>MIEF01000374.1:0-379056 GCA_001870725.1 Taenia solium
TGCCACCTTATACCGTATTCACGAGTTGTCCATTTATTCCAACCTGGTTTACACACCTTGACTTAGTGGTAATAAGTATGAACAGCCAAAATAAAGTGACCAAAACCTTTTTTAGGAATTTATCAACCTTAAAACCCATTACAATCTGTGATTTCACTTTCCTTAACATAAATGCTTTGCTCAAATCGAACTTGATTTAACTACAAGCAATGGGAATCGTAGTTTAGTAAAATGGCATAAAATTTAGGCTGCGCATTGTGTGCGTTTTTGCGGAAGAAGAAGAAAGGCAACAACAGCCCCTTTAGGCCAAATTTGGGGATGACGTAGATTCCAGGGTTGTTTTCGTTGTCCAACCACGCGTAAACATGAAGCCAAAACGCGTCCTATTCTTTCGCCTCAGTTGTTTCATGTTAGCTTAACCAAATTATGAAAATCTGCGATGACACTCAAAGTGACGGCTTTGCGTGACAGCTTCAACAGTATCTTGTGGATAATGCTACCTCTGATATTTCACATATCTAGGTGCTCAAAGATGACTTTGTTATTGTTGCATTGGGGCATCACCGCGCTATTGGATGGTCAGATAAGATGAACAATCAAGATTGTGGTCAGTTATAAAGAACAGTCATAGAATATTTATGAATTTTTAATCACATGTTATCAACACATCCGAGAGGCCGCCTAGGTTCACACAAACGCGTTTACGTGCAATAAAAACTTGAATCCTCAAGTTTATATTAATACCAGTTGCTTGCCATTGGAATAGGATCGGCTTATTCGTTTCACGCATTATGCAAGGATGTCACACCAAGCCCCTTCCAATTTAGCGCGGTAAGTGTTACAACTCACACCCTTAAGCTTCTTCCTCCGCATAAGTCTCTGACGTAAATACACCGACGAGTTTTTTAATCATTATAACGATCATGCGACAGTGATGAATTGCCTTTGGCTTTTTTTGGCCAAGTGGACGCATGTGCCTTTGGTGTGTACATATGTTGCGGCGATGGCTGGCGGTTATGATGACGGCAGGTGGCCACACCCCCTGACAGTGTTTAGTCCATCCCAAATTAAAAAAAACTGCAGCTCAGACACGGACACACATGATTTTACAGCCGGTGAACCGGGACACCTTATGCACCACCCCTGTCTCAGTGTAGCGCCGGGACACACATGCAGATTTGCATGCAGACAAACACCAGCATCGAGCCGAGGTTGTTTTTTACCCCTCTAGGTGCTCCGGCGCAGTGTATAGAAGACGCGACTCGACTAGGTCACAGCTATGAAGTGCTAATTGCAGCCAAGCGGCATAACTAGCGGCAAGAAACACTCGCTCCTGACCATTTTTACCGGAATTGGGAAATTTGCGCTTGTTATAAATTTTGGCAATGTTAGGACGAATTTAAATTGGGCCACTTCACTACGCATCATGTTGATGCGAGAGCCAATCACTTCTCCGAACCACGAATCCAGTCAAAAAAGACAGCAAACCTTTCTATGTTGCAAAATTTAACCTTATTTCAAAATTCGCTTTTCTCTTTTTGAGCTAGTATAACTTCAGGTGTAATGCGTTTTTTTCCATTACCATGATCAAGCGGTAATGTCAATTTGGCCGCTGTGTGAAATTAACCTAGATCATTTATTTTCAATTTTTAAATGCCTACTTGGATTGTAAGCTATTGTGCTCGTTTTTTAACCTTATGTATGAGCTCGAACTTCCTCCACACAGAAAAGACTGTTGACAAAATACATTGACTGGAAACGCGGCTCCTTCCTAAAGGGATCATCTACCTAAAGTTCTTGAATCCGATTAGTTTGCCTTTGGCCTCCCTATTTGTGCGTCTAAAATGTGCCGCCCCGGGACACAGAGCCAATTTGCAGCCGTGTAACGTTGAACAGACCTCTACCACAGTAATGTCTAGAGGAATGTGTTAATAAAAGAGAGCAAGTGTTGGTGCATATACTCGACCATTACATTTACGAAGAATTTCCGAATTCTCTTAGCTATAATGGCAACTTTTCAATATCCCACTCGAGGAGCTATCATTCATTACTGAAGTAAATGCCGATAATACTCATTCTCATTCTTTAACACCTTACATTGCCACCAGCCTTAAAGGGCTTTACTTAGGATCTCACCGTAATTTAAGGTTGTCAAGCTTGAATAATCAAAAGCATCGGAATTATTTTGCAATCAAACCAAGACACATTTTATAGTTAACGGAAAGATATTAGCTATTAATCGATCACATACTAACACAATAAATACTGTTTGAATGTAAAACCCAAAATAAAACTGAGGGATGCAAAAAAGCGTGCCATTGCTTGGTAATAAGCATGGTATCACGACATGTATAATAGTTTTACCTATGTGCCTTCTGTTAGGGTACGTGGGTGGCACTAAGGCAGGCGGTTGCATTCAACTGTACTAAACTACAAACCACCGAAGCATGTGAAGCTCCACGATGGAGCCCTCAATTACGCATTATCGTTCCTTGCTCCGCTGTGTTGTTTACGCCCTGTCAGTGCGATGTTGCGACTTAGCCTCTTAAGCAAGTGACCACCGGGTGGTTCCGGTGGCACAAGCCAATGGTCTGTGTTTTGGTCTAAACCGCAGTAATTAATGCATGTCTGTTAGGGGGTGTGTTTCTGCTACCGGTAGCATTCAGGCTCCATCTCTATATTAACTTTCCATCTCAATCAACTCACAAATTCTGAAGAAGCAGACTTTAAAGTACAGAAGGTCATTCTACATAAGATTAATGGGAAAAGTATTTATTTGGCCTGAAGGTTGAGTAATTACGTTTCATGTGTGAGAGAGAAAATTTGGAATAAGGATGACTTTTGAATTGACCTAGCCATTTAAAATCCTGTTGTGCAATGAGTTCCTTTTGCTACTTGTCGATAAGCTAACACTTCCAAAAGGCCACATTAATAGTGGCTTATCATGAAAACTGCGGAGCTCTATTTACGAAACACAGATAGCTGAAGTTAAAATTAAAGTAGCGACTTCTAAAATCAAATTAGCCAGTACATTTTAAATCTGTATGCTAAAAATTAGTGCTCATAAAGTCAATTTTCATTTTCTTGTTCGTGCATGCAGAGCTGGAATCCATGGATTTGCCGATTTCGAAAGTATTCTAGAACAAGTGTTTTGCTCTGTTGGAAATGGAATGCAATTGTAGACCAACTCAGGATTTTGGCAATAATTTTCGTCCCAAGCTCAATACCTCCTCTAAAATGAGGCTTAAAGAACATTTAAAAGGAAGCTAAAAGGCACAAGCACAGCACCCGACATCAGCGCCGACTAGGCTGGCAGTAAGTTGTTCCCGTCTGTCTTTTGGTTGCATTTTTTATCTCTGAAGGAGAGACTTGAGCAAGACATTCCTTCAGAAGCCTTGCTTCTCTGGTGACGAAATTCTTCAGCTGAGTTCCGTCGGTTTAGTAGAAGTACCGCCCAAACACCACACCCTGTCGCACTATAAGCTAATTAGCTCAACCTTACCGGGAATTTGATTGAAATATTTCGCTGCTTCTCTCGAAGATGAAATCATTCATTTGAATTTCCTTACAAATTTCGGTTAATGCAAATTTTTGCCCAAGAAGTAAGCTCATCGCCTAGAGTATAATTAAGTTCGCCGACTAGCCAAGCTATTTTGTATGCTTTAGCTAGTGTGCATAGATCTTCCCAAAGAGCTGAAATGGAATAGATACTTAGAAGTCCAAAAGTTAATTTATGCAAGCAAGTCAAAAACGTAACCGCTAATAAAAAATTTTGTTACTCTTCGCACCTTTGACAAATTATTTTTCCGCTGCAAAGACTATGACACATTTAACAAGCACAATTGAGATAATATTTTAGATGTGCACTCATCCAGTGGTTCCAAGGGGTTGCGTTGGTAAACGCAACAGTTCTAATGTGCAACAAAAGGCACCTGGCACATTTTGTTGTCTTTGCGATGTCTCAGCACCGGATCAATTACAAGTCGCGGTGCCGCTTTGCGAGTGCTCTGTTCAGAGGATTTCCCGCAGTGATCAGTGCAAGTAGCCACTGGTGACTTGACAACATAGCGATAAGGTAAGCCTACCATATCCATTCGGATTAGGGAGTATACAGTCCTTTTGGAAAAATGTGACTAGTAAATATAAGTGGATGTAATAAATCGCCTATGCTTGAATGAAAGTAGGTCGTTTTGATGAGAACCTGTTCTTAATCCAGTGACAGTGGCCTGACCATTCCACGCCCTTCAAGTACACATCATCCTCATCAATCACCTTTCGATATGGTAATGTTAATAACAGTTTTTTTAAATTGTTCCGTCATTTCTTGCATCAAAAGTTACCTTTACTCACCAGATATGAAACTAATTTCCGCTTTTTAAGCCTGTCAGTGTCATTTTAGGGTATGACGAAAGGCAAATTGAATTTCATCTTGATCTTACGCTAATGCTGCATTATTTGAGTGATGTCGAAATCTTTCTGGCAAAGGATTCCAGATTTTACTTGATGTAATGATGATGCCTTGTTCAAAATGACTTTTGCATTAAGCTGGGCCTGAGTTCCTCTATTAATTCCCATAACACTTATTCAGAACCCTCCCATTGAGTAACCATCCATTATTTGCATGTGTGATAAAAATATTTACCCTAACATTTACAATTGGCATTGAAACTCTTTATTTGAGCAAATATGGCATTTTTTGGTAATGGTCTACTGCTTCAACAAAGATACCAGCTTATTTTGGATTCAATGAGCGACCAACAGGTATCTGTAGTCAGAGGGACGACACTGTTTAAGGCTACAATATATATGGTCTATATTAACCCAGTTAGCTGATATCATAGCTGTGCGTAAACATTGGCAACATGCCGTTGGATGACGGATTGGTTGCACAGAGAGGTGACCTCGTGAATGGCTATTGGAGGGACGAATTATTGGGGTAGACTAACGCACTACACACGCAAAAGATTTCTTCACTATCCGGCATGACCTAGAATCACCAACGCTTTATAAAGTCCTGAGGTTTGCTAAGACAGCCGTACTATCAATTCGGCTATAGAGGCTAAGTGAACACAGCCACCAGATGCCATAATAATAGTGTTTCAAGCTTTTTTTGATGTTGCGTAATTGGCAAATCCTGAAAAATTAAAGTTGAAGAAAGGATTCAGAATGTGATCGCAACTTGAAATAGTCATGTTCTTTGATTGTGGTGAGGAATATTCCAATGTCTGATTTTTTTAACTTTTAAGCCTACAAGCAACAGTACGTTTGTTTGCCCACTCGATGCTAGGAAGTAACTCCTGCTCAGACTCAACTAGATTTTAGTTCACTTTGTGTGGATGGAAATGGCTTCACAGAGATCCAGTTAGGACTGCTTTTATCCGAAAACCGAAATTCATCCCCCCACATAAATTATTGCATAATTGTGGTTCAGGATTTTGGAATGCAAGGGATTCACTCAGTGAGACATGCCAACACAAAAGCCCCTCCCCAAGCTTTGTTAAACTGTTTACAGTTACAAAATTGCGAATTATGCATATTTTCATAGCTTCAATAATCTCAAAGGAAGAGGAAAGTTTTCATGCATTTTAAGCCATTCCTTCAGTGCCCTAGTCAGATAACAGCCAATGCATTTACAGCCATTTGTCTGTCGCAGTTCTTTCTAGTGAGCGACGCAGTTGGCGTCTGGAGTGAACATTAAATATCTAAGCCTTCAAAAGCAATTTGATGAATTAACAAATTTAAACTTTGTTCCACGAGATAACACGGTTGTCGATTTTATAGACCAATGGAAATTGCGTCAGCGTACCAAAGTAATCTATCACTGTCTATTGCTCTTTCGAAATAAACGTTTTTTGTCTGCGGGGAATTTCGGTGCCGGCATTCTTGCTGTTTTCACTGACCATAGTGCTGTCTCGCCTCACAGATTCTCTCTGATCGACCTAAATATCAACAAAACTGGTACCAGTTATGTCAGGCATTACTTCGGTTAGTAAAAACAGCAACATTTTCTCCTTAAAAACATGTGGTTTCTATGGGTTATTCTCGTTAATTGAAACTGTTCCGAATTTTCTGATTAGAACCGGTTTTAAGTTTTGGCTCGTCGTAAAAATATAGCCTCATTCCAAATCTCTGATCAAGATTTTAAATTTTCTGATCCCACGAAAGCAAGTTCGCAGCGAATTTTAAAGCCTGTTTTAACAATAATGACTTTGAATAGAGCTAAGCATTGATGCCCATGTTTAAATTTGAGGTGTTACTGAGCCACCTCTAGCGCACTTTGATTAACACGCTGAACCCCAAACCGTTTTCCAGCATCACAACATCCATGGTGTGGGTTAGCGCTGTCGCGTGGAGTGAGAAAGGCGAAGGAAAAACGGCGCAGCCCTCCCGTCTTTTGTGTGTGCGCTTAAAAGTGTAAACTAGCTATTGCAAAGGGCGCAGGTATCAGCTGTGGTGTGGCCTTGAACGAATCGTTGTCCTTCACGCTGCTATATGTCGTCGAGTTCCGCTACCATCACTCACTCTCTCATCTATTCATCCATTTGCGATGTGCACACCTGATATGCAGCCATTAAAATGTACCATTTCACAAGATTTACACGGGCCCTCCAGATTAAATTACACCTCAATGGAACAGCAGTGCAGAGATCCACTGAATTTTCAGGAAGATTGACTCCTTCCAAGTAGACGGGTGAGCAGAGAGATATCTTGGATCGCCAGTACTTTAACTTCGAAGCTTGAAACAAAGGAGGCGCAGAATAGTTCTATCAAGTCTTTAATCATTTTATATCTTTGAATTTTTGTGTTGAACTCTTTATCGGTCTCTTAATACATGATGAATATTAAAAAGCTCACTTGTATACATGAACAATGCAAAACTCTTATACATCTAAGCGTTCGTGACCCAATAGTGGGTCACCTTTGTAGGATTCCGAAGACGATGAATTCTTTAACATTTTGGACTCCTAAAACACTTATTAAGCTTTTCATAGATAAATCCCAGAAAAACTCGGTCTTTTGAATTAAAATTTAAGAAAAATGTGTGAGATTCAGTAATCAGTCGCTAAATTAGCTGCAAGATAAGCCTCGTTGCCATGAGTACAAGAATGCATAAAAGTGCTATCTCGAAAATTAAAGCCAATAAATTAAAATATACTTACGCAGGTTTCAAATTAATTGACTACATTTTCCGCTCAAAAGAATTTTAAATCCAGTGGCAATGGGTATGGACTGGGAACGGTTTTCTAGAATATGCAAAGCTGAAAAACAAAAAGACGTTCAACTCTAACTCGGTTGTGTGGTAATGTTTCAGCAGAAAAAAAAAACAAAAACGCACTGCTTGCCTGTGATTGGTCCGCATAGCTCGGTGATCAATTTGACAATCCGATTGGTCTGCCCATTGACCAATCAGTGGGCGCGTTACCCAAAAAACCTGTTTTATGGAATATATGACCTAGACCGCTCATAGGCATTCGTGCACGCATATTTAGCATATAGTAGCACGCGGGAGCCTGTGTGAGCGCGGATTTCCGTCTATAGTAGCATTTACACGTTTATTAGTTATATGCATTGAGATTGGTCGTCGGCGAATTTAGTCTCGAAACCGTCTATTGAAGATATTTCTTATGCTGCCTTCTACGAGTCAATCCACCCTCTCGACATCTTTCTCATTGAGTACTCGGTCGGCGTGGAAACCTTACCCTTGGCTCTGGTTTCACCTCTGGTGGAGGGGAAACGCTAAATTTTTTCTTCAGAGCGAGTCCTCTTAGGTTTGAACGGAGCTAGAGCGATCTATAAAGACAGTGCACCTTCTCTGAGAATCCCAACCAAATCACCAAGTTGAGAAGCACGCACCGAAAGGTGGCGATTGACGGCCTGAGCCGTGGCTGCAGAGGGCAATAAGAAGGAGGAGAAGGAGCAGCATCAGACAGAACCTGAAGAGGAACAGCAGGAAGAGGGTCAGCAGCAGCAACAACAACGACATCCATCTTCACCATCTCCCTCATCATCTTTGCCACCACCACTAGCAGCGGCAGCAGTATCAGCGGCATCAGCAGAGGGGGCACCGAAACCGTCACAAAGAGAGGGCGACAGTCGAGCAGGAAAGGACGAGACCGAGTCAATTTCGGCAAAAACCGCTTCTGCGCCGGCTACACCATCAGGGGTTCCATGGCTGGCCGAGAAGGCGATCGTATTGGTCCGATTTTCTGAATGCTTTCGTCGAGGTCGAGTTATACGCTACGATGCAGAGTTGAACATGTGCGTGGTTCAATTGGACTTCACCAACACCGTCGTGAACAAGGGCATCGAGGACATTTTCCCCGACGACCCCTCCATCATCGCAGCCGCCACGGCTGCCGAGGCGCTGAGAAGGGAGCAGAAGACACCCCCAGCTAGTTCTACTAGACCATCAAGCTTTGTATCCTCCGATGTCCCTTGCCCCAGCTCAGCACCTCCGTTCATGTGAGTCCTAATGCCTCCCTTGCATACCTCCTCTTATCTTTTCAAATACATTTTTTACAAATGAATGTTCTATCGGAAATTTGCCACAATGCTCTTGTATTGCAAAAGAGGACTTCATCTTAAAAATCCTTAATGATCATTCCTGTGAGAAATTAAATCATGATTATAAACCTCATTATTAGGTGCGCTTTTTTGCTGTGCAGCAGTTAGTATGCTTCCACCCAGCTTGGCCACTCAATTAAAGAGCAAACTCTAACTACGTAGACTCCGGTTGATCAATGCGTTTTTATTTTTCTATTCCTCATCCATCTTAATGGTATTGACTGTTTGTTTTCATTGTCATGTATGACATTATTCGTTGGCGTTCTACTCAATTCTCACAGCAAAATAGTGTTTAAATATACTACTAGATTAGCATTAGTTTGGCCAAATCTGAAAACCAGCTCATGATACCTCAACACCTCAGCCAGAAAGGGAGTCACTGGAGAAGGTCATGTAGTGCATCCCAAACGGAAGGGCTATTCAATGGAACTGTTATAGCTTCTACTACCAAGAACTGCGCATAACAATGCCAATTCAAAGAGCCAAACTGCGCCATGTGAGATCGATTGTTCCACCAGTGGCAAAAGGGACTTGTGTATGTGATGGTGATAACCGTTGAAGTCATTTTAGCTAATCCTGCGAATCCCATGGTAACGAGCACAATGGACTCAAGTTATTGACACCTGGATGAGGAAGTCCATTTTAATGTAGAGCAATTAGTCCTTGCCTAACACTCAAACTCACAAGTGGCTTACACACATTTCTGGATGGTTCTGTGTATAAGGGTCACCTTAATTAAATTTTGCTTTCCTAGTAAGAATAATATTTTAAGAAATGCACTTTACGCCTCAAAACCGTGTTTCAAAGCATCCACTCCCTGCATACTTTTGAAATGTTCGCTTGCCAAAACATAGCACCTCAAGTAATGCGCATGGCTGCTTTATTGGGCTTTTTAATGTGCACTGATATTGAAGTATTGTAAAATATAAAACCATTTTATGGCACCCATGACCAAAATGAGTTATAAGATGACACTGTGGATAAGTGAGTCAGGAGTCGAGGTGAAGACAGATACCTCACTGTTGCTGCAGTTGATGTTACTGCTACCGACGCCGTCGCAGATCCGAGGTGGCGTTGCACTGCATGGGTAGAAGCCCTTTTGGAGACTGATTGCATATCCACGATAATACAGACTGCTACTACTTCGAAAAAAAGTGGTGTTTGCATCCATGTGAAGGCTGAGAAGTTGTCAGTCGTTGTAATCGAAATTTGACAGAAATGGATCCATCATGTTGAGCTAACCAGACTTTGGAGGAGGCGATGGATTTGTAAAACAAACAGTTTGGCCTTTTAGACCGTGGATTTTAATGCATAGTTGCAAGATGTATTATGTACAGGATCTTCTCTCATTGATTTTATGACTTTTAATGATTTTTACTATTAATTCCATCAATTTGCATCGAAAATTGCAATCGTTCTTCCATTTTGAAATGCCTTTTACAATTGGATTATGCTGGAATTTAATTGCAATGGATATTTGTTCGTTTTCATTAGATGGATTGGGAATTTCTTCGGAATTAAGGAGGCCTGGTACGGTTATGCTTACTTTGTCCATTTCAAACGTTTCTTCCTTCAGTATGTGCAAGCATATCAGCTAATACTTTTTTGGCAATGATAAAGCAATTGGAAATACGGTGTACCGCTGTAGTGGAGCATGTGATGCAAATTTTGTGCCTTTCAGTCCGAAAGTGGCTAAACTACTGCTACATCCAGTTTCGTGCATTCATGGATCAGAAATCAACCATTTTCTAAACAAACTGGCCACTGAGCAACCAAGCACTGGGACCATCAGTGTAAATTGTTTAAGATACTTTTGGTAATCCAAACCACATATCCTTTAGCCTCTAGACGAGCAGGCAAAGTTGTGTCGAGTAAGAGCTTAACCTCATCCAGCTTTGGATTCCACTTATTTCGACTTTCCGACTTGTAACCCCCCAAGGCATGCCTTTCTACTTTGGGGTAGTCTCTGGGTCATATTTTTTGAAAGAGGAATCCTAAATTCAATGTCATATGCATTTATTTGCCTTCTGTTTTAACCCATTAAAAGTCACATCGTTAAAATGAAAATCATTTTAGAATTACCTCTTAAATGGCTGCTCGAGCAGTCGGTGCTTCTATTCAATGAATGGCTCATCCACTGATTAAAATGGCGATTTCTCCTTCCATGTGTACACTTCGCCCTGTTCTTTTGCTGTATGAATATTTTAGACAAAATAATTCATTTTAAAAATTTGAAATGTAGGTGTAATGGTAATGCACTCCGATAAATTTTATGTACATACTAACGCCGTGTTGACTAGACACCGAACGCAGGCCAATGAACCAAACTTTTGGGACTTTCTTGCATTGGTGAAGTCATTTAAAAGGCTTGATTCTTTGCAAATTCTTAAATTTACTGGTTAAAAACAATCCCGTTCTGTGGTTTGCCAATATCATAGTTTGGTGTAAAGAGTTTTTAATGCTGGACTTTGTTAACACCGCATAAACAATGCAGCGTGAACAGATGTGGGGATAGTACTCGCAACACGAAGTTTTGGTCCAGTGGAATAAAAGCCTGGAATCGAAACAACACCACTCGGCTAAGTGCTTTGTTTGCCCGAACAGACGGCGAAGAGATGTTGATGTCGGAGCAAGCTCAGGAGTGGCAATAGCTAGTAATGCAGTAAACCAAGTACACTTTGTTTATCAATCCCCGTTTTTTACGTGAACTTGTTTGAGTACCCAATTAAGTCTAATCTATTGTATACTGTGGTCGATAAGGCCTAGTCCAAACTGCCCCTCTGATTATCCATTGTGACCTAATTGACCTAATTGACAATTCCGCCTTATTCCATTCCATTCTCAAAAAAACATGAACCGTGCCTCTGCTATGTGGTCTCTTTTGCGTATTGTGGTGGAATTTTTCATTGTGAAGGGGAACTTGGTTAAACTAATAATAATTCTTATTCTCTTGGACGGTAGGCAATGATGTTTGACACAATAACTTATTGCTCCTGATGACCATACTGAGAACGGAGAGCTCAAAATTGTGAGTAGATGTACTACTCACAATGGTTATTCATCGCTTAAGAGAGGTGGGTGCACTAATTATGGGGTCAGAAGGGCATAAACTTATAGTCTCACAGACTTTCTCCCTTATTTGTGCAAAAAAGTGTCTTCTGGTTTGACTCAGTTCCCTAACTCTCTACTTTAAGTTGCGCCTACTGGATAGGAATCGAGTTTCTATTGCACAGACCCTGAAACTTACGAAAATTCTCTGATCTCGTCTCCTGGGCCTCTGTAAAAATGAGCTTGACTGGCTGATGGACCTTGGCTGCACATTTCATCTGGTGCCTTAACTCACAACTCACGACTAGAAGCACCTTAGTAGCGCAAGTGAATAATTTACATAAGATGCCACAAGGGTGACGCATAATGAGGAGCACTTCCTAATTGCCAAACTCGCCACAATTGGTTCTGTCTCAAAGGACGAGCGGACAGAATCGACGTTTGTGATCACAATTGCTTTACATGATCGCATTTGGTTTCATGATATTTGGTATATTGAAGAGGTACTTTCCGGCAGCATTTGGTGCGCGTTTTTGCAGCCAAAATTCAGAATAGTGCTAGGCTTGTGTTCGCATCATTGTCTTAGGCGCTGATTTATCTCAAGCGCCTGTGATTTATGAACTGAGAAGTGAGTTGAGGTGCGATAAGATGTGTGACTTCTATGGAAAAGGGTTTAACACAACACGAAGCGTCATGACGGGCTTGGAGCTAAACGGTGACTAATGTGAGCAAACAGATGCTTCTTAATTTTTGCCACTTATTCAACAAGTCTTGGCGTTGGCATTTATTAGTGATTTATCATCCATCGCCTTGTGGTGTGTTTTGATGGCATAAGTGTCGCATTTACCATCACAATAGCTACTATATATGCGAGAGCCTTTCAACACTCTTATGCTGGAACTATCCATCACCGGTGGGTTCCATCATGCGGGGGTGGTTATTAGCAGGATTTGGTGCAGCATTTGCACGTCAAGAGGTAACATTAAAAGGCTTATCCGAAATACTCGCCTGACGGGGGAATGGTACGAAGGGAGTGAGTTGAGGGGATAGCACTGGCGGCTTTGGGGCCTGGTTTAGGCACGTGCGCGCACACACACACGTATCTGGGAAAAATCACTGCTTCAAAGAGGGGCATAGAGTCGTCAACATGAGCACAACTTACAAAACGCTGGCTTTTCCTTGTCGTGAGGTGTTTTGCACAAAATCTCATGGCGAGAGCCTGACAACTACTCCACTTCGCTTGAGCCCCTCTGTGACAGGCATACTCCTTTTCGCTCAACTACTCATTCCCTCAAGATATCGTTTTTTAAGCATTGGTACCATGAATTTACGTTCGATTTTAAATAGAAAACAGTGCCATGCCAATTTCGGCGGTTTAGTAATTCTTCGGGCTCTGTTATCATGGCAAGTTTTCTGGACTGGGAACTTGAGGCCCCATGCAAATAAGGCTGTTTTAATATCCAAGAGCATTTCGATATCACTACTGAAAGGGTTGCTGTTTGGTACGTGTGGAAGGAACGCGGTCAGAGGTTGGAATGCTTGCAACTGATGTTGGTGAAATAGAATTTGTGATTTTGTTGTTGCCTTACAGAGAGTTAAGCAAATCACTCACAGCAACGTAGACATTCATCGTACTATCTATTGATTGGTCTTGTTTTTTGTCAACCGGGAAAAGGAAGTACACACACTATAGCCACACACCACCACGCACGTGCGCACCCAATATGTGTACGCAAATGCGTGCACACTAAGCACATGCACGCATGCACGCACAAACCCCTTGCTGCTTTAAAATGTACTTTTGCATAGTTTCCCGTGTTTCGCGTGCATGCGTGGGTGCGTGCGTGTGTGTTGCCCCGGACGTTACGTAGTCAGCTAGCCCTCTGCACGTGCAAGCACATCCACAAGTACGTGCACGCAAACGCGAATTCCGTTGTAGCGCTCTCGTGTGCCTCGCAGGTGCGGACGTGCGTGCGTGCGTGCACCCGTATTTGCGTACGCGCTCGCTTTCAAGGTCATTATCAAGCTTGGTGGATCGATGCTCCAACAGATGAAATATGATATATTTGGGTAGGCATGATTACCGTTTTCCATGATAATCCATTGGCAAATAAATCACTCTCCTTGAATTATGTAAAACAGTCCTGTGATCTGAGCGCGCTCAAATGGCTTCCTTTATGCCTAGACTGATCTACTTGTCCCTATGGAACGCGGACACTTTATTTATTAATGCCATATCATTTCGAATGCGCCCCTTTTATTCCTCGTCTTTATTTCGAATAAGAAGGCAACCGAATTCCTACGGCCCTCTGTCTTGTTGTTGGAAGACCTCTTCTTTGGAACTTCCAATCCGAAAATTATGCGTTGTTTTAAAAAAGATGATTTGAGGAAGGGATCACCTGGCCAGAACCAAAGAGTATTAAAACAAAAGTTGCAGAAGAACATGGCTTTTTCTCTGTTTTGCAACTTAGTGCTTCCACGATTAGGGCACAACTTTGTTCACGTAAGGAAAACAAGTAATGGCGATTGGTATAGGATCACGTTATACTGAGTTGACTTTTCATGCCAATTTTCATCTATTGCGAAGACAAACACTGTCCTCTCCTTATTTCTCACTTCCAATGTAGAAGCCTTCGTGAGCATCACCTTCGTGCTCCGTGTCTTCTGTGAGAGGTCACTTTAAAAATTGCATTAATTTTAAGTGTCGAATCAAAAACACGCGTTCCGCAATCCTGCAGCCTCTGTGTGGATGGGTCTGCTTTGCGCATGTCTACATGGCTGAGACTTGAGCCTCAAAATGTCAAAAACGCCTAGTTTTACCCTTCCTCGGATTCATTAAAGTCACACTTTCTGGTAAGCAAATAGTAACTACTGATCTGCGTAAAAGGAACTTCAAAATTTTTCTACTGGGAGTGGATAATTAATACTCTCGACCACATTGTGAGGAGCAGTTGACTGAAACCTCTCATGACTTGTCGCCTCGTAATGGGTTGATCAAGAGGCTTGCCACGGTTCACTTCACTCAGATGCTGCAACTCGCGAACCTGTCGATTTAACACCGCTAGCACGGTGAGAAGGAGTATCCTTACCTGTTGCCGGCATTGCCCTTGAAGTTTTTAATTTAGACTGATGAATTCAACTCTTGCATCCAAAGTTTAGGAAGAGCGATTGATTTGTTTCCTTACATTATAAACATTTTTAAATACTAATAAACACTTCTTCAAGAAACATATCTATGAACAACTCTTGTGGTTGGGCTGTGGTTTCGTGCCCGCATAATTAGTATTCCCACACAGACTCATCCCATATCCACCAACCTGTGCAATGTGCTTTTGAACAATTCCAGCATTTAAGACGTGTTTTTGTGGACGCCAGTCCCCATTTTGTTCAGCTCCACAGCATAGAATTCATGGGTCGTGGATGAGATTATTTATCACATAAACCAATCTAAGGCTTCTGTTAGTTTAGGCATCATTAGAATTACAGGGCAACGTCAATACATATATTATTCCACAAAGATTAGGTGGTGGGTTAAAGGGTTCGACACAAGAATAATCCACCAAGTCTTGGCTGTGGAAGAAATGTTTACGGGCGATTAGACATAATTAAATGGCCAATAAAACCTGTGCGGTCACCGATCATTCCCAATTCATTCATTCATTTCATTCATTCATTCATTCATTCGTCTATTTATCTAATATTTATTTCATTTGTTCAATGGATCCATCCTCTTCTGCTTCATATTTGTCTCGATGTAATTTACATTCCCCTGACGCTCCACGATTTGTGGTTATCTAGGTGGTTTACCTATATCCATGTGCATTTTTATTGACGGACCTTGAGCCATTTTTCTGCGAACTTGCATTTGTGGGGACGAGATTTTGGGCGCATTCAAGCATTTTCTTCCCTTTTTAGAAATATTAAGGTTTCGTGTTGTCGGATTTCAGCATTCTTTCAAATTGTCGAGCGGATAGACTGTTTGAGCATCCCCTAGAGTTTGATTTACGCCTTGCGAATTGTGGTGAGAGGATAAATTTTCATCGACTGTGGGAAAAAGATGGTCCTGCTTCGCATTGGAATCTATTTCAAGGAAGTGCAGATGGTCGGAATAGCTAAACGCTCGACTAAGAATGGTGCGTTTTAAAACTAAGTCCAATTAATTTTGAAAATTACAGAGGCAGGCTGACTAGAAGTTCAGAACTTCCATTTACCTGTAGCTATTACATACTGTAAATAATCTCTTATTAAGAACTTTTGTCCACGTTTCGTCCACAAAACAAAGAAAGTCGTCGCGACACACCACTGCCATTGGCATCTGGGTTATTAAAGACGCTTTCCGCACAAAAAACAAGTCGCCTTGGAGAATGTTGGATGAGAACCATCAAACAAGTCTGAGAGGGAAATAGCGCGAGTTTATATTCTCTTGCAGTACAGTTAGAGTAATGAAAATGCTCCCATGAAATACGTCTTATTTTCGCCTTACCGTACATAATTGGTCTACTAAAGATTCTGATGTAGGGTGGTAAAAAACTAATGGAAAATCTACAAATTGGAGAATTCTTGTTGCAAGTATGTTTAAAACTCTTCTTAAAGCCGTTAACACTTATTCTGAGGTAAAATTTAACCCCTGTCGTGTCTGACATATGCACATTCTATAGATACTATTTGTGCTTCAGTCTCATCGAATTGCAAGCGGTTCCATAAAGTGAGGCGTTGCATTATTATTTTGCGCAGAGGAAGAGTCTGTGGATTCTGCGAAAAGGGCATACGCCGCCTCTGCCTCTGCCTCTGCCTTGGCTGGGCCGAAGCACATGGTGTTGCACAGCCATGGGCCTGGAACGGGGCTAGGCTTCCAAATGCACAATTCGTGATAAAATTAAGTGACATTCTATTTATAGTTGTTTGTGCAATTCACCCATTCGATAAAATCGCATTACCTTTAGTGGATCTGCGCAATATCATGAAAGTATCATAATCGCAATAAAAATGTGGTAACTGATTTCCAGTCCAAAATATGGGGTCGCTGCCAAAAAGTATTCGTTCCAATCTTAACTCGGTAATCAAAAGTGTGTAGTCTCTGGCAACTTTATTTCTACACATTTTTTATTTCCGAAGATAACAACCACAGTTTGAATGATTGGCTTTTTCCAGTACTAAAATCACGGAAATTCGAGCTAGCGAAAGTGATTCCACTCATTGAAACGGTAGACACTTATGTAGTTAACAGGTTGGGCCACTTTGGTTCTCCTTTTGAGACAAAGTGCTATCTTTATGGAAGGTACCTGATAAGGTAGGTCTACTAATTACTTTAATTTTTAGCCTCAACGCATTCGATTATTTTAACTGTATTCTCTCTCAAGAACATACGTTTATTCTTAAATCCTCCGAATTTAGAAAAGCATCGAATTAAACTTTTTTTCAATGACTAGAAAACCGGTTAGCTTTTCCCATATTTTTGCTACTTGTAAATAAACATATATAATTTATTCCTGACACATTCTTTGTTATGATCCACTACAAAGTACTAATCAGCACTTTAAAATAACTTTAATAAATAGATTTAATTGGGTTGCTTTATTTGACTGAACGAATCCATTCATTTGATTTACAACTGGGAAATAGTTGAGTAGTACTAATGCTGGACTCTATTATTTATTCGTGACCATCCAGATAAAAGACTTATTACCTTAGTCAATTTGAGATCCCAGTGTTGTGCAATGTCTGGTTTCCCATAAAGACATTCGTTTCCATACTCTTAGTAAGTTTAACGAAACTTCTATGCCGAGGTGTTCTGAGATGGGACAAGGAGAGAAATATGTGATAGGACCTCTGATAGCATTTTCGCAAATTCTCGTCCCATGGGTTGTTTACAATTTTTTTCTTAAAAACCCATTCCTTTTCCAACTTAATCCAAATGTGGGCTAAGAGAAGGATCTTCGTCTACAGAACTTCTATTTTGCAATCACTAAATAGAAAGATTTGAAAAAAACTTGGCTAGTTATGCAAAAAAACATTTGTTTACTCCAGCTCAGTAAAATTTTTTAACTCTGTTTTCGTATTTAATGTCATTAAGGTTGCCCTCGGAATGCTGTTACAATCATAACTCATTTCCCAGACTATGTCAAAAACAGTCTTAAACACCTACGGGGATTCGTTTAAAGCCCACAAATCAAACTTTAGTGTAAAGTTTGGTTAAAGAAGGCGTTTAGCATTGAATAAACAACGCTATTTAACGCGTGAATCCTGTTGTACACCCAATTATGAGTGATCCACTGCACACCCATTGACGAACTGGACTAACTAAAATCGCATTGTAGGATGGTAGTGGACGCACAAAGAAGAATTTTTTTTTACAAGAGAACAACCCTAGAAAGATGAATAAATGCTCGAGTTCGTCTATCCTCTCCAACCTTCCTCAAGGTCGTCATCCTAATGACCATGCCTTACTCATCCGTCACCTTTGTTCCACTTCATGACTCACTTTCAAAGTTGATTGGTGTTTGTCCACAGACTGATGATTAATTTGGGATTCACTCTTTACAAACAAAGACAAACTGGTGTGTGCCCACGATTTATGGGCTCCTGTTTGTCGTCTCTACGCCAGGGAGTTATCGACTTTGATCATGCAACGTCGACGCCCGTATTCAGTCTAGCATGCATCAGAAGGCGGACTTCCATGAAATTATGCAATTGGTTTTTACACTTATGCATCTCGCAAAGTCTCTCGTCACCTTCCCTTGGCACAGCTAAATAAAATCAAAAAACGAATAGCTCGTGTTTCATTGGTAACACCTTACTCCGCATGTGATACTTGATGTTAAGCATGCCACAGGTTGTACTGACCACTTTCCTAAGTATTAAAACTAGAACTTAGTGGTGTAATCTTTTGTTTCACCCTTGAGACGTTAATTAACTCGTACTGAATAACTTCATTTCGATCTGATATCACCTCTAACACTCAGGATATGGGTAAAATTATGCTAATTGACTCATTATGTTGTGCCTCTTGTTCCAATTTCTCGTTCTCTTGAATTACCAATTTCCGCGTACATCCAAGCTGATTCAATGGAGAGGATGAAATTGGCGATGCGGCTGGTACTTCCCAAAAGGAATCACCTGCTAAGCGTAGAGGACTGTTGAAATGCTATTAAAAGCAAAATGCCATTTATGGTGGTCAATAATGTGATTTGATCTAAGATCTAGTCACCCCACGTTCACACTAACTGGTAGCAAAACACTTTTACGAGTATTATGTCTTCCAGGTTTTACTACCCATGGTAGTAACAAATTATACAATATTATTTCCCCTTAACTTTTTCTGGTAGCGAATAGTCACTTACGTACAGAAAGCGTGTTAGAGGTATTCTGATTTTTCAAATCATAAGACTGAGCCGAGGCGCCTTGATTGTGTACAAATACGTCAGACACAAATTTGGTAAGAGCATTTGATAGTGTTGCAATCGAAAGATCACATCTATTCTGATTTCTCGTTTACACGTACTCTTGTACAAGGTCTATTCTACCTATTTCACAATTAACTTTTAACTAGCGTTTCGTTATATTTATATTTTAGTTGATTTATTGTTACTAAATTAGCTAAACCTTCGAGTAGCAATCATTGCTGCCTCTTCGATTAGTAAGTTATTTGAAGCATGAGATAGTACGGCATCATAGATATGGACATTGCCTTCAGGAAAACCTGGACGTCCATTCTGTTTTATTGATGATCAAATGGATAACTGGTGCCAATCCATTGTAGTCTTTCTTTTTCCATTCTTTCAGATCCTCCGCTCCGGCTATTATCCAAGCCACAGAACTTCACTCTTCTTCTGTCGCGTGTAAGAAATATCCCATTGTATTTTCTAATTTAACTTCAGCTTTTCACTGACTGCACACAGTTAGAGAATGTAAGTAATTGTACATAGTAAATAGCCTGGAGTTTGCTAAATACATTACATATGCATAGAATAGATTTGCGGCAATATTTAACGGAAAATTTTTCAGTAGGAAAGGATTATTAATGTGTTTTTATGCTTTGAGCAACCTCCTTTTTCGTGGCCTCTGGTTAGCTTAACGCCAGTGCGTTTCATGCAACACAATTTAATTCCTTAATGTGCGAATTATTTTCCATCAATCAACCGTGAAATTGAAGTTTCCCACTTTCGCGTAAAAGCGCATTTAATTTCTGCGCACGTATAGTTGCTGCACCAGGAATCGCCAATATGAATACCTCCTATCGTCCGCGATTCCTGTGCTGTTAGACGTGTGAAATATGATGTCACGATGCAGGCACTGAAAGGATCCGCATAAACTTCTGCTAATTTAATATTTGTATCAACCTTTCCCGTTGAAAGTGGTTATAAGCCGCAAGAGTTTTGGTGCAACTGCTAATTCAATATATTTGGCCGCCAAAATCTCCAAAACATACTAGTTGAAATATTCCGCTACTCTCAAATGGCTGGCCTAGAATAAAAGAATGCGTCAGGTGTGAATGAACGGGTTTCGCGAAGGTCTGCACTTGCTTTCCTGAAGTTGTTCATATCTTATGAATAATAAAGCACACTATCTTCCTTTACTAGCAAACATGGCGATAATCCCTCCAGGACATCAAAACAAGGTAATGAACCTTACCATCGCTCTATTTTGGCAGTCATGACGCTGGAAGTACCATGCTTCCACCACCCTCGCGCTCTGCCCTCTGATTGGTTAGGCATAGAAGGAAACTACTGGGGGCTGAGCACTGATTGGCTAGAACTTACGAAAATGCGCGCTGTTCAGGCGCCATTGTTTTTCTTATTTGCTGGTTTTAGCAGGGCCAACAGCAGTCAACACCAAAGCTATTTCCTTTCGTTGTTTTCCTCTGTGTAAATTATTCTTGTTTAGGGGTTAATTTGTTTTGAAGGTACGCATAGAGATAGAATCCTTAGTACTCAAAAAGCGCACCATATAAAGTAGTATTCAATACATGAATTTGTTTTGGTCAGCACAACGTAGATTGGGTTGATTTAAATTTGAGAACAATTTAGATAGTATTAAATTCTCTTCTTTCCATAAAAGTGTTGACTTAGGCATGGGGAGAAGGGTGAGTAGTTTTTATCAACCACATTCATCGCAAATTAAAAATTGAGCGTTCAGGCAAATCTTAGTTAAGGGGGGGGAGGATTTCACGCCATCGTTTGACTGTGCGTTACTGCGTGGTATCTCAAAGCTTAGCCACCCTTGTTCTTGCCTTCCATCATTCGTCAGTGCACTTCTCCTTTAAATTCCCACTCCCCTGTTTACTCACAATACTGCTTCAGTTTTGCACACGCGAAGTTCACCAAAAAATTGAAAGAAAATGCATGTGCTCTGGATATAGATGTGTCGTTGATAATTAAATTGCTTTTACTTGTTTTTGTGCCTTTTTGTTTCCTTCACAATTTGCTAAGGTCAATGAGAACAAAATAAGTCTTAATACTATTGCTCCAGTATAGATGACTTCCCTCTTTTGCGGTTTACTGTAATCTGTTAGTCCGCTATTTTAAAGACCATTCAAAGAAGAAGGCTAGTTGGGAGAGTTAGCATAGCACTTATTGAAGCCATTTTAGGTTCGTCTCCAAAATGAAACATTGTTCGATAGTTGGATGGATGGGAGAAGCTAAGTTGGCAACCAGGGTAAAGCCACACATGCACAATTAATTTGTTGTAAGCATTTGCATCGAGTATCAGCAATAGAAACGATAATTTCAAAAGTTTGGCTGTTAAATGATGAGCTCTATGAATGGATTGATACAGGCAGTCGAGTTTCATAGGTAATGATGTGTTTCGCGGTTGCATTATAGCTATGACTGTGGAGCTGCAAGGCTCAGTGCAAATGTGTTTAATTTAGTAAAAAGAGCCCTTGTTTCTGTCTTCAACTCACCCCTTTTATCAGATATTCCACATTTTTATGGTTCTGGACTCATGTCAGTTTAATTAAGCTAGTTAACTGACTTAACCATTGAGTCACTTTAGTATCACATGAGAAGCCAATCTTCTGCAGCATTCGCTTGCAATTGTGTAAAATTCTTTAAATACCGTTGAACAGTTAAGTCCAACGTATCCAACCAGGCCATTTGTTACATATTCCTGTTTCTTTTTGATTTTGAAACGAATTTGGGGTTGTGTTTAATCGCATTTCAAAATTGTTTCAATAGTTGCATTGTGAATTAACAATAATTAGAAGGTGGGTAATCAGGAGTTACGTAACTGGCTGTACCTTTTGGACGGTACCATCGCCATTGTATGTAACACAATTAATATTAGGGCGAATTCTTTTTGTCATGACTGCAGTGTGATCAGCTTTTGCCTCCTTAGTCTAGTCGAATGCAACTCGCTGGCCTGTTGGGATGTCATTTAGTCTGGTCGATCGGGAAGAGGTGTCTGCTTGTTTTTCACTCGCGAAAATTTCCATAAGCTCATTGATATGACTGTTTATCGTCGGAGACTTTTTGTGCAGTTGAGAGTGCATTATGCAAATAAATATACAGACGTCATTGGTCCCAGATTAAGACAGACTTGTCACTTAAGCAGGACTTTGTTGGAGAAATTACTCCCAATGCTTTTAAGGCTTGTGTCTCTTGAACCATTTCAAAGTACAGTCGTAAATGCCTAAACGCACGCATCACCAAAGTTAATTTTAACAGCTCATCATCGGTTAGCAATCGGTACCGTTTCTACAGACTATATAAATAAGAAAATAGGAGCGGTATTTTTATTTAAGATAACTATATGCATTGCTCGGGGTGGAGACGTAGCACTCCACTTGTGTGTGCGCCATTAAGTTAAAGCGCAGCACTGTACCGAATTCTGTAACTTTAGTTGCAATCCAGGAGTTAGTTGCGTAAACAAGGTTAATATTTGACGTCAACCGCTATTAAAATCTCTACACTTACCCAGTGTGTTATGATAGTATGAAGATTAGATTCCTACTTGCACATAATGCATGTGGAAGGTCAGGGGCCTTCATCCCTTTTCATAACGACTTACCTCCCCATACTGCAAGCGGTCAATTTATGTGATTCTACTTAAACATGCTTTTTTTGAACCGGTTAAAGAATACCTGGGGATTACAGTCAAGCGCTTCACCCCTCGTGCTGCTGTGTGCACAGATGCGGAAAGTGCGCCTGTGAGGTGCACAATAGAGGTACAATTCTCAGACTAATCTCATTCATTTTATTCGCTCTTCGTCTCTTGCAAGCAACCGAAATTGTTAGGTTATAATTTTAGAGCTGATGGGTCGTGCGTGCGAAATGGAAATTAAGGCTTGCTAAATTGAATTAATTTTGAGTTGTCAATTATTTCAAGATGACCAGTGTTACTGCATTGCATATTGGGACAACGTATGCTTTGCCAATAAATTTCTACTGTAATTTTAATCTTAGTTCCTACATCTTAGGCCTCCCTTCTGATCAGGCCTACATTACGCAAGAGATAACCCCACAATGACGTACCATCTGAGAGTAGGGTCACTAATGGAAAGCCCGCATACTCATCGCATCCAGTGCATGTATAATGCACTCGAAATAAACTTTTAAATTTGCAAAATCGTTAAAATACTTTGACTCCCTTTGCATTGTAGCTCAATAGGATTTGGAAGCCTCACACCGCCTTAACGCAAATGCCCACTGAGTCTTTGTGCAATTCTTTCTGTGCAATCAGAAAAATAGAGAACTCGCTTCATATGCACAACTGGAACTGTTTTTCTGGCTTTCCCTTCACAAATTAAACAGATTCTCGTGTTCCACCATCAACGAAATTCATATGTGCTTACTGGGATTATTTTCAACTTATAAAAGGCGATTAACCTCGACTGCACAATCACCACTACCATTAAAATACCAGTACCTTTTGAAGAAAAATTTCAGTACTGAATAAATATGTAGATTTGAGATTAGTTTATTCCATTCACGACCAAATTGGGGTTCATAAATCATTACAACGCCTACTCCATGCGAAATCTCCCTAAACGTGTTTGTATGTCATGGCCTGGAAGTCATCGCAATTAGTGATGTTTATCTTGTTCCCCTGTACCGTCGCATTTGAGTTGTAACTCATGTGCACTAACATTCACGGATCATTTTTGTGACCTCATTAGCCTATCTCAACTAAACATGATTAAACGGTCATGGCACCAACTTAGTAAATAAAAAGAAGGGGATTAAGGTTTACCTCCGCATGGGTGGATGTAGTTGTGCCCGTTTTTCATTTACCAGTGTGCTCTGCGTTGATGCCCATGTCGTTTATCTTTGCATTTTCTTCTATTTTACCGATCAAGTTAAAAATTAGGATTTCTGAATCTGACATCTCGCATGCAATTTGTTTGGGACGTTCTGACCTTTGGTCGGATCACATGAGTGAAAGAACACCTGAGAACGAAATAACAGTGTCATTCAAAAGCTTTTTCGCAGCTTCATGCTTGAAACAAGGGTTAAATACGGTGCTAGAGAAGCTCTCTGAAATATTGTAGAATTATGAAATTTGTTTTCGTCAAATTCCATAGGTTAGTTGCAAACTACACCATGCACAACATCAAACATTTCTAGTGGTGTGATTTTATCCTGTAATAACTTGTAATCTACCTTTCAAGTTGATAGGGAGTAGTCGTCTATAGGAAAATGCTATTATAAAGTCTCAAGTTTGTGGAACAACAAAATTTCCATCTAACTCAGTTGTTGCACGGTTGCTACGACTATCATAAGAGGACATATGGTACAGTAATACATACGAAAATTTATCCCTCAATGTTAGGTGAAGGAGGTCGTTTGGCAAAATCTGTGATTTCTTTGGTTTAACCTCTAATTAAAATCCTAAATCTGTCTCGTAATCTTGTAAGATCTCCTTGCGCTTTCATATGTAAGTAATACCTTTCTGGTAGGTACCACTTCGTGTACGCAGTTAGTATGAATTGCAATTACTTGGACTCGATCATGCCTCATGATTTGGGAAACAAGATCAAGAGAGATCCCAAAGCACGCTTGGAATGTAGTTGAAACACCACTGTTTCCTTTGTGTGGTGCAAAGGCGTAGGTGCGGCCAATAAATGGTCCAGAATCCTTTACTGATGACTTTTTTTACTAGAATCGTGAAAATCCATATTAATCTAAAACTTATGTAAATGTTACAGTGACAATAATATCTCGAACTCTTGTCGGTTAGATTATTTTTTCTCATTTAAAATTAAGAAACTTGCTTTGAGGACTACACCTCTACATGTATAAGTACTAATTTGTGGACCTAATACTATCAGTCCTATAACTCAAAAGGGCAAGTCTGCATCTAGATTGAGCAATTTTCTTCACTTCAAACAGACTCGTCTGGACCCAGCGAGAAATCCCCTCCGACCCTTAAAATCCATGAAAGGCAGCCTTCTCCTCCTCAGCCTCTACTCCCGCCACTACCATCACTGCCACCACCACAACACGCGCTTCTCTCACCCCGTCCCGCTCATCCACCCTCCGTCCTTCCTCCTGCGTTTTCCTTTGCGGCTTCTGGCTCCGCTACCGCCGCACCCTCCACCGCTTCATCTGCCGTCTGTTTCCAGGAGGCGCTTCGCCTCCTCTATCAGAGGCATACAGCACCTGCAGGGCTCACACGGCCTCCAGTCTCAGCACCACCTTTTCAGCCCCTGCCGCTACAAATGCTGCCTGGTAGTCATCGGAAGCGCTATTCCACGGACGAGGTGGAGGGGCCAAGCCGCGACGTCCTTGCGACAGCCGGAGTCTCAACATCGGCAACAGCGGCAGGATCTTCGACGGCAATGTCACAGGTCTTCCCCAGGCGCCAGTCCGAATCTGGGCTATATCGAATGACGGGGAGGATGCAACGACATCAGCCTGGCGAGCGGATGACATTGAAACGCGTGCGCTCAGAGCACCAGAATCTGCCTTTCTCCATGCTCGGACAGCAACGACCCACCGGATCACCATTGGCGCTCACCATGATGCTCGGTGAACAGGTCAGTTCTCGTTCCTTATTCTCGAAACCCAGTATATTTACGAATCATTACTTAGTTTCTTTTTATCAAATTTTAGTCTAATGGAAAATATGGGCGTTAAGCGTTATGCTTTTGCCGAGCCACTTGGTCGGAGCTAGTTTTGTTTGTTGGTCTTTATGCAACCATTTCCCAACTATTTCACCGATAAAAATAATGTTATGAGATAATACTGTGAAGAAACCACCTTAAGATATGGTTTGACGCACTTCACCGATAGACGTGCTTTTTACATACAGAGATGAAGAGAAGCGGCTCTAGTTTACGAGGGTCATTAAGGCTGGGACCTTGCGCAACACGGTCAACTGATCGCTTTTTCCCCGGTTGCATTTTGTCAAGGGTTTCAAGTGGCTTTGTAATGATTTATTAATCCTTGATGCATTCGATATTGAATGCCTTTGAAAAGCTAGCAATTGGATGTAAAATGAATGAGGTATCATTTTTTTATTATTTAATTGGCTACTTTTGTAGGCAACAGCACCTGTTACTATCAAACCTGTGTGTAAAGGACAATTTCAATGGAAATAAATCTTTTTTTGCGAATTTTTTGTTTCATATCTTTGGACTGCACTAGTTTAAATATTGAAAATTATAGATTTAAAAATTTTGTTAAAAAAGAGCCTTTTTCAAAAATTTTATAACCGGCCGAGGGTAGCATTTCCAAGATTTTCGGTAGCCTGATAATAAATTACAAAACCGACTTATCAAAAAAAACCGAACAAATCAAGGTATTACAAAGCGTTAAATTCACGCGCTTTAGACCATAAAGCACCGCCTCATTGACCTTCCCCAAAAGTGACTCCACGAGCAAGCTGTTGTTGACAATTTCTGATGTTTAAGGCAGACATGCCAGCAAATGTCGGCTTAAGCGAACCCGTCTTCAATTAAAATTTTGCTTTTACAAACATCACTTTATGTACCACAAAATGTTCCCGGTATACCGCAGCTATCGAGTTGATTTCCCTCCCTCGGTTACTTCCAAAAGTCGCCCAGTGTAGCTTAGAAGTGAGTGCCTTTAACTTGCACTTGATTGAATGATGCCGTTCACCTTTTTCAAAGTACAAATAATTCCACTCTCGATCTCCACTAAAATGAGGTACCGTGGCAAATTCTGAGCGTTCCCTCGATCTCAGCATCATTGTGCCCAAGCAATATTCCATTCTAGACTCCATTAAATTAGGTAGGAACTAAGCTCAGACGCACCAGATTTGGACATTTTATTGCCCCTCCAGGTCTTTATCTGATCTCATTCTTTCGGATTTGGACACACGAAATCTTTTCTTCGCTTAACCGTAAAAGAGATGTCTCAAAAATAAGCTAGGAATTCTTTGATCTGGAAGGTTATTTACATCTCCTGTATTTAAAAGGTACTTATAAGTTTCTGGCATTTGCATTTGTTATAGGAAAGAAATGAAATCATTGCCAAGACAAATTAAATATGTTAAATAAAAAAGGTGCAAAGTAGGCAAGCACCACACAAGTCCTTTTGAGGGCTTTCACCATAGTCAAATTTACATGAGGCGTTTTATCTCCCATTGTGACTTGCTATTCCAAAGCTAATGAGACTTTTGACAAAATTCTGACACTGAGGCACGAGGCTTACTCAATTAAGCAATAAATCTATTTTTTAAATAAGTTTGTAATTCTTTGCAAAGCAAAAGCGAATTTGTACTTCTCTGAAACGTATACCATTGTTTTGCCCTATGCAAAACACCCGTATTTTGGGACCTGCATCCGAGCTTCAAACCTATGGCTGACTGATTTGCAATACTAGCTTAGTGTCTCGTTCCAAATATGGATGCGCGTTTTGCTGAGGTCAGCTGGAGACCTACTGTTTGATTAAGAACTAGGACCGCAAATTCATCTCGAAAGAATTTCACAGAAATGGCGGTTTTTATTAACACTCGCGTAGGCACAACTGTAGGTACCTAAAGCAGCAGTACTGTACAAATCACGTAACACCGCATACTTATTGGACCAGCATGCCAAGCTAGGAAAACGGATTCAGTACCTCAGAACTTACACTCTGACTTTAAAGGCGGATTATAGTAATAAAAGAAACCGATTGTCTGAGCCAAATTTGCGTCTGTTTATATTAAATTAAGAAAGTATGATGGCTTAGCGATCCTTCCTCTCCAGCATTGCATTCCTGGGTCCATTTCTCACAGCCCAAGAATTATTAGGTTTTGATGCTGCCTCGTAAACTTTGTAGAAGATTACACACATCCCGTCTATCAATCATAATTGCTTTCTTTGCTCAAGATTGTACAAATATTAATCTCAAAGAATTGCGCCATGCCAAAATCAGCAAATCGTAAATTTGTGTATGCTGGGCTCAAAATTGCAGCTTGAGGTGCATTATCGTAAATGGCATGAGTTTTGAAGTTGGTTTATTTTCGTCAACAGATGCCAGTGGCAGATCCTGAGCAACTGGCCCGCAATCTTCTTCTCCCACTGCTCAATCCATCGCAATCTTTCCAGGCCGCCTCAGCTGCTGCTTCCATCTCCACTTCCTCCGCCGCAACAGTGACGAGCGGCTCTTCTCTCCACGCCCCGCGCCGAACCTCTGCACTGGACTTGCTGCTTATGACCGAAGGGGAGGCACGCCAACTCTCGGAGACTATGCTTGCTGGTTCAAGCTTTGCTCCATCTCACTCCGCCGGCGTTGGCGCCACCACCGCCACACCCGAGAGGTCCGCGCACTTGCCCACTAGTCTCACGTCTACCTTGCGCAGCTTCACTCCCTCTGCTTCTACGCCCAGTGCTCAGGTTTTCACCTTCGCTTGTACCACCTCTGCTACTGCCACCGTCACCACCGTTGATGTGACTAGCCCTTCCACTGCCTACCACGCCGGTCCGAGCTCCTCCGTCCCTGCCTCCACCTCCACTTCCGCCTCAACCTCCGAATTCCAACCGGGTTTTCGACGCTCAGAGGCCGCCAAGTGCAGGCGTGTCTATGGTGCGGTGAACAAAAGTCGGTGGTGTAAGCAGTGTCGGTGGAAGAAAGCCTGTACTCGATTTCAAGGCCCTTCCCCCCACCAAAAAGACCCTCCTGATTTAACTTGATACGAAAGACATTAGCGCTTTTTCACACAGTGCCAATCGGATCCTTTCCCCCAAATCACCACATTCTACACCACTACCGACTGCTATCGAGCCCGGTTCTTCCCTCACCAATCTTTCTCCTGTCTCGCGCCTTTTGGATGTCTTTCAATCGTGAGATGTACCTCTCTTTTTTCCTCTCTTCTTATCCAGAGCCTTCTCTAGTCATTTAAACATTTTTACAACGATTGCACTACCAAATATCCAGATGCACGCAGATACACACCACAAACCAAAAAAATTCATTACCAATGAACAGATCGACCGCTTTCTTAAAGCCAGGCAGCATGGCTCTTAGACCTACACACGTTCCCGACGTCATTAACAATCAACATCTAGGTCTTTGGCTATCCGTTTCATTAATTTTCACTCCATCTCTCACACAAAATCGCTCTATCAATCCACCTGTTCTGATCACCAAATGTGTGAAGCCAAGTTAGAGTAAGCTCTGAAACAGAATTATTTATAAGTACAAAGTGATTTTCTGAGTCGCATGGCCGTCCGTCTTACGTACATCTTCAACCACACACATGCGCACCTCGAGACCGTAAAAGTTTCATTCTGCTCATCTTATAGTCACCCAAAGGCATCTATTTTTCCAGCATCTTAAGAAGTCGGTTGTGTGTTTGGTTTTCTATATCACCCCATATCCAATATATATGTTACACATGCCTATGTATCTACCTACTAATACAACCCTACCAAACAACTGCCGAACACACTCAAACAATCTACATTGCGCTTTCATAAGACACCTCTCAAGCTACTCACCACTTTTCGCAGAAAACCACTCCAAACAGAGGATGTTCAAACCAAAAGTAACCAACATGCATGCCAAAGACTCCCTTACCATTTTGTTCCATAGGCCGGCAACCACACTTTCCCAAAGAATGTCAAAAGAGCCCGATGTGCCGTTATTAAGACCACCCTTACATTACGCCAGAGAATACATCACCACAAGAGTAGTTGTATTTTTCTGCTGTCTTCACCGTTCCTCCTCGTGTATACCAATATTCCGAATTGTGCAACAGGAATGAAAGCCAAATCGTTTCTGCCTGCTCTTTTCATTTTCGTGTTTCTGCATCATTCGTCTACCACAAGCCATGGACTCTTACCGGAAGCCGTCTTGCAATATTCTTAACGATTTGTCAACCCTATTTTTGTGTAAACTCCCCATCAGCCCTCCTTCACAGCTCTGCAAAGATGATCCTCTAAGATCATTCTCATTGTGGGTCTCCTCTCCCCTCGTCCCATTCGTTTACTCTTCTCTTCCCTTCCCCTCTAGGATATTTCACATATAAACCAAAGTACGGTCTGTCTAAAATGTGTTTTCTCTCATCCACCGACGCAATAGCTTCCTTTTTAGTACACACGTTCGGGGTTTAATTTCGCACTCGAATCAGATAAGAGTTGTTTCGATTAAAACCAAGTCCCTTGTCTTGACTTATTGGTTGAGGGTTTGATGTGTCGCATATTTTCGTTAGGGATATGCTTCTCCCTTCTGGAGTTCTTGATCATTTGCAAATTCAAAAATGTATAATCCATGTTACGGCTTCGTTTAAACGATTTAAGCATTGAAACGAGGGATGGCTAGTACACAAGATCACGCTAGTGTACCAAAAGTCCTGTTATTCACTTTGCTCTTTTGGCTTGCAACTTTTTCAAATAAACATCCCAAAACGTACTCCCAGCTACTTACAGCGTTCCCTTACTTGGCTGCAATCCCCATCCAGAAATAACAAAAATGTCCACTTTTGTCGCCCCACACTGTCAGGTGACCGAAGGAGCCTGAGTGGTCCACGATGGTGCTTGTCGAAATGACTTGTTTTAACTCGCGGAAACTTGTGAAATGCGTGCTTCAGTCTATCGTCACGGTACCTTTTATTGTGATTGCCACCATTTCCTCCGTGCTTTGAATCCGTTTGAGACATGGCACCAGTCGAACCCAGTGGGTGTGTGTTAAGCCTGAACTGGTTCCAAAAGCTGCAGTAACTCTCTGTCCAACTGTGCGTGTCGTCTTTCTGGAAGACGTAGTATGCGGTGGCAGAGTGCCGTTTGGACTGCACCTGCATTGAGCGAGAAGATGACGTAAGCTGGGCGGGTGGAAGCGGCACGCCATTTATTGGAAATGACAATGAGTATGCTGACCACCATTTTCTTCTCCACCTCCCTCATGTAGGTGGCTTTGCATTGCAACGTTCATGGAGCGAAACCACTACTCCACCATCCCATGCTTCAAATCCCCCATCCCTCCACCTCCTAATGATTACATTTGCTTCGTATGTGTTGGTGAGATGGAGTGTGGAAGAAATAGTTCACCATGATGCAACTGACTTTGGAAGGTGGAACAACCATGGTCGAGAGGTGTCTACTCGACTCGATGCAATTGAAAGAAGAGTGCGAATAACTTCTTGAGAAGTGGTGAGAACCAGTCAAGGGGTCAGTGAGTAAGAAGAAGGTGGTGCTCTTACAAGGCAACGGAGAAGCGCATCACACTTCAGAGCGCACGCCGCATCGGCAAAATTGACCCGTGAGAAGATGTACACATCAGGAATGGAGGAAGGGAGAAAAGGTAGTACCTTGACCTCATCCTCATGCACCGTATTATCTGATGGTGAATCGTCAGGCTGCAAGTGTGTAGCACCTTTACGTGTGATGGATATCAGAATTAGGCAATCGCACGATCACACGAGAAGTGGGGTAGTAGGTGGTTGGGAAGTGGAGGGGATGGGGGAGGGAGTGGGACTTCCAGGGACAAAGCCTCTTGAGAAGGTGGCATTTGCAGTGTTGTGTCCCACTGGGGACGATAATAGATTGTTGTGGTGATGATTTTAGTGCAAAATAATTGGCGAAGATTTATGTGGTTTTGTCATTTCCATTGTAAAATGCTATTAACTTGTTGGTGATTTGTAAAACTGATTGCGCTGAACGGTCCACATAACCTTTAAATGACAACTACTTAGGATGATTTCTTAGAAGACAGACATGTAAGCATTCCATGCTCACGACAGATGATCGAAGTCATGGAGTTCTGACCTCTTGATTAAGCGTACCCGTGACTGAGTGGTTCAATTTAAGCGATTTCATTACTTACCTCCTGCCTAAATGATCAAGTTTTATGTGCTGAAAATGAAAATTGTAGCCTTGAATTATCAGATGTGGATGGTAACCTTTTCAGCACTTTAGTGAGTGCCAGAACTTTAATGCAATCCTTTATAATGCCATATTCATTAATATGAAAATAAACAAGTGCATACAGTTGGAGTCACGGGAGCTTTCATGCCAGACATGTAATCGGAGAAAAAGTGATTGAAAGCCGCAAAAAATAGTGCGGATCTCTAACAATGAACTTAGCCTATTTCATTACTTCTCAGCAAAATGGCTGAATAAATTAAAATTTAGTTGAATGTTTAGTAAATACGTACTCCTTGAAACACAGATCACTTTTGCATTTTTGAGAACCGACCCATTCGCATTTCTGACAAGTGGAAATTTGAAGTTGTCTCAAAAACTGGCGTTTTCCGTCCCGATGGTTAACACTGGCCATAGGCTTTGGACTCTCACCACTAAACTGGATCAGTTATGCGCAAAATGGGGGTTTGAGATAATTCTTTTCAGGGGTTCTTACGTATTGGGGTTGGTGAGCTGTTTCGTAGCTTCTTAATCACTAGATGCTGGACAGAATATGACAGTCCTCGGCCAACTTCTTTATGTGCTTTGGGTAGCTTTTATTGGCGGTTTGTGTACAATCTGTTGGAACCTCAGGGCGTTCCTTAACCTAGTGTCGAAAATTCTCGATGAAAGTGAGACTAAAAGAGTCAAGTAGATTAAACATGGAATATAATGAAGTCCTGCCCTGATGGCGTTTTTAAGACCGATGGCAAGGCCTTACCAGAAGCTTTGGACTTAGTTAAACAGCTAACTATCCATTCGAGGCAGGCCGAAGGTCATACTAAAGACCATGCCAGTTCTCTGTAAACAAATATATCAATGTATAGACATGTGAAAAGTAACGGAGTAACGACTGTTTGACCATTACCTTTTATGGACAAACGTAGGAGACATATTTTCTTAATGATAAAGCATAATTAGTTCCGAGGGCTAAGTTATATATTAAAGCTCAACCTGAGATTGTAAAAGTGATGCTTGAGTGAGTCGGTTAGTCCAAAGTGACATTCAATATAATTTGTGAGCCTTGAATTTGGAAAAGGTTGCGTCTGTCGAAACACATAAAATTATACCGCTGCAATGAAGTAAATGGTTAGTTTAGTATTTTTACATTACCTTTATTTTTGGGTGAAATCAATTACCTTCATACCCATCATTACTTTTTGACAAAATTCGTTCCTATCGAACACGTCAGCCCTCTGGTTGGCACTACGATCTTGTACCTGGCGGCACTACCTCTTGCTTTCCTTTAATCGCCCTTACACCGATGCCGTCAGAAGTTATTTTTAAACTTGTCAGTGAATTGTGTGAATACGCTCAAAACTTGGCCGCCGAATGATTCATGTTTTTGGATTGCACGCAACCGAATTTTCTTATTTTGGCCTAGTGATTTATGGAAGGGGTTGAGGAGTAGACTGCTTTATGATTATAGCATCAATAGGGAAGAGCGCTGAAAAGTGATTTCCTCTTCGGATGAACAAATCAACAGATGAGCAAAAGAAGCACTCATGTCTCCACTCATTATACTTGCCTCTTCCCTAAATAGGAACCAAAACTGCACAGTTGTAGACTCCATGGCAAAATTCCATTGGACTACACTTATCAGAATGGATGATGTCCCGTAAAGTAAATAAAATCAAGTTGGTACAATTTAGGCGACTAAATGACCGAAATATCGCATCAAGCTTATTGCGCATGTAACTGATGCGGATTGAGCGGTCTAAATAATAACTACGAAACGTCTTTTTGAGCATTTCTTTTGCAATTTACGAAAGGCTAACAAGACATGTGTAATAACGAGTAACTATTAATAAAAAAAATCGAATTAGGGAATTACTTGTAGTGGCATGCATGCAACAGAGGCGAATACGGTTAGCTCGTAGCCCATCAAAATTGACAAATCGAGCGGGTGGTAAATGGTTGTCATCCACAAAGATTTTTGCGTTCCTTCTGCCAAAATACCAGTAATGAGGCAAAAAATTTACCAGGCAGGCACCTGAAATTTAAAAAATGCAAGTTCCTAAATTGATCTTCCATCTATCCCACTTGTAGAGTTGTCGTTATTATCTTTCTTATCATTTTTACAACAAGATCAAATAGGAAGACACTAAGAAATAAATGGAAGTCGGTATTTATGTAAAAAAACCCAGTTGCCTCAAAAGTGGGTGCATCATGCAAAACTGCTATAAATAGGCAACGTTGCGAGACCCGACCATGCTTCTCTTAAAACGCCAACCTTGCGTTTCTGTGCCAGCAGGGTAAGAATTTGAAAAAGCTCAGCGCAGACACATTTGGGTCTGGAAATTTCAACTTGCATAAATGATCGCTTATACACTATGCGTCACAAATAATTATAACCTGACTAACTATTTTAGCGTTTGGTTATTCCGCAATTAATACATCCCATGTACATCAAAATGGAGCAAATTTGGAGGGTCGAGATGGGAACTTGATTCTAAAAACAAAAAAAAAACGGTATTTTTCATTCCATTAGCATGGGTCGGGGAGCCACCGACATTTAACATCCTCCATTGGCAAAAAAAATTTGCCTCTTGTGAAGTCATCTCAATGACGCTTTGAATGCTTATTGAAAGGACAATTTTCCGTGGCATTCTTGCTCAAAACCTAGGATTCTCGCTTTCATCCTCGTAAATATCGACCAAATGGGTTTTCTATGTTTTTTTGGAGTGAAAAGTACCACTATTTATCATAGGATCAAGACATAACATGCCGCTAAATAAGCGATTAATGCAAACTTAATGCAAGCGGCAAAATGGAAGACAGAAATGATTTTGTGAACAAAGAGAGGTTCAGAGAGGGTGGCACATACAGCTAACTCGAAAAAAATGGGAAGTTGACCCCATTTTTAACGCCTCCGTTCCAACCCACTGGCATCACCTTCAACCAATTCCAAAAATCGAAATTTGACAATAATTAAACCTGCCCAAGATCCAAATTGAATGTCAAAACTGCCAGTTATGTAGTTAAAGTGGCATGCCCCTGAGTGTTGAAATGGTCCTGTAACTCTTAACCGGTTTAATGTGTTGCATTTGCCATATGGTTTAATTTTGTGTCTCTTTATATTGTACACATTACAATTCACATTTCAATTTGCAACTGGGATGGTTTTTATGGAGCACTTTTATTTAGTTACTGTCTCTAATGGAATAGTTTTGAACGCTAATATGCCTGATTGACGTGGCATCACGGTACTCGCATGGACTAACGCTTCAAAATAAAGTACCTGCAGTCATTAAATCGCATCAATTTCCATTTGATATCACCTTGAAGCAAAGAATGGCTATAAACAGCAGAACATTAATTTTTCACATTCATAGATACTGGCCTCCATTGTAATCAGAGGTGTTCGATAATTACGGGCAAAAGTGCCACGCATTGTGGTCATCAGTCATCAGTCAATCCTTTCCATCTTATTTCAAACCTCTTTTATATGCGTCACTTTACCAGAAAGATGTCGCCATTCAAAGTTACAATTCATCATGCGAATTTTTTGGGATCTCGGAAGCTCATAAAATGGCATCATTCAAATCACATTTAAGATCACTTCTCAATCGAAGTGCACACAGCCAAATCCAATTCGCCTGATAAAAGTAGAAGATGTCAAAGTTTAATGCCGTTTATTGAGATTTCAACTACGGCATCTTTGAAACTCTCTGCTTTGCATTAGGTAAGATGACACAAAAGTTCAAAGGTCAAATTGCGTATCAAGTACAATTGCGTCATCGCTGGTTGGGCAGGAATGGTTCTCATCCTTTATCCTACGTTCTGCACCCAAAAAATTGCAGTCTTTTTAAATATTTGATATATTGTGCTAATATGTCTGAGAGCCACGTTACATATCATAGCCTTAAATGAGTTTTTAAGCAGGACCTTTCATCAGCCCTTGAGAACGCAATTGATCCATTCACTAATAAAAAAACTTTCAATAATCGCAACAACCATTTCATCTTCCGCACATTTCTGTCACTTCCTTCGAAACTTCCACAGCTTCAAGACAATTTAAAGCAATGATACTCGTTGCGCAACACCAAGTTTCATTAATATTGGCGGTCAAGTAATGTATGGACCGGTAGGTTGAACTACTGGTAACTCTTTCGACCTCGTACGCGATAATCACTCGCGAATGTGGATACAACTGCTTCACTACTCTAAACAACGCTTCCCATCATATTCCGGAATCTAACTGCACTCACCTTTACCACTTGTTATGAATTTACTTAATTATTCATCCCTAGACGCGTTCTCAAACAACTCTTGGCTGCTGCAAGCAGAAAGGCATCCTAGGTGAAGCTCTTTCAGTGACCAAAGCCACAGATATAGTTTGAGTGTTCCAAAAAAAACAGAGACTAAGGTCGGAGCTGTTTCACTTTCCAACGAATTCATTGTTTGTTTTCACTAATGTGCCTGTCTATCAAGTAAATAGGTAGGTTTAATACGGCTTAAGCACCAGAATCAGCACTGGCGGCATCAAGAATGCTGCATTCAGAATGTAATGAATGCACTTCTACTAATATCTGTATTATTTATAGCACAGTTCCGCTGGGACAGCATATCATACATTTTTGGCAATAAAATAAAGGAGCATAGCTTCGACTTCTTAGTGATGCGTTATCTTTATACTTGGAGAAAGATTGTGCAATATCGAGTGGCATTTGGCTGGGAAGATGCAGGTACACTGCCCATCAGCATTAAGGCAATCCGTTGGAGATTTTGATTGGTGTCAGCATCCCAGTCGGAAACCAGACTGAATACAAAGCAGTGACGGAGAAGTTGGAAATAAAGACCCAAACAAATCGCGCCTTGTAAATAGAGTTGTGTCAGCTGCATTTTAGGTTGCAAAACTGCAGGGGGTTCGTTATCCCACTGTGAGCCAAGCGTAGTCTATGGCGAACGAAGTTGCAGCAAAAAATTTGCCATAATTGGTCGGATCCTGTGTGAGTCGACCAGAACTACGGCCAATGTAAGCTTAAAAGCCGAAAACTTTACTCCCATGACTAAAAACCAGACTTGCGAAGGGAATGAGGCTATCAGTTTAATAAACCCTGGGTGGCACTCAGCAACAAGTGCCTCATAGCAATTCAGAGTTTAATGCTAAAATGTAACTGGAGAAAACCCCCAATATTTCACTAAAAGATGTGTAGAGAATTCCTGAACACCATAACAACCTCTGTGAGCACAAATTTTAGGTCAACAGCCTCAAGTTTAACATCAAGGGGATGGATGGTGGAGATTTCAAGCAAATTAAGGCAACTCAAATTTACTTGGCCTAGGCATCAAGACCAAATGGATAGGCACTTTTGAAGGCAATTAGATCTGGAAAATACCACTAGGAAACAAATTTTTACCATATCCCACTTCCGTTGCCATCATCATCATCATAGATAAAAGGAGGTTGCTGCCCTAGTTTTACTTCCATACGATGGGCTCCCCTACTGTCAATGAACTTTTCTAGGCTAATTCGAAGTGGCTTTACTCACTAATTCGGAATCATGAGTAATCGCTGGTTTTAGATGAAACCATAACGACCAGATAGGTGACTGGTCACAAAACTCGGATAACTAAAGCAATTGTGGTTAGAAGCACTTCCGATAGTTTGCTTGTAATTTGAGTTCACTCAATGACACCTCGGTTGGGCACAATCAAATAAATAAGGGGGCAATATGATCCTGCTATAAAATTCCCTAGCCAAATGCCTGTCCGTAACGTGGACGACATTTGAGCCATATTAAAGCAAAGGTTGCTCCACTAACACAGCAGTAAGCACACATGGAAGAAAGGAAATGGTAATATGCATACACCATTTACGCACATGTACAAGCAAAACAGAAGCGTTAGAGTTAGCAGCTGTTTTCTTAATGGTGTGAGAAATTTCCATACGCAATACAGCCAAATAAGAAGTCCAGAGACCCTTTACCCCATCCTCCGAATTCCATAAGAGGTCCTGGTAATTGGAAAAAGGGATGTTCGACGCCTACAATAAGGACAAAAGTTACCCTCTCTAGAGGCACCCATAGAGATTAAGATATCAGTCACTTAATTCGCGCATCAGTTCCTTCGCAAGAAAAAAAGATCCCGCAGTAAAACAAACATACCCTTGTTTGAAAGAGGGATAATTCCTGATTTATCTCATTATCCATGTAGTGAGCTTTGCTAAGTGCCTAAGAGACCAATATGCTGATTGGCGATTAGACCTCTTTTCGTGTGAAACCGAAGGAGGGCGACCTCGCCCACTACACTGCACAATGCTCGATCACACGTAATGCGGAGGGGAAAACCTCAAAACGCTCCACGAATATGAGGCTATTTGGCTGAAAAACTTCTCCTCCGTGACAGGTCAGACACCCTTTCAAATTGGGGTAACCCTGGAGAATCAGAGACCATTCAAAGAGGTTAGAAGGCAGCACCAAGTCGGCATAATTAAACCGTGATGAGTGCATGCATGACTACATGGGCCTTCCCCATGCCTTACAATATGACCTCCGTGCCGCATCACTACTCTCAACTTTCCCGTAAGCCGATAAGGTGTTTTCAGAGTTCTGAACTGACCGCCTGGAGGGGCGTCACAAAATCCAAATACAGATCGGGGCTCATCAACTGGCCTCAGTTGTGAACTTGGGTAATCACATGAAAAAAAGTGCCCCAATTCATCTAATTGCGGCGTAAACACTGAACCATATGAAAAGTGTGCCACTGAGCGTAAGAATTGGAGCCTCCCCATTGCCAGTGAAGGGTGGATGCAAAACTGCCAAAAGCAGGTAAGAAAAAGGCAGGAAATACCCACATATTCATTCAAAACCTGTATAATTCCTTCTCTCCAAGGGAATAAGCTAATCAAATCATGCGTAGAGGCCCACGTATTCCACGGTTTGCAGCATTCCACATTGTTTAGGTTGAAGTGCTCGTGAAAAAGTAGTTGAGGTGACGCTAGAATCTGTGGCAAACACCAGAAAAGAAACTGAACTATGTAGTACCGATGGCCCACAATGGTGAAGCATGCGAATAATACGTTCGCCCCCTCTAGGACAATATCAAAAATGATTCACAATATCAATCCAGCGCCAGACTAACTTTAGGAAGCAACAAGATGCACCACGCACGAGATCTCACCAAGATCGGGTGGAATGAGCATTCAAAAGGGGCAAAATCTCAATTGGACTGGACCACCCACCAGCTCCAAGTTTGACGACTTCGCACCACCACACAAAAGGACGCCAACCTATGATAGACAACGGCCGACACTTCTCACCATTCGCTTTTACTAACTCCGGATGCTTGTTTTCTAAGAAATGCAGCAAGCGGTTCCCATCCTACCCACACCGAGGACAATGAAATCCCATCCTGCTAGTAAAAAGCACGTTTCGTTGCCCGCTGAGGGCCACTGTAACTCCGTGCAAATAAGGTTTGGCACAAAATACGTCGATTTGGAACCGTCATCACAACGGGTTAATGAAAGAAATAAACGCGAACAACCGCCCGCGCCCCGAGGCACACCAACAGCTAGACTGAACTGGATACACATCCCCCTTTAAACCCCCCCCCCATGCGATAAAAGGGAACACTCCTGCACCTCACCTTTAACTTGCGCCAAAAAAAAAAACAAAGAAAAGTAACAACTCGGACTCCAATAGCCCACTCTCCACCCCATCCACTCAACAGCGATCCAGTAAGCCAATAACCAAGGCAAGCCAGTTGATAACCTGGGTGACAACACCGATGACGAGATGAAATACTCCGCCGAATCACTTCGCCTTTCTGTGCCGCCGATGAGTGTACTTTGGTCAACTGATGTGCCGCATACCCATTGCTGGCGGAAAAAACCCCCTTAGGCATCAATCAGGTGGCTCTTCAGCAATATAAACGGTACCAAAGTGTGTGAAAGATCGCAACAATTGACATCTTCTACAAAGACGTCCTACTCCTACTAAAATAGAATAAGTAAAACTTTCGTACAACTAGATCATTGTAAACACTTGATTCCATAAGAAGAAATACAGGTAACAATGCATTTACCACAGCTTACAAAAGATTGAGCATTAAGCCGCAAAACCATACTAGCATATATTGGCACTAAAGTGGTAGCAGCATTAAGACATTCCCAGAATATACGCTCCATGAAATAAAAAACACCACTTCGCAATGTACAAACCAGCCCATGTATTTGTTCACACGAATTCCTTCCAGAATAGGTCTGCATTTAGGTTGAAAGATACTAAAGAAAAATAAAACAATCTAGGATCTCTTACCATGATGGCGTTAACGATATCGTTGTTGTTCTTGCGCAGCGCATTAACAGCTTTCGATCGGGAAACGTTGGCCTGCTCCATGATTAGCTCAATGTCTTTAGCCTCAAGACCAGTTTCATCGACCTCCTCATCCTCCGATTCTTCCGCAATCGCAGCCTTTGAGGCCGACTCATCCTCCTTGGACTGGTTAACCTCCTTAGTCACACCAGCAAGGGTTTGAGACCTCAGCTTCTCCACTGCGGCAGCCTGAGCTTGAGTTGACATGTCTTCTATTTTCGCCTCACCAAAAATGATATACGTGTCAACGTTTTGAGCCTTGTATACCTCAGCATTACTGATGACAAACATGATAGCCTTAGCTTTTCGGATCGTGACGCGACATATTCCCGGGACGGGCTTCAAGTTAAGTTTTGACATAGCTTTACGCGCCTTTTTTTCGCTGCGCGATTGCTTGCTTGCAGTATCATCACCGGCGTCTGCCTTTTTATCCTCAACCAAATCGGGGGCGTCTTCAGAATCCGAAGCTGAAGACGATACTTCGTCGGTCTTTTTCTCAGCAGAAATTGGACCCTTTTGAGCCTGCTTCTTCTGGCTGTTTTTGTTGGTTGCCATCACCTAACACCGCAAAAAGACAAAAACAGAACAACACACCAAAAAACACGACAGAAGACTTCCAAAAGCACACACTGAGCGTCATGAACATTGACTAAAACAAAAACGGTACAGTTTCACAAATTGCCCTCAAAGTAAATAACTTTAAAATCTTACAGCGATATTTTTTCCTGATTTTTGCCATTGCGAATAACATCTAACGTCAATGTTTGTAAGATATTTTTAGGTGTACAAACCTATTCTCTAAGCAGGTGAAAAGTGTATCTACCCGAGACTTCCCTGAAGATGGAAGGAGACATAATGCTAAGGCGATATATGCATATTCAGTATATATGAAGGATTAGGCCTACTGGCGTGGCTCAGAGAAAAGCTCAGTTGGAGAAGATACGATGGGCAACCTGTAGCAACCCGAGACTTCCTTTAAGGCAGAAGAATGCATAGTACTTAAGCAGAACATATAAAGAAAGAGAAAACAATCAGAAAGGGATCGGGACTGCTGCCGTGGCCCAGAGGACAGGCACTCGGCAAAGGCGATAAGACCACTCAAGTGACCGAAACCGGTTATTAAACAAACAATTACAAACCTTCTAACCGAGAGTTAAGCAAGCAGTGGATATTTTTAAAATACTGGTTATATTATACTATACAAACCGAAAAGGAGCGGCTCAGACCTACACTTTGTCATGAACAGGGCCATCAATATGTGAGTAATTTCTCCGGATGGCAGAACGGAGAAGCCGCTCAGCCATAAGCATAACCCGACGGCCTCACTTCCCTTTGGCTAATCCATTTCCGGATTTGTGCCGTCGAAAAGAAAGCAGCGTGGTAAATAACGTCGTTTTTTGATCATCACTGTGGGTCATCAAGGCTTAAAACCTTTAGTAAAATATTGGGGCGACTTTATTTTTACAAAAAGGGCTTGTTATAGTTGGCAGATTTTTTAATGGATCAAATTCCATTCCTGAATTCCTATGGGATTAAAGGCGTCCGAACCGTTATGCGGTTGACGCCTCTTAGAGGCACAATCATACAATCACTTACCACATGGGGTATGTGCATTTGATTACAAAGTCAAATACTTAGCAAATCGCTGCTTTTCTCCCTTACTAAAAGTGGCTTTGAATGCCCTACTTGGTTACTCATCTATGCCAACCATCACACCGTAATCGACACTGCTAAACCCATCTACGAGTTAGGAGCCATAGGCTTTCATGTGGGCTATTAGGAATTTGATCCCACCGTTGACGATTTACCTCGACACTCAATTGGTTCTCGCGATGTAGACTTTACTGAGAGCTAATATTCGGTAGTTAAGTGGGTAATTGAGTGTTTATTTTGGGCATAGAAAATGAGTCTGTTCACGCAAGCATTTTCATGCAAATGCCGTGGGCAACTTTACAAAGGGTTCTTTTAAGCCGTTTAAAACTGGCGTCGTTCTGTTTGTTAATAGCATTCTCTTAGAATTCGAGACTGAAGTAACCTCTCCTGGTGTGAATCTTTATGGACTAAATCACCCGTAAAAGATGTCATAAAAATACAGGCAATGGTGTGTGGGGAGAGTTTGCAATCCGTTGTCACCATTGCAGGGATCGAGTCATTCTTGAAGTCGTAACACTCCCGCAGTACAAAGGAGTATTTTCTTTACATTAGCATAAAAATGGGCTTTGAGGCCATAGGCACGTCCTGCAACCACGTTGGCGCAGCTCCGCCTGTTTGAAAGTTTGGAAACCGTTTGTTAAGGGATGGTGATTTTTAGCACTTCCACTTACTTAAACTAAAAACAAAAGTTGTATTTGCCTGCTTTGACTTTTGCATTAAAGTGTCCATCCAGTTATTGGTCAGGCAGTGGCCTCGGATTTTTTCGCTAGTGGGCCATTATGCCTCGTAGAAATGTCTCTCAACATTGGAAGGGTGTTAAAGTCTGCCTCCAAATAACTGTCATTATACAGTTGACTCAAACGTTTAGCCTTTACTTATGCTATAACTTCCTCAAGATTATGCAGGCAAGATTTCTGTTAAACGAAAATAGGTTTTAGCTTATGAGTTGATATTCATTGAAAGGAATGTATGTCTACTGTAAAATAAGTTAAAAGCCTTGGAAGTATGTTGGGAGTATTTGGTTATTACAAAAAGCGACCTCTTACAGTTAACAGAAGCTTTGATGGATCAAATTCTATTCCTAAAGATACAATTACATGTTGGCTTCAGAGTCCCATATTGACTGGTGCCTTATGTGCGTTCGTCGAAGGCTTTCCTGGTGTTGTAGTTTTAGTCATATAATAAATAAAGTAATTCACGAATACTTAAACTCAGGTATTCAATTTGTGGATTATTTAATGTGAATTAGTCGCTTCGCCTTAATTGGCTGTACCAACTTAGCTGACCCCCCATTCACCACATTTCATTACTCATTAAAAGTAACTGAAATTACCAATTTGTAAGCACTTTACGATGGTGTAACAGCCGGGACAATCAATTTTTATTTAAGAATTACAATGACAAGCTGTTGGCTTCCAGTATTCTCTTTCTCAGTAATGTAGACTTTTCTCCACCTTCGCTAAGCGGATCTTCGAAAAAAATTATAAGGCAGTAAAAGAAATTTCCAAGAATAGGAGAATAAATCTTCTATAATGTTGCACAGCCATGGTTTTCTCATTCACTATACCATTCACTACTGCTATCCTGATATTCTTTTCGTAATTTCAATACCAGCGGAAACCATAAAACCTCTGAGTAGCCTCGAGTCGGTCAGATGGCCTACAGCACCAGTAGAGTTGTAGAGAACGACTTCTACTTCCTTCTTAACAAAGATAATGTGTGGTGATGCCTGCGTCCGGACATTATTACTTCCTCAGTTGTGTCTAGTTGAGCTTTCAAACATTGAAGAAGAATTACTGTTGCCGAAGTGTTTAGCTTAATCCCCAAACGGAAAACGAATCAGATAAAGTGTGTTAGGCGATTTCGTCTAAAATGGGATCAGCTTGTCTCATGCTTATGAATGCCTCCGAATTGGATCACTGAAATTTAAGGTTGGTACATTGTTATGAATAAAAATCACTTAATTTATCAACCACGTGTTTTACATTGGCATATTTAAGGCCTAATCTGGGCTACACTGTTTTCATTTTATTGCAGCGGTCTATTGAAGTATGTTTCAACAAAGGCGTTTCCACCCACATTCCGGCGTTGAATGTCAAAGTCGATTTTGCAGCTCGATATTCTATCCTCACATTGGCCTGAGCATGCACTAAGCACAACCCAGTGTCAACAAGCAATTTTTAAGCAAACAAGACCCCATTGTTAACTTACTGCTAGTTAAGATAATACACATTCAAAATTTCCATCGTTGAGGCCATTCGTAAGTGCTTGCTGAAGAAGTAAGCGCTAACGTCTAGCGCATTTTGTTCATTGCGCACAGCACCGACATGGGAATTCAACGGTGCGAGCAGCTTATGCCCCCAAACCTAGGGGAGAAACTCGACTGTGCACTGAGGTCCAAACAGTCTTCTCGCTTCGTATGCCGCAGAAACTGTTATTTTCGCCACTGTAAGGTCACCTTTCGATCAGCCGAATGATCTTGGTATTATGCAGGTACATTATGCTTTCGAGGCAAAATTTTGTGTGGTACTCAAAAGCTATCTATAAACTGTTCGGACTTGCATTTGATGATGTAACTACTTAAGCCTACCTTAAATAAGTTTTGTGTCTAATTGAAAAATAAGATGCGTTTCCTAATAAAACACATATGGAATCCTTATATTTGTAACGACATTTGCAGCCAACTCTGCAACTCTGGTTCCTTTCCCTTACCATGCCCATAGCAAACATCTGTAAACGCGTCAGTTCCTATAAATAGAACAGCATGTAAGCTCTATAAAATACCCATTTATTTATGTAGTTATCTGGATGCTTTAAAACTACAGGCCGCTGAATCATCTGTTCAAATGTGGATGGCGGCCTGCCCTATTTGAACTGGAAAGTGGGCATCTTTCGAAGGGTGTGTGACGCAGTGAACGTTCGGAGTGGCATACAACAACGACCTGCTCATGGTTGAAGTTGAAGAGGAAAGCGTAAGAAGGAAACGCTCATTACCTTGATGCTATTTAGATTCAGAACTTTTTGGAATCGCTTTATAGGGCCTCTTTGGCAATGGCCATATTTCAGTCATTTGTTCACTAGCCAGGCGATAAATTGGAAGCATATTAAATGTCTTCTGCGCCTAAAGCTGAACTGCGGAGAATCTGAAAATACGATTTTACAAACGAACTTACTTTGTAACTGAGATGCCAACTTTTGCAAATGAAATGCTGATTGTAGTGGTGTTTAAGTAAGGTCATTGTCGTAAGTGAGAATGTCTAGTCTTCCATTTGAGTAGGCTCCTCATGCAACTAACTTTCCTATTGTGAGTTCCCAACCACTAAAATGGGCATATTTTATTCCCGCTGCCAAGCCAGAGTTGAACCAGTGACTCAATCAGCTGAGGTGGATGCTACTATTGATCTGAACAGTGATTAAATTTGACACCTATCGACCAGCTCCAGCTGTTCAGTGGGACCACAGCCGACTCATTTGACCCTTTTTAGTTAATTGACATCAGCCGAAAGAACTGCGGCTATGAGCTCCAATCGTGAATTCCTTCACCGCTCCCACCCCACACATAAGCAGCAGCAGCAGCAGCAGAGTGAGGTCACCCTGAATAAAGCTAGACTTTCTCGAAAACGTCCACCGGTATCGCCCAGTACACTGTTTGGCCAAGCCAGCAGCAGCGTTCGCAAGGATTCGGTTTATGGCTTTGGCGATGTGCCAGGGACTGAAGCTGCTTTTGTAAAACACAGGTCTGAGGCTGCAATAGAGAACGGTAAATGCTCCAAATCATCCAAAAAGAAGAAGCCTACACCTGGGCCAATTTGTCAATTGAAGCCAATTGCGGAGAACACGGAGGATGAGAAACCGGATAAGCGCCAGAGGCTTCTTGACTGGCTTAAAGCAAGTCAGGCTAAGCGGGATGAGAACAATAGACAGGTGTTTTCTCGGTGGATAGAAAAAATGGATAGTATGAAGACACAGGTACGTGAACAAAGTTCTTGTCCTACATTCTACTGTGATTATTTGCCTCTACCTCATGTATTGTACTCCGCGATCAGCAACTGTCAAGAAGAGACAATCGGAACTCCTACGGTCTACCTTAGTGTTCCACAGTTCATGTATCATCCTCAACCAGAATTAATTGATCCTCAATTAATTCACAATGCTGAGTGCTTCCTGAAAAGGTCCGACCAATTGGTGGATGTGGGCTCTACATCAGAATGTGAGTACTATTTCCCTGATAATCCTGGACTCCTCTGTAATCACGACTTCTACCCTCAAATTTTTGGATCGAAGCCTCAAGGGGAAAGCGAATCGACTCAAGAGATCTCAAGTGAGAGGACTGAACTTGCATCTGTGAGTGCAGAAAATCTAATGACATATGGGACACCCGGAACACCCATTATTCCAGCACCCATGAATTACACAACTACAGCACCGATAGTGTTCCCAATTCCTTGCATGCACTACTTTAATCACAGTGCCGAGGAGCCCAACATTGCCGTTCCCAGCGGAGACGGGATTGATAACTCTGCTGCGTCGATTCTAGGCCCGAAACCTCCATCGTCTCCACTATTATTCCAGACGGATTTCAAACAGATGACGCAGGCCCCTCCATCCTGTTCGTTCGTGAACCACTCCAAGCACCCAGTTGGCAATACTTTCTACCCCCTTAATGATTGTTTTAACCCATCACCATCAATGCGCGATCTTGCACTCGTTTGCAATCATGCTAATCCAGCCCTCAACTTTGATATGCTTCACTGGAACTCCCTGCTCGATGACATCAGCAATAAGGTGTCGGCTCTACCACAGGACGTTGGGAAGCAGGCGATTTTTCAAGAGATGCTGCTTTCAGAACTGAGCACTGGCTTGAAAGGTGGGGTTCAAGAAGGAGAATGAAATTGAAGGCACTTTTTTACAACCCGCTTCTGGATATTGTTAAGATTTAGGTCGCCTTTTTCGCTCAACAGTCTGATCACTTTTGGTTATCAATATTTGCTCGATTCACCCATCAGCCGCTATCAATTCTTGCATACAGGACTCTGACGTCCCTAAAGCTATACCTAACTAGGGAATAAAAGCACTCCATTCCAGGGCTTTACAAAACAGGCATTTCTCAAAATGCGTTATGTACAAGTTTTTCACACGCAATATGAAAGAACTCCTAGCCCATACAGCCTTTTGAGGTGGATTACGGTAAATGGAATGCATTGCACAGTGAATTAGTCGATTCAGTAACCATGAATAGTTTTAAAGCGGTTATAGGGGTAAAAGGTAAAAGAAGGCACAGTATTAGGGCAGGACATATGTTCTGGAAACAGAGAACTTGGGGGCTGTTGGCACGGCCTGGCGGTCCAAACAAACAAAGTATTACAGGGGGGGCTCCAAACCCTGAAAGCAGCAGGAAGATCTGACAAGGTAAGAATTTGTAAGGCATAAGTATCTTCCTAAATACAAGTTAAACCAGTTCATTTCAGAAAGCCTAATTGTAGGACCAATATCAGAGACGATTGGAGTCGGGCAAGTAATCAACAAAAATGTCCACCACAACAACCCAAATTCTCGGAATAATACACAAATGAATGTTTCAGCTATCTTGTATACCAAAGGCAGAACGGAATTCCAGTCCAGTTGTAATATCGCGCAATAGGAATTGTCAAGAAAGTCCTAACCTACGGCAGTAAAATAGGTGGGTAAAATCACCATACGTATTGGCAAAGTTAGAAGTCAAGGCTTGGATCAGTGTCGAAAATGCGATTACAAAATTAGCGAGAGTTAACGCATGTTAAATCTGAGCTAAAGACTTCAGGGGGTAATCAAATCACAGCTTATGCAATGGCTGTAATAATGGTGGTGTTTATATGCGCTTTGTAGGTGAGAGGCGGGACCACAATATCCACGTGGTCGCAGACGAGCTCGCTTCCTCACTGGAGTCGGAGACCCAACCCCCGTAGATTGGACTGTTTTATCTGCCTTTTACCCTAAATAAAGAAATGCCTAGAAGAACTCGGGCTTCTTATAGCAAGGTGGAAAGGAAGTGGAAAGTGTTTCATGCTGCTTAATAGGCCACCATGAGAACAGTGGTAATAATCTCGGGTGTTAAAGGCGGTTAAGTCGAAATGACGGCAAATATAAACTAAATTTGTCTGCAAAAGCATGGGTTTTCAATGATGGTTGCGCGAACTTCTCGGACTACGACTACCTTGCTTCAAATAAATTCTCTTCCCAATAATCGGGTCATCACCCTTTACCCAGAATGTTCAGGAAGGGGCCGGCGTGGCGAAAATCGTAAAGTTCAAAGATGAGTCTATGTTAATCCTGTCATAAAAAGAGTTATGTCGGTTCGTAAAGTTCATTTTAAATGAAAACATAAATTGTGCCTACGAGCCTCATTAGTGAATCCCTAGTAGAGGATTTGGTGATGCAACACAATGTGAGTTCATAAGTAAAGCAGAGGATAAGTAATTACTTTGGTTATAATCTCGAGTTTTAGCTATTTAGTTGTTTTCAAAGTACACACACTAATATTTAGTAAACTTACGGCCGCTATTTAAGCAATACCTAATTGCACCTCCTCTTTATTTACTTGAGATTTATCTAATAATTCTAATTAGGGTGTTTAAAAGGCCTTTAATCCTCGAATTGAATGGGGATACATATATGGCATTTTTTTTCATGCGACTAAACAATCATGAATAAATCCTGAAGGTCACACCAAGTCTGATAATCTATATAAAATGGCGAATCAGTCTTCGCCATAGCTCGTGGCTTTGTTCCTGTTGTTGGTTTTTACTGCCTAAGTATGTCATCCTTTTCACGTACTGGAGGCGATGGTTTCGAAGTGATTTTAATTTGCCTTTTTTGTGCATTGGAAGTGCTTTGTGGCTTTTGCTGAAGCTTCTTTAATTTATTAAGCAACTGTGTGATTTTATCATACGTTCTGTTGGCAAATAATCCAAGGTTCGCAGCCTTAATATCGTTAATAGAAGCCTTTGTGTCCCTATACGACTGGTTGTCTTATGCCAGGAGCGAAGCATATTTGCTACGTACTGTTCGGTTCTGTGTGTGCTGTGCTTATGTGAATTACAAAGCCGGTCCTAAGTTGTATCCGTTTACCACCAGAATGTTGTGAAGTTCCAAGACATTTGTCACTTTGCTCATTCGCCTCGTGGTTTGTTCGTCAGTGAGGAGTGCCGTTTGAGTGGTAATGTGGCTTTCTGGCAATCATTTATAAATATTGAGAATCACGAGTGGTTTTATTATCAAAAGTACCCATACTTTTAGCTTCTTTTAAATATAGTTTTGTACTTTCGTTAGAGCTATTAGAAAACTGTCACGCACAATAATCGATGGTTAAAGAAAATGGATTAGATTCTTATGTGAGTGGAGGTGACACCTTCAACCATGCTGAGGAAGTTCCCTGTCTCGATGCTGTGTCGCCAAACCACTCTGAGGAAGTCAGCAGCCTTAAGTCATGTATCCTAAACCGACTTCGACGTCACTGTGCCAAATCTCTCATGGGACCTTGGGCGAATCCACAAAATGTGGACATTGAAGAAGTCGGGTACGTTTCCCTTGACTTCCTTCGGGACTATGATTTTCGGTGACTCAAACTTGCGCTTGTTGTAGTATATGTTTGGACCAAGGCTTTTGGTTCGTTCTGCCTGCCGCATTCTCTCAGTATACACGAGGTGTAATTGTGTGATCGGACGGTCTGAATTGGAAAGCCACGGTGGCGTGATACGTGAAACGAATGACTCATCATGCAGCGTGCAGTCGCTGTGGCTTTCGTAATGAGGTCTCTTTCGCATTTTTAAGATTACACAAAATAGCTACGTGTGTTTAACAAATAAGCTAGGTCAGGCGCGATTTAGTTTCCTTCTTTATTAATTCTAACGAGTTATGGTTTTATGTGGGTAACATTAAAAAGAGGTATTTCCAAATGAGAGACTTATTCGTCTGCCATTCGTATTTTTTTGACTCCATTGCACAGCTTTTTGTAGATGTGTGCATACCTTGTATTTAAACGCCTATACCTCCCTGCAAATCTTGTAGAGGAGGCCTCAGCAATTATCTATATGTGGCCACCCTAAAAGCCAATGCTGGCGACTTGAGCAACACGACCCCCACGAAAGTATTCATCCGCGTCTATGGTGAACTTCTGCGCAGCAACATGAATTCGATCATCCTTGATGCAGTGCTGTTTGCCCTCCTCTCAGAGAAGCGTCTTGGTCCTAAGCTCTACGGTGTCTTTCCTGGTGGTCGAATCGAGGAGTTTGTTGAGGTTAGCCCCTCTCGACGTGACTTTGTGCTTGGGTGCTCATGCTTAAATGCCCCTGTTTTCTGCCTCTAAACGGTTTCAAAAATCGACTGTTAGGTTTAAGTAGCCAATCGAGTTGGCTTTAACTTGTGTAAACTATGTACACCTAATTTGCTTAGCTATCATAACAATAAATTGAAAACTGTGCAGAAGCATTTTTTGCATCGAATGTTTTTGTATATTTATCAACAGTTTGAACGTTTAAGGCGGGCAAATGATTCGCACTTCTTCCAGTGCGATATAATTTCATGGTGTGCAAAATGTGCTTCCATATCGGTTACCTGAAGATGATTTCCGCTGATTCGTAGCTTTTCAATTATTACTCTCAAAAACTCACTTCATTCTCGTTCAGAAGGGGAAATGAACGGTTGAGTTTCATGAAGTCTGGTACTACTTTATGGCCGTTTGTTTACAAGTATCGCTTCCCAGCACTTTCGTTTTCAATGTTTTTAATCTTACTGTATCAGTACCGAGAGTATGTGCAGCAAAACACGTTATTCTAAGATGCTACTTCAAACAATGTGCCAAAAACGTCAGTCATTAATTTATTTTGTTTTTTCCCCTCGTAGCTGATCTCCATTGGACAAGTTTTCCCCCTGCAGCGTAAAAATGTTTTAGTGTGATATTGATTTAGCAACATCCATACACAGAATATTTTGATGAAGCACTGTAATCCCCACACACTTTCCATACTGATGGAAACAATTACGTGTGTGTTTACTTGAATGTGCTCCAGCCCAAGGCAATTTGAGTTTTAATGTGGATTGTACTGTACAGCTCTGGTGTTTCCTGGCACGAAAACTGCATTTAATGATGTCAGTTTTTCGTTCAGAGTTGAAAGCCATGTTAATTGTCTTAATATTTATTTTAAAGCAGATCCATTCTCAATTAATACTTGCTCTACTCTTCCTTCTGGGATTGTTTAATCTTGACTGAAAAATACACGAATATTGGAACACTCCAATTCCATGGAGTGGTGGGCAAGTACAAGTCGGAAGTCTCAAACATCAAAGGATCAAGTTTTAGGCTTAATGGTCCGAGTTGGGTTACAGGCAGTGTTTGAATTTTGTAGGGACTGTTTTTCGCTCTCAGTCATATTTCATTCGTAAATGAACTTGCAGAGCTTATGCTCGCGGTACCAATATGATTTTGCACCGGTGATATTGCTTCATTTTGATGCGAAATTCTAACCAGTTTCTCACCTTTATTGCTGTGAGTAGGCCAAATGTATCTGAAAAAAAACTTGCTTCTGATGAATTTCGTTATCGTTAGTAGTACTCACTCGTGTAGTGTTCGCTCTACATAGGCAATATCAGCATATTTTGGGCGCTTTTGGCATTAAACGCTTAAATATATGAATTCGTGTCTTTCTTGTTGAACCTCAGCGAAACTCAATAGGTTTTACAAGGGTTAATTGAAAGCATCAACACGATAATGAAGTTGCATGCTGTTTTGGCCATACGGAAACAAATTGGCATTTTGAAACTTCTAGCTCACCGGTCCAATGGATTTTTTTACCGTTAGTGGTAAGTTATTACGCTGTCAGTTCGCTTGTTTATGACAGACCACTAAGCACCCCTGTGTTGACATCCTCGCTAAACATCCCTTGCCAGACAGTAGTGAACTTAACCTTGCCTTCCTATAAATCACTACTTTTTTTCTTTTTAATTGACGGGCTAGTGTTTTGTGAAGTACGGTATCTAATTCCCAAGACGTTGTAAGAGATGTTAACTTGTTGAGTGAAAAAAAAAATGCGCACCTTCTCTAAATCACCAGTATTTGTCTCGTCGCTGGGTTAAAAATGTGGTTTGAGGCACACGAAATCGCGCAACCCTAGCTAGGGAGCAAAAATGGTTAATTCAAACGCCAATTTTTGCGGCTAAAGGCTTCCATACAATCGTAAATTTGGCAGAAATTAGTGCTTCTACCTGAAGCGTCCGATAAATGAGCTGTCTAGAATTATAGGATTATTATTGGGCGAAGTTCCAGAACAATCTGGATTCTAATTTTGCTTCCTGTCTTTAATTATGCATGATTCACTTCTGATGGCTCTTATTTGATTGCTAAACGCGTACATGCATTTCGTCGCATCACAGAGCCGTGCTCGTAGCAGCCCTATTAAACAGCACTAATAAAGTTACAAGGTTGCATTTACCCCCTGCATGACTAGCGCAGCATCCAACGTTGCCTTTGTTCAACCATCTTTCATGGAATTACGTTCACCTAGTTACATTACCTCTATGCGGTCATCTTTTATGCCAGCAGAGGATCAACTTCTTCGTTAGTACGATGTTGCATCACGATCTTGACTGGGCCAAACCGGCTTCAGCACACCTATGCTACCGTTAAGTGACTGGTGAAAGTATTATTAGAACTATTGCATAATTAGAGAGATACGATTCGTCAAAGTCCTAGGTGGATTTACGGTCTCTCCTTACGTACGAGTAATGCTGGGAGAAAACGCTGCATTGTTTTTACACGTGGAGGCCTCTTTCGGTACAAGATTTATTATTAGTCGCAGTGATTTTGCATAATGAATTGGCCACCTCCATGCGACAAAAGTTTAATTTTACTCATGGCCATGTCGGTGGGACGGGAATGGCCTCACTAATCTGTGTTAAAGGGAGGGTGAGGTCAGCAAGCTCAATCACGTGCCTGCCTTGATGTGTTGGTTACCTCTTTGTTTTCCCCATTGATCATTCTAACCAAACGTGCTATTTTCTAAAGTTAGATTACCGTCTCGCTGTGGTAACTTCGCCTGTTTCGTCATCCTTCAATCTGTTTAGAAGGCACATCTGATGGCCTTGGCTATGCTCTATGCCTGGTAAAATGCATGTAATTTGGCTACCGTAGGATGGAAAAAATCACCTCCGTAAATAAGCCTTTCCAATTCCTAGGGCGGGTTTTTTACCCAAGTAGGTGGTGATGATTTTCATTCACCGGCAGGTAAAATACTGCTCTGAGAGAAGGATAGCCAACGCCTTGCATAAATTGCAAGTGGATAATGTGAAACTACTAATACTGTCCTGTCAACAAATTGGTGATGACCCATGTTTTTATTGTTGTTGCATTTCAATAACGCAAACAAATGAGCAATGAAGGCACCAACATCTTCACGATAAAACCACGAAAAAGTAACCGCTTTGAAAGCGGCGAAAGGTCTAAAATGCTTGATATGCCAAAGGGGTATCAAGTCAAAAGATTGGCAGCGTGGTGCAGCACTACGCACTACTATCACTCAAATATTTTCCCTTGTTCTCATGGGAAAGTAGAAGCTAAATGTTGGGATTTGGGTGGATTGGATGGTAAGTGCGATTTTTCAAGTTCTAAATTTCTTTATCCTTGTGGTTTTTTAGTTGTAACTGAATGGGTTCATTTCCACTTCCTATTTGGCTGATATTGGAACATGTTACTTTCCATTTTCTTCGTCTGAACGTCCTTTGGGTGTTTATTTGAGTCAATTCGCTACTGAAGTAAGATTATCCGATCCCTCGACCATTCCAATATAAGCGTTTTGAAGATTCACAAAAATATGTTGGGATGGGTGGTAGGTAGATACTGTAAAGCCCATTAATTTGATTTCAGCCTTTCAACTAATCCTTTCAATCCTTTTTGTAATGTAATGCTCTGCTGCTCTTTGGTTAAGCAAAGATGCTGATAAAAAGGCTTTCGATTTTCCCTGACACCACATCTGTTCTCGTCCTTTGTTGACCTCCATATCTATACGCTTTAATCCAGGTGCCCTGTGGGACTGGCAGCCGTATGGTGGAAAGCGGACTTTCACAAGTTATTTTAAAGCGATGCATCTAGAACGGCTATTGCGCGAACTCGCATGGTTCCAGTTGCTTTTAAAACACGTAATTGCCGGATTTCTTTCCAGAGAACTTTGCCATTCCATTATTTATTGTTGACGCCATTAAGTTGTAGAAGCTAAGACACTTGTAATGTGAGCTAGGTGTGAATCTACTTATGCGGGATGCAGAATAGCTCACCCGCTACTCCTTTGTTTATGTGGTCCTGCAGGACTGGGCAATGCCCTGACACCCACTCAAGCACGCACATCCACCATACACCCCGCACCGTGGAAGCCAACTGAGGATCTGGAGCTGATGTTGGAGATGCACGAATTCTAATGTCCTCTTCTTCGTGAGTTTTCTCCCTTTTGGTTTTTTTCATATTACTAATGCCCATGATCCTCCTCCAATCCTATTGTTCACTCCCTGTATAGCTCTATCTAATGCATGTCAGTGCACGGGCAACATGTTTATCGTTGGTTTTTTTCTTCTAATTCTTAACCCCTGCTCTGTGCTAGGCATTACAGTCATGTTCGCCAAGTCTGCATTCATATTACCACCTTGTTTTTGAATGTGCATGCTGGGCCTTGAAAACTGCGCAGTAAACCAGACACTGCATACCTTCCTGTCAGTGAATTGAGTTTACCCTCCTAATTGCACAGCATAGCCACAGCAAAACCTTGACGCTTCACCTGAAGCTTCCGGCATTTAAATCTTGTCACCGCTTTTGACAAAGATCTACTGCATTTAACGTTTAACCGAAATAAATTGCGATCCCTGAATAGGTGGGTGGTGTATCATATCATCTAATCATTTGCAACGATGTCTTCTTTGTGCCACATCTGGCTTCGCGAATTCGATTAACGCACCTTCCCAACAGGCTAGGGACCAAAACCTTATCAAATGCAAATGTTCTGCCATCAACCCCTTCAGGGAACGTCGATTAAGTATCGAAATGGGAGCATTTTCAGATAGTCGGGTATGCTGAGCAATAATCCAGGCTACGTTGAGCTTAATCTAACACAAAATGAGGTTTGTTAACGTTAGTATCCTCCCAATTTCAATACCAGAGATAATGGGAATAACTAGGCAACTTAATGTTTCACCTGAGGGAAGTAGCCTCATAAAGCCCATACTTACTGGTTTGGTCTAAATAATTTTTTATCTTCTGATTGGATGCCAAATTCGCAAAACTCTGGTATAATCTTAGTCATTCTATGGCTGCACGTATGGAATGGCTAAAATGGCTGACAGCCATCTGCTGGGTCTTGTCAAACGTCAAACTTGGTAACACCATCCTCTTGTTGTTTGGAGCTGATGCTTTGCGTCTCTATTTTCCTTCAAGCGCCTTTAAACAAATCTTAATAGGCACCATCAGTGCCATGATCGCACAGCGTCTAGACGGAATAGCTCCACCTGTTTGATTTTGATGTGTCTGATTCTAACACGTGTGTCTCATAGCCGCTACTGAAGTTTATCTCATGGGCTAGCTTACTGTGCGATGCTGCGGTCGGAAATTTTTGTTGCAAGCGTACATGTATGTATATGTGCGTATGTAGCCAAATGGGACATCATGTTTCAAAATTATGCAGAGTTTAATTATAAATCTGTTAATAAACCATAGGCTTGGCTTGGTCTGTAGATGGAAATCATGTTCACATTTGTATGGTTAGTAAGCAAGCAATTCGCATCAAAGGGAGGCGATGGCTTATCCAGCTGCGCAGTTTCATAAAACAGTGGCCATCGTCAAAGCCAATAGTGCTTAAAGTGTTCCAAATAATGGGTTTTACCATTTTCAGTCATCCCGCTTAACAGTGTTTTGTGTTCCTGATTGTGGGGCAGCCAGCGGTTTGCCACTACCCACTCCCGAACCTCTAGCGTGAATGTAAGCATTTGTCACTGTGGTGGTGGCAAAGCCTGTCGTTTGAGTCGTGTGTTTGAAAACCACATCTATTGCCACCTTTGTTTGCGGAGTTGTTTGTGGCGTGAAAAATAGATAACCCTTAACAGTTTGTTTTCTCTTATTCCTGCCTTATCGAACAGTTTGACTGCTTTTGTACTCCCGCATTTTTGTGTATGTTCTGTAACAATTTCTAAATGTCAGCTTACCTACCAGAAGGGTTTACTTATGTTCAAAGTGTTGTTGACTGTTTTTTGCAACTAGACAACCAGAGTGATGCGTCAAGATTGCTAATGGCAATTCAAGGTCCCATATTTATCTTACGATACGGCTGATGTTCAGTTACAAGCATATCGACTCCACTCTTACCTATCGCCATCTCTAGACAGTAATAGTGGTCTTCATCTATATTTAAAGTAATATATATTCCATATTCTGGGTCAACATTCGAGAGGCATATCGCAGTTAGTCCCATTGGCTGAAGGCGCTTTCCTCGCCCACTCCAGTGAATTGCGAGATTTCAAGTCAGCGTCTATTGTAATCACTTCATTCTTACTCTTCACACCCAAACAAGGCATACTCTATGGTTCTAAAGCATGGTTTGCAATAAATTACTTTCCTGACCTCACGTTCTGTTTACCAATTATTTGCCCCCAAAGAAGGCGTTTACCCTCCCCTTGAATCCGATTGGCTATCGCGAGAGCAGTCCTTATGCATCTTTCTGCCTGTAAGTCGATGGAATCACAAAAGCGACACACTTACATCGCTTTACCCTCAGTGAGGTCGAAACAGCAATCTGCAGAGCCAAAATTTGTGGGGTACGAGTCACGTGCAAAAGAGACAATTTGCTGTCCCAGATGAGAGACACAACAGCCAGCTCCGTTACCCCTTGGCACACGAAGTCGTGCTGCCCACCTCTTTTATGTCTCCGGCTTTCACACACGAAAAGGGTATTGCCAATAGCCTAGAATTTTTACAGGCGTCCACACGCTTCTGTTTAATTAATGAAGCATAGAAAATTTCCATTATGCAGCTTAAAGTGTTCGGTCTTAGTTCCTCGGACTCCACCATTCCCAAAAATACAAAATGTGAGTTAAGGTTCGGTGTTTGCCGCTTTCCCTTTGACCTAAATGCGGCCAACTTAAAAGTGAGGCTGTCAACCGGATGCTAATTAGGGTGAATCTCTATCACGCCAAAATGGACTGCTAACTACCTCTCACTTATTCCACTTACCTCAGCAACAAAAATCGCTCACTTTTTGCTGCTAGCGCTAACCAATCAGAAAAGAATTAAAGGCATGGAAACCACGCAGTTGTCATTGGATGTGTTGGCAAAAGTACATATTCCGCGCTTGGCACAAGGGTTGTCAACTCAGACAGCACTAGGTACCAAGTGAAGCCGTCATGGAGGTACTAGTTTCCAGAAATAAGTTTCTTGCATCGAAGCAAGTTAAATGTCATCCGGATGTTTTTACGAGTTTCTGTCACTTTGGCATTTGTGTTGCTGAGTCATCATCGTGATGCGCCATGTATTTTCGTGGTGATGAAGGTAAATCTCTAAAAATGATGCTTGAATACATAGCCTGTGATGGATAAATGTTTGTGCAGCTGGCTACACTGAATATAGGTTAAAATGATATTCGATAAATCGAGCACTTCACTAAACTCAACGAATAGGCTTCCAAATTCGAAATGATCCCATCAAATTCTCAATTGATTAAATATGCGTTTCTTTTAGTCACGAACACTGAAAACGGAGGAGCTGGCATATCCATCGGTACGGGACTGTGTAGCGCTACACATGGGTGCTCTGCATAGTCTGACCCTACCGGTGCCGAAGATGCCCACCTTCATCTTCAAGACAATGGCCAAATTCTTGCAGCAGCTGACGGGTACACGACAGCCACCGATGCGTCGTCTGCTTTCCTCCGTCGCTGCCGCTGCTCCCTCGATCAATGCAACAACTGGCGTTGTTTCCGCTAGCGAAGAGGAGAATGGACTGCCCGACGACGTACTCATCAACAACCCGCCGCCGGGTTCGCTGACCACTTCCCAACTTTTCGGCTCTACATCCTCCATCGGCTCCATTCCTGAGCCCCAGTCGCACCTCTTCAAATTTGTCAATGATTGGAGGCTTGTTGAAGAGTTTGAGTGGCTCAGGTAAGGGGAGAAGAAAGGTTGTGAAGCCTGTAGACGCTGACTGCTTTGGAAGTTCCAGACGAGATTGCTTCTTAGAGAAGCCCTTTGCTTTCCTCATTTGCTCCCGATTCTTGTGACATGCATGCGATATACTCACTTGCAAAGGTGTAGATAAGCTCACATACACTAAATTTATTTCTCCAACAAGAATCGAATAATTTTGCAGCACCTAAATAGTATGCATAGTTTTCACCGACGCACTTCCACCACATACCTTACAACGAAAATTTGTTTGGTCAATGTAGACTGATTAGTCTAGTGTTATCTTAACATTCATAGGTGTTGTTGACTAGAAGTATATATTAGATCTAGACAGTATCCCTAACATCTTTTTCTTAGTCCAATGTGAGACTGCGCGTTGTTCCTCTGTGAAACCATCTTTCACCGATTGTCGGCGTAGATTTTCGCCTTCAAACGCTGGCACAAACCACTGCTGATCACACTAAGCAGAGCATTGAATCTCTTCGCTTCCTTAACACAATGGCCCTTCGATAAATGCAAATAGTGGTGCTCGAAATCCTGACCTCTTCATCCGCCCTCAATTGTCATAGACTGGGCATCCAGTTTCTCTCATGTCACCCTGTTGACTTTTTAGAAAATCCCTGACGGTGGATTTATTTGGTAGAAACAGTTGTTTCGTGCTTTAGATCCAAGATTCTCCTTTGGACTTGTCTTTTTGAAAAAAAATGCCCTCATCCATTTAGGAGATAGTTTTCCATAAATATATATCACAAGAGACTTTGCGTCCTTTGGGGACAGTGTTGTAAGTGTTGCTTTAGAGGATTAAATTTTCCATAGCAGAATTCATAGTCATATTCAGCGTATTCCCAGCAAAAGTTCCTATCCCACTTCCAAGATTGGCATAGTAACTTCCTTTAAGCTGTCAGCGGAATACAGAGTTGCATGAGTATTATGGGCGGAAGTGTTTGGACTCGAGAACTGACTTGCTCACGTAATTTTCATCCCATGTGAGACGGCCATTTTGAGATTATTAAAATGCCCACTTCGCACTTTTTTCATTCTCTTGTAGAACTACGTTTTTTGGAAACATGGACAGATTCCCCGTGCGGTTTTGTCACAACGATGTTCAAGAAAGTGAGATCTGCTTGAATGGGGTGGATGCTTTTGTGATCTGTAGTTTATATCCTCATAAAATCTTCCCATTCTAATGGGCTGGTTGCCAGATGTGCAATCGTCACCTACACAAATGCCTCAACTTTTTATTGGCACACATCAATGTGTCCAGCCATGCTCACGCAGTTGGGTGCCACATCCTACTGCATTAAAGGGTTTTTAAACGTTCATTCGCATAAATTTATGTAATGTGAAGTATTTTACGAAGAGATTCCAATTACTTTTTATTTTAGTTATGTTTTTGTTTAGTATTGCTCAAATGTAATTGCATGAAATTACCCATTTTTTCTTGCTTGCTAATATTTTTCCCTCTCAATCTAACTCTTTTTATTCCCGTCTATAAAGATAACCTGCTGCTCTACAAGGATCCTTCAAAACGAGGCTGGTTTAGGCTGCTGACGATCGACTATGAATACGGCAGCTATAATTTCCGGTAAGCCAATTTTCCCCTGGGTGTTTTATTTGACTCTTTCTGGTTCAGGTTTGGGAGGTTATCAAAAGTGCAACGACACTTGGGCTTGCTTTCTATGTATCATTTAAGACACACAATCGCTGCGTGTTCTATGTATTTGCGTGATTCGTAGGTCCGAATCATACACGCATATTCATTTTCCATAAAAAACGACTGTTCGATTGTAGCCCTTATGTCCAACGTCTCAAATGCTATTTGATGTTTCGGACTGTTTGGTTGTCAATTTGAATTTACCAAGACTTCACTTTCGCTGGGGTTGTTGCTTTTTCTGTAGTTGTATCGACATTGGCAACTTCTTCAACGAATGGACTTACAACAACAGTTACCCCCACCATCCCGGATTTGCGTACCTGCCCGAAGCCTACCCCTCACGTGAGCACCAGGTCAGTGCACGTTGTCTTTAGAGTGCGGTGGGATTAACTTTTGGGTTCTATTTTGCCGAGGGCTTCAGTGTGGTTTGTGTGCAGAGAGATTTGGATGGTGATAACACGGATGTATGTTTTTCATTTAATGAAGACTCATAGGGCGAGCTAGTAGGCAGCTTCGGCTTGGGAACGTTGGGGTGGCTTTTTATTGGAGCCTGCGCACTTTTTTCTTGCTTTGATCTAACCCAAAGAGGGGTCCTAGATGCTGTGGATGCATATTTCACAATTCTGAGATTACACCGGGTATTTAATTAGTCCTCCTGTTACTTTTATGAATTCACCGGCACCCTGTATGAATGACGCATAGTATGAGCATACCATTTTCGATTACATTGAATTATTATTTCGAGGCATGCTACAATTTTACTAATGACTCTACCGTCTTTTAAATGTAGGCTATCGAGAGGTGGTAGTTTCACTTATTTGAGTGGTGCTTAAGTCACAAGGGTGCAACCTTTTACAAAGTAGAGTTTTCGAAAGAATGAACAAGGTAGATACTGGTGACCCGAGGACTAGAGGTCCATCTAAAGTATGTCACACGCATGATGCCCAAACTTCTGTACCAAATACACTTTGTTCTCGCTTTGCTATTCAAAACTAATCAAGCCAAAACAACATCACCACTTTATGGATTGTAAGCTTTTGGGCAGTTCCATTTTTGCATCTGTAACACTTTCTAACGATGGGATTTAAGCAATTACTTTCTTCTTGCGATGCAGTTGGCGTTTTGGCGCAAGTACCTGACGGTGTACAACTACGTGGAGAATGGTGGGACACTACCGGGAACGTATATTCAGCAGAATCGTCGTGTCCACTCGCGCAGCGTCTGTGGGTCGCCAACCACGGAAATAACTAAGCTGTTGCGTTCCCCACCCTCCGAGCCAATCTTCAACGAGGACCGTGACGAGATTTTTGCCACGAGGCTGAGTGTCGGTGACACCAACGACATCGAAAGTATCGACAGCAGCAACCTAGGGCTCGTTGGGGATCCTGCGTTGCGGTGCCTCTCTGAGTTGGAGGAAGTGCGCCATCTTGAGGAGGTGACACTTACGCCGGAGGAGGAAGAGGCCCTTCTGATCGAGACCACCTACGGTGCTCTCCTTTCCCACCTCTGGTGGACTCTCTGGGCTCTCATTCAAAGTCAAATCTCAAGCATTGACTTCGGATTTATTGTATGCATTGACTTTTTTAAGTTCTTTATCACATTGTGTTTCGCTTACAAATATTTCGCTATTTGAAATTGCTCAAAACGTGCTGATGTGATTTTGCAATTATCCATTTTATAAAAATTATGCTGTGAAACATCGCGATTTGCTAAATAAACGTGGCCTCCAAAACTCTTTTGCATGATCTTACAGTCGCACTTGAGTAGTAATGCTGTCATCGTTGCGTTCAGGATGCGCCAGAACAAGTAGATCGATTTTTCGCATTTAGTACAAAAACGTCTGGTCTGGAAGATCGCTGAATCGGCTGCTCATCACACCCATCCTATGGTTGTTTACTAGGCATGGGTTTCTATGAGTCTATTTTCGAGCCTGTTCGCATACAGATTCATATTTTTTTTCGTGCTATTTAATCACAGGAATACGCCGAGTCAAGAATGACCGCGTACTATGACCTTAAGAAGACCTTACCTGCCTCGGAGTTCCCCAACGGCGAAGCTCATTGGATTGACCCATCCAACTTGCGGAAGGTAAACGGTGAGATTTTCGATATGGAGTCACCCTTCAAGGTGCAAATGAACGGTGACAGCGGCGAGGCCCGCACGAATGCCCCCTCCTCCTCCTTCTATGTCGTCGAGGAACACGAATGACTCCCTTTTTGGTGTCCATTACAGATAAACATTATGCTTGAAGTTTATTGTTTTAGCAATCACCTTTACCAGAACTTTACTCCCTATGCCAGACTGGTTTCCTCGTCGCCACTCCCGATGGGCAAAAAAATAAACAAAAAAGTCTAATATTGGCCATTTCTTCTGTTACAATCGTTTTGTTCAGTGCGCAGAAAATTCGCTTTCCCGTCACCCCTTGCCTGTCCTCTCTCTCTCGCCCTTGCTGTACGCGTGCGTTAAGGCGTGCGCGCTTGTGTGCCTCCATTCTCGTCCTCTACGCTTATTATGTACGCACACGCATTATGTATTTTTATCAGAGGATATTCGTATTTTGGCATATTTTCGTATCTTCACCTGTCCCCATAATTGGGTGGAGGGGGCATGAGGTGTAACAACAAGAGCTAGGACAATTACTGATCTTAATGAATCTGGATCAGTCACTCTGCCGGGTTTATTTCTCGTGGCAACGAAATTTCCCGATCGTCCTACCACGCCAGTAAGCAATTACAGTAACTTTCCAAAAACAGCCAGGCTCACCAATGAAGGATTCAACATAAATCTCCTTGTGCTAAAGTGACTCGATGAAATGGAACGATGGGCCATCCAAGAAGGCACATCAGCGATTTCAAGCATGATGATGGCGCCAAAATCAATGGAAGGGGCATTACAAGTTGAGGTTGTGGGAAAAAGCGTCCACCGCGTGGTCGCGTGTCGGTCGCAGTGTTACCAAGCTGCGTAACATCGTATTGAGACGGAAATATAGCTGATATGACCAAGGTCAACACCAGATTTATTTGCAATAAGTGAAAAGCCTCATGCATTTTGACGGTAGAGAAAATGCATTTCCATAGCTGTTTCAATCAGAAAGAACCATCACATGTAAAAGGTACGCCAATTTACAGAGCATTCACAAAAAGGAGGTAATAACGCTTAATAAGGCAAAACTTACAGTCGGTTGATAAAAAGGTCGGTACTGATACAAATGTAAAAAAGGAAGTGGATCGGAAGGCACTAAGACAGTATCACAGGCCCATCAGCTTGAATTTGGTGCTGTTTGGCTCTAAGTCGAACTTCGAAGCGACCAGAGCCGCGAAAAGGCATCTCCTCGAAGTCATGGGCGGTGGAACGAAGAAAGTTGATAACGTTATGACGCAGAGTAGAGCTGGGTTTACGATTGCCGAGATGAGGTGAGCTGGAGCCCCAACCAGTGATCACGGTGAGGCGCTTGGGAAGCCAGTGGTTAGGCAGCCTTACGCCTTCGCTGGGAGCGTCTGTGGTAACGACGTTAGCGGCTCCGGGAGGCAGGAGAGTGCCAGGGGAAGCGCAGCCCGATTCGAGAAGGCAGAGACGCCGTCGTAGAGCGTGCATAGCGTGGCGCAGGTCAAGGCCGTGCAGATCAAGGAAGGCGAGCCACTGACGGGCATACCACTGCGAGCCCCGTTTCTCCATTCTCTGGCCCCCTCCTGTCCCCTCTGCTGTAATTTTTTTCAATGCCTGCTGTTGTGAGTTCAAGGCCACTCGAAGATCACTCCATAGGTCCAATCGGTACTCCAGTTGCATACGCATTTCCTGCAGCTAAGTTAATTGCGATCAATTAGGAATTGTTCGTATGCCAAAAGCAGTTTTTGATTGTTTTGCCTACTTTCATGTAGTACAGATACTTGAAGATAAATCACCGAGTGAAACAAAGACACTCCCTGTTCCTAATACAGTCGGTGCCTCAATACTACAAAAGTTCACATTGTAATTTGGTTGAAGGTATTATCGTATCGCTGCATATCTGTAAACTGTGCTTCACCGTGTCGTAATATATGTCACAAAAACCTAAATCCTGGTTTAAATGCAGACTCAAAATGCAGTGAGAATGCATATGAAGTAGGAGTGATCCGGGAAATGGGTAACGGATGAAAGATAAAAAATCAACTAATATAAAATGATGTGCCTAGTTGAAGCAGAATGATGTTATTCGGATTTTTATCTCACTTGAAAATCGTGATAAAAATCTCGTAGCTACTCTAAACGCAGCTCTGTTAATATTCCAACTGCCTTCGAAAACACTACACTCTTAATTTGCTTGATTGACACCATCATTTGATTATTTTACAGGAATTTTGCTTGAACATTTACCAGAATTTCATAGTTAAAAGACCTTTAGAAGTGTGTGTATCGGGAATTCCCACGTGCTTGTTCAAAAAATGAGATTGAAGGAAACCTCCTCACAATAGACACTATGGTAATAAAAAATACCAAGCAAATGCGCGATGTTCAATAAGGCGAATAAACATTCAGAATGGAAATACACTAGAGGAGTTTGGGAAGGCACTAGAGCACTCGCACTTACCTCATCGCGATAGAAGGCCGTGACACCAGGATGAGTGCGCGCCTGACGGATCTTAGCCAAAGTGGCCTTCATTTGTTTAATATTTTCCCGAAGATCTGCAACTTCCAACTCCAGAAGGTTGAGACTTTGAGTGGCGTCAGTCGAGACGGAGGAAAGAGAGAATGGACTTAAATCAACCAGTTCCTCGGTCCCCTTAAGCGGAAGCAGCGACGATATTGGCTGAGCTTTGTGACCTTCTGCCTCAAGGTGGTGACGTACCTTGTCCTCGTTGAAACTAGACAAAATGAGGGGTAAGTATTCAGTGATTCACCAGCGTCCAATTCATTGACAGCGAAAGTGTGTGGGTTTGTGATAGGGACAACTTACTCAAACTGAGCAAACAAGCCCGCCAGGTAAGATTTGGTGAAACCGGGGAACTGATCAGCCAAACGATGAAGCCTCAGTCGAACGGCCAGCGTTTTATTGTTCTAAGGAGTTAAAAACGGGCTGAAAATAAGCAACTTAAGTTCGCTACCAGAAAATCAAATACCAACCAGTTTTTTCTTAAATATTTCCCCCACTCCTTAACAGCAGGCAACATGCAAATAGCACTCTAAAAAAAACCATTCGGTTGGTTTACCGTTGCATGTTTGTTTCTTTTAAAGAGGCAGTCCTAGTGTTTAGAATTTTTAAACCCAAAATTCTGCTCAATGGCACAAAGATGAAGTCTTCAAAATATGTATTCATTAACTTCTTGCTAGGACAACAACTGCAAATGTTGGACATTTTATTATTAAAACCTTTAATTGGTGTGATCAGGTGTATCGTATCCGATCCTTCATAAAAAATCTTGGATCAATGTGCCAGAAGTTGTTATAAGGACCACCAACACAGAGAAGCACATTTGGACTTCTGTCAATTCCACGGAGCGCTACAGCCGAAAATAGCACATAAGATTAAATTTGGAGTAAATGAGGTGGAACCTTCAGCAACAAAAGTAAGTACGATTTTAGATTACTTTTCAGACCCCGAGTGAGTCAGGTGGGTTTCGAAAGCGCCGCACACCAGCGTTAGTACGAACCAGCTGGTGCCATCAGCCTCACAAGAGCATCGAAGACTATTTAGTCATGAAAATAATCTTTATTTTAAACGCATTCTATTTCAAATGAATCACTACTGTTCATTTTCAAAATTCCAATGGGAAGAGCGATTAAGGTAAACTTCATAAGAACCAAAAGTGAACAGATATGCGAGCAAAGCAAACGGTCCCTTGACCACCGAATCGTGAGTAAATTTCAGTGCACACAACGCCATCGCGACTCATTTTAAGTTAGTAATTTTGTACTCAGGACGATTGATTGAAAGAAGAGAGCTAGAAGGAAATGCGTACATGAATATAGCGAAAATCAAATTTCAGCACAAGAAACTTTAGGGACAAAAAATTTTGTCGCGCAAGAGGACAGACCCTAGATTTGTCAGCAAGCAAGCGCCGACGGGCCTCGTCCTCCTCGATGATGACGCTCAGACGTGGAGGACTAGTCGAGAGGGTTTGGTGGACTGCAGGCACAGATGAGGTCTGCGGAGGGACGGTAGGAGAGGCAGAAGCGGAAGGCACTTTTGGCCGAAATCCAGAGGTGTCCGAGACGGCGTTGAAGGTCGCAAAATCCAGCACTCCCGCGACCAGACATGCTGTCGCTGCTTCCACATCAAATCTGCACAGACAACGCAGGGTGAATGACTGAAGGCTCACCCAGTCCCTCATTCGCTCGCTTGTGCACCCCTTGTTGCTGAAGCCACCCGTCTAACTGCCGACACTTCGTTGCGACTAGCTATGCAGTGCGTTGAATTAGGTTGCACTTACCTTAAAGGTGATGCCTCGACTATCGCCAATAACAAAATACTGGACTAAAACTTAAAATTTACCCCTAAAATTATTATCAAGCTCAAAATATACATTAATATCACTTTATGTTAGTTTTTTTGGAATTAGCAGCAAACCTTCCATGGCATCGAATTTACAGAAGCGAAATCAAGATAGAATACGCCATTGAAGCATAGAAAGCCACACGCTATTACAACGAGTGCACAAAGAGTTCGTAAGATTTTTTATTCGTAATGAGCACTTGAAAATGAAATACACTGCGATCGGATCTGTTACTGTGGCTCTACATCTCAATTTACTTTCCTCACAACACTCTTCAAAAATACCAAAAAAACATACGGATTGGTTTTCGTTAATGAATCGGCCAGGCGGATTAAATTAAGGATACACAAGACTGGAAAAAAACTACCAAGGATCTACGAAGGGCGCTATTCTAGGTTTTGCAATCACGGAATAGCGTAATGTCTTATTTGTCAGGGTTGGGCGTCTCACCAACATCCACAACGACTCATTTAATTGTCGACACCTGTTCTCTTTTGCCTTTCATCAATTCTTCAAATATCCACCCAAGTCCATTAGAAACACCACAGTTTTGTTTATTATGACGGTAGGAAGCAGTCTCAGTGTTTGATAACAAGCACTGGTTACATTTCAAAGGTGGAGACAATTTACAAAATTTACCCCCACGCTCTCATCAAACACACTTCTTTCGAAGAAGAGTAATATGTGAAGAGAAACCAAGAAGTCCAGCTTGCACAACTAGCGATGAAGAAGCGTGAGATGATACGAAGGCTAAATTGAGTCCGTATAGACGCACAGTATAAGGAAAGCAGCCACATTAGTTAGTAATCATATTCCAACATCCAAAAAAGCGACAACACATAAATTTAGAAATCACCAAGTGTAGTAACTTTCACTTAAAGGGTCACTATAAATGGCCTTGTAACTGGAAAGCGCGGGGGCATGGTGATATCCATTAGCATTTCCTCGTTAACCACATCAGACTTACCCGCATCGAACCAGGGTTTCCATAATGATCGCAGGATCAGTGCCTGGATATTCCCTCACCAGTTTGTCTAAGGCTTTTCGAGTATGAGGCTTTTCAAAGTGCTAGGAGCAAAGGAATAGGGGAACCCATTAAGCATCACTATGAGATCGAACAAACCTTAAGAGGTCTGTAAGAGAGGCATCTGTCTTTATCCACGCGCCAGTCCTCTTGGCAAAGCATAAAAACTTAAGGCAACTAATAAAACGACGTCAGTAAAGTGAGAAAGATAGGGCCAAGATACTCAGCAGTAACTTTTTCGTTTGTACGCTGCTTTCACATCTCAAATTGGCATGACTTATTTCTAGGTGATGGGTACAAGTGCTTCAAAATACAATTTATTTTGATGAAAGGATGTTTGTGTAGATCTTGAATATAAGCTCAGAACATCCATGTTGTGAAGCACGTACATCTCACGGCAGTGTGAATTTAGTTACATGCATAGATAAATGTGAAAGCGAGAAAGTGACGCTAACAAACATATTATCATTCCAATCTTCCAGACAAGGTTTGTTCACATCATCGCGTATTCGTCAGCTACTGAAGATAACAACTAGACGGCTACCTTTTTCTGTTCCAAAACAGACAGTCGAATGGCTGATTCCTCTGTCATGATGCTTTCCAAATCGGGGACGTTTGAATTTACCAAATTACGGGTGGCAATTTCTGCGTTGGACGGTTTAAATTTGACATCTGAATTAATTAATAACCATGAATTAATGCGAGAGAACTTCGACTAATGCATAGAATGAGCAAGTTTGGCGCTCACCGGACTTCCGAGATCGTGGACTCCAATTCTTCCTTCTATTATTCTTCAGACAGCCAATCTGACTCAAGAAACTAAGCAAAATTTGCTTCGATATTTTTTCATCAGGCACCCATTCATCAAACACCTCTAAAGGCATTTCGTCGAAATCTACAATTGAGAGACCGATAGCACTGCATATAATGCTACTAGCAAATGTTTAGTAAGCTACTTTTCTTGCTGACCAAGCAGGAGCTTCGGAAGACCAAGCTCAGAGGCGTACTCTTCGTAGGTGGATTTTAAAAAATGGGGTGAAAGACGGATGAGTGGCGCAACTTCAGCCTGGCAAGCATCGTCCAAAGACCCAGAAAGTGATTCTTGAGGTTCTTCATTAAGTAAAAGAGCATTTGTATTTTCCAGTTCAGTGCGAGGTGCCTCATTTTCCCCTTCCTCCTCTTCTTTCTCCTTTACCCCCAAGTTAAGTGGGCTGGTTGGTGGTTCAAAGGTTTCGTTGGGATTGTTGTTCATTGAGGTTTGTTCCTTGCATTCAGCAGCAATTGCAGCTGCATAAACAAAATCACCTTCTGTCAATAAGACCAGAGTTTTCAGGTAGGAGAGTTGCAGCTGCGGAAACATCTCATGAAGTCGCGCCACGGCATCAGTATCTGGTGAAGTGGCAATAAAAGAAGAAGCAGGATCAGAGGGTTCGGCTGTCTCATCCACACCAAGTGACCCTAAAGGACGCAAGGCAATACCAGTAAAGAATGGGTAATTGTGCCATAGATGTTGAACTAAATTGAGTCGTAGTGGAAATAAACTTACTCAGAAGGTTAACGGTTAGATCGTTTGGATTTACAAGCTCACTTGAGACCGATCTGGAAAACAAACAAAAGTAAGACTAGAAATGGGTAAAAGTGCAGATGCTCATTTTAAACGCATAGTAAGCTACACGAATATTTAGTTACAGCTCCTACATAATGTGGGTGCTTCGAATAATGCCATACATTCTTTTGGTCCTCAAAACCATCTCTCTATCTAGCCATACCCACCGTCTATACCATTTTCAAAGACTAATTCGAGAGTTGCCATTAGGTGCTACAATCTTGTAGGTACCTGGAGAATAAGAAAAAGATAATCTGTAAACGCACATTCATTTATATTGCATCTCTCTGCCTCAAGGACGAGGAAAATAGCAAGAAGTCTGGGATCCCAAGAAGGGCATTTATTGTCCTTTCACTTATTAGGAAACAGAAGGATTACTCACTGGATGGGAGTCTGCGGATCAAGTGATGCAGTGTTTTGCAACTTGGGATCACATAGCGCTGAGGTCTTTGATTTGATTGAAGCGTTTTTTCGCCGCCTCAGCTCAGCAACGACATCCTTAGCGGTCCAGAACTGCTCGAAACGCTCCAACAGGTGCTGTAGTTGCTTCTCAGTCAAACCCCGTCGATTTCTCCTAAAGCAATAAAACGCCCTGAGACGTACCACACAGAGCCCAGTGAAATAGCCAATTATTGTGTATCAGTTAAGCGCGCCGCCATGACACTTTTGGCAACCTCTGACAGAAAGTAGGTTCTTGTAAAGAAATTTAAGCAGCCTCTGCAACTGTAGATCGCAACGTTTCACATGTTGATAGTGCAAGATAGCACAAAATATCACTGAGCTACGAAGCGCGTCCACAATCGGCCCCACTGCTCCCAAGTTGAGAATAGCGCTTGAACAATGCTTTAAAGCTAGGATAAGTTGCTTTTAATTTAGAGGAAACAAGAAAAGCAGAGATGAGTTTTACTAATGGTGGGTTCAAAATGAATCATTTTCCATCTCGCCTGCACATACCAATGATATCGGGATACATTAAAGCCCAATCACATTGAATGATTGCGTCTGGTTAGCCCCAACTGAAATAAATTTCAACTACAAGATTCACTGTTCCACACAACCATGCACACGTTCACGGATCGCTTTTATCGGTATTATCACCTTCAGTTTCTAACTTACCAGTTATAGACCAAGCTAACACTGACGACCATGGCTTAGATAAAAAAGGAATATTTGTGGTAGCTTGGTCGCACCACAAAAAAATTAACTAGTGCGTGTCTTTAAAAGTCCGGTTAGAGGCTGACATTGACCTCATAAAGTCCTATGGAATGGAGAAGAAGACGAACACACTGGCAGTCTATGAAACAATTTAAAACATTATTGCTAAATTAATCAAAAATTTGCGCCACACACACATCGCCTACACTTTTTCATGAAAAAAAAGGAATCAGGACACATCCCAACTAGTCCACTCAAGATGGAGTTGACAATCCAAACATGAAGTCCGAGACAAATTTACCCGCCATCCGAAGAACCATAGACGACTGTACGTAGTATGAAAGTACGCGCCTCTTCTCTCTTTCATCAGCGGTCGCTAGTAAATGATGTTTACAATGCCATCACGCTACTTGATCACCTGATCCAGTGGAGATGATATTTACGATCAGTTGTGGTGGCGCTAGGCAGTGCTTTGGACGATGCGCGAGCAGCAGCACCTTGCGCCATTTCAGTGCTGTGCTGGTGGGCAAAATGTTCCAATCACAGTAGAGGCAAGATAGACCAATACCATCGCACCAAAGTTTCCCTTAGCACTCGCAACGGTTGTGGGGTTCGACATGTAATAAACAAACAACTGATGCACCTATAAACGACCACAAAAATGTCTATTTTTAAAGGTGTTTCACATCGACTTTTCAAATCCCCATTACTGGAACACCGACTTAAGACGGGGATTAGAATTTTTGCAAAATCTATAAAACTCAACAGCTGCTAGAACGAATTGGAGACTGTGAAGCAGCACTACAGATGGGTAGCTTTATCTCAAAATGGCTCCTATACATTACCCTGCCAGTAAAATTTTGAGTCACCGAAATGGAATATAGTGCATCTCTGATATACGATAGCTTGGGGCCAAGAAAGCTGTGTTAATCTCAGCAAACCGAGATCATCTTCTTTTTCGCGCATGCTAGTAGCGAAATGTGATGCAAATGCCACTTCAATCGAGTCTGAAGCAAATTGGTGTCAGTAAAGACGGGAGGTGGATAAGCCCTGAGCATCTTCGATCACGCCGTGCTGGGGCACGAGTTTGAGTGCGTGCCTCACACGCACATGATTGTATGCACGCACGCACGCGAGTGTGTGTGGATGCGTAGGTGCTTGAAACAGGCGCAGAGGCCGCACAAGACGCGACTGCGGTGGTGTGCCACACGCCACAGCGAAGCGCTGCAGGTCACACATGTGTGCAAGTGTATGCGCTCAGGTTTTAGCAAATCCGTTAGCTGGCTCGACTCAACAGCACCGGAAACAAAAAGCATCACGAAAACGAGAAAGCATAGGTGGGAGGGGCGAGGGAGAACTGGTGAATGAACAAACACAGAACACGACGAAGTAGGACAGCACTTATGAACTTCATATACACACGCGCGCATGAATAGCCCATGTACCGTCTGCTGGGCTGGCAGTCTGTCAGCTAGATGATAACCGATCGGAGGGCGATTGCTTTTCGCATAAATGGGTGACCTTAACTTGACTCCACCTCAGATGACTACACGTAGGCATACCATGAGGGTGAGGGACATACCTAGCAAGCGTTCGTACAGAGTAGCGCCACGAGGTATCCGGTTCAATAAAGTGCACCTCGTAATTGGTATTGAGGGCCTAAAGATAAAACGGGATGTTTTACAGTCTTGATGCTCACAACATTCGTCTCAAAACACAGGGCAAGAGAAATATTAATAAATAGGTAACATGCTATGTAAAGCCACCTTCAACCATCAGGAAAAGAAAAGCTCATAACACTGAGCAAACGCCTCAAAATTTCAACCAACTTGGGTTATGGATAGGTACTATTTGCAGAGGTAAAGATGGTGCAGGAGTTACTTGAATTGCAAGTACTGATATCAAATCCTGTACAATGTTAAACGACTTTCTCACCTCCGATACGTAAGGCAGCATGTCGGTGTACTTCAAATTCTCATTGTCTATAATAACAAAGGGCACGCCAGATTGCATTGCAGACCAAGCTGAAAACAAAGGTAGCACTTTAACAAAAGAGAGGTTAGCAAACCTGTGGAGCAAGAGGAACCGTACAAAAAAGATTGTTCCTACTTGCAAAAAATGTCCAACCGGACCCAGAAATGGATTCATTTTGCCAAAAAAGCATTCAAAATCTGCAATGAAGGGTTCTTAAAATAATGGCTTATTGAACTACTCGAAAAAAATGAGGAAATGGCGTCCCCGCATGGTTTTTAACGCGAAGAAAGGAGTCGGGCGAATAGCTGATGGGTTAGGACCTGCAAACTACCTCGTACGCACGAATGAATAAGTTTCAAAGGCGTGAATTAGAAAACACTTTTAGCTTCTGATGGACGCGCAATGCTTGCAGAAAAATTGCCTTATTCTCTCTGGTGTATGCTGGACGATAGGAATTTTCCTAAAAAACGTAGACAAATATTGAACACAGTGTGAACATGTATCACATTCATAATCTCCGACTTTCCATTGCTGAAGTAAACCTACAGTTTCGATACTCAAAAAGGAACTATTTGCCTGCTAGAGTTGCAAGGAGTAGATTCACCTACCGCCAAATCGAGGCTTCGAATAGTTAGATAGGACAACCAAAACATCCGTCTCTTCACCGTTTTGGCGGTGCCTTACGATCCCATTCGATGGAACGATAATCAAAATTTGAATACACTGTCAATGAGTAAATCCATTAATTGATGATTTAATAGTAGGTCCGATGGAACAGCCCACCCTACTTAATGTACGTTTCTGCCCATTCAAAGAAGCAATGTGTATCTTCGCTCAAAGGTGCAAGTGACATCCAGACCCCTTTGATACAAGTTACAAGTAAATTATGGAAAGACATATCATGGCTGGAGAGGACAGGCCGTATACATGCACCACACACACAACCCTCTGTGGCGCTCAGGTAGATCACCTCTGAGGAGACGCACAGCCGGATCCCCAACATACACATCAATGTGCGTCTGCTTCTTGGAGGGGGAAGGAAAAAGAAGGAACTGGGTGACTGATCGATACAGCGTTAATCATGTCTCCCAATTCAAGAGACAATAGATGATAGATAAAGGCATTAATTGCACTTCTCAAGAAACGAAGCCGCTACCTCAGGGTGTGAATGCAATTATTCGCCGCACAATGACCAAGCGATGAGGAAATAGTACAAGCTATCAATATTTCAATCTCAATAAGAAATAATGATGAAGAAAAGTTAGAAAATTTACCAGCTTGTTTGCAAGCAGCGTGGGCGTCAGCCAGCATTGGAGAATCTGGAGAAAGAGAGGTCCCTGAACGCCACTTGGAGAGATGATCGTCCAGCCTAATCACTGTGGTGATGGCGGAGTGGCGAGATTTTAGGCGACTGAAATGGACGTGATGACATTTTGAATTTAGCAGAGCTGCTTAATAAGCGCAATGATGCTATTGATGGCCATTCCTAACTAATAACATTTTTTTTGGCATCATAGGCTTGTTTTTGCTGGATTAATACCCATGTGGTTACCCAGGTCGATTAGGACTCAAACATACAGCAGCGGGCTCCGAGAGATCATTCTTATGCAATCATCCGACTGAATGTTTGCAACAGTCCGAAGCAATGCGTATTTTATTGCACGACACGATATAACGTTGCGTCTGTATGATTCACCATTATCCACTGACCGGGACGGAAGGTATGCATCAAGGTGATACGGCGAAACGTATCGATCCGGCAACCGATTCTTTCCATATGGTCCAGCTTTGAGCGCCAAACCTTCCCGTTAATTCAAGCTGCTACCATAGGCCTCCGATATTATCCAAATCAGCCTCTGCTCAAACCTCGTGGTATAGACAGGACTTAATGATTGTTTTTGCACTAATTGGTCGAGGAAATGTAAATTAAGAAGCATACATACATTGAAAAATATGGAAAACTAGTGAGATTCCAGTCACTATGTCCTATCGAAGTGGTTACTTTGAACAAATAGATGTTATGTTTTTAATGACCCGGCATCATTGGATAGCCGCACTCAATGAAGACTGGTTCGTGTATTATGCAAGAGACTACACAAAGCGACTTCCCTCCGATTTTGCAAAAACACGAAAGATAGCACCACTCACTAAAAGAGCATATTTAAAGGGTCACAAAACCGAATAACCGTTTTTGTCTTCACTCACTTTGCAAGCTTAGATTTCCCAGAACCAGGAAGCCCTCGAAGGAGAATCAGTAGGCCGGTTGTAACGATTTCCCGATTTGCAAGAAAATCAGCCATTCTGCGCTCTAAATTAGGGAGTGGAGTGGAGGCTGATGTTAAGAGACTTTCCCCTCTCTTCCATTTCTGATCTTGTGGGCTCGTCGAATTTGTACTTTTGGTAGATGAGGACATCGAAGCAACGGTAGCGCCTAGATCAGAATGACAGAAAGCGTTAAACCTCTATTGTAGGAAAAATCATGCTTCTGCTCCTGGCGACTAATGGCGACGCGTTTGACATGAATCGTTGGGATTTCACGCGGTTTCTGTTAGGTTAACTGAAAAGCCAGACAGATTTGCAGGCGACTTGATAATTACGCAGATGCTGTATTATCAATCGTTCCCTCAATCAAATGGTTACACCCAATGAAGTAGGTGGAAATGGTGCTTCTCTGACTCTAAGTGATGAGAAGAACAGAATTTCTGGTGCATAAGCAAGCACAAGTGGCACAGCGACATCCGCAATCCATAAAGACACCTAGTTAGGCAAAGTAAGGCCCTAACAAAGATTGCGGACGAATGAAACATGCTGCGGTCACAATGTCAATGAAGGTAGGGACAGTTATGATACTCAGTAGCAAGTTTTCGAAAGGAAAAGCATGAGATATAATCGCGGTAATGCTTGAAGAACATATCAGGGATCCAATTTCTGCACAAAGAAATGCACAGTTTATCACAAAGAACCGCAGCAGATATGCCCTACCTCAGTGTATAATCACTTTGTTCAAACATAAGATGATGTTCCAACTCGTAGTCGAAGAAAAAAAAAACTTTCCAGGCAGAGAACATTTTACAAAATCAAAGACAACTTCCAATTTGTCGCTGTGTCTTCCATTATTGTGAGCAAAGCGGACATCTTAACAAAATATGATTGAGTGGAACAGAATTGCAGCAGAACATGATGCCCGCACACATGGGACCTCAATTTCACCCAGAAGGAGTGGCAGCGGAGATGGGGTGGAATAGGGTAACCATAAAATGAAACAAAACATGCAAACCGCAACCTTTAACAAGAAACTCAAGAGATTCAATTGCGTTCATACTTTATTGAACAAATACAATAGCACTGAATCTGTGCTATAAAAAGAGAAAGACATTATAGCACAGCCTCCCAATAAAAGGTAAATTGTAAGAATACTTTTGTTAGGATGGTAGTGTTAGGCATTTTTAAAATAATACATTCAACACATAGAAAATCGTAACGATACAAAGAATGAGGAAAAACATCTTTTGCATGGAGAGGCAACGGGTTTAGATTGAGCGAAGACCTAATGGTCCACTGGATTATAGGGTGGAGCCGTCGCGGATGCTGCGGCTTGAAAGACTCCTGAGGCGCTCATTCCGCCCTCAAAGCGACGAGATTGACCGATCGGCTGATAGCAGCCTGCATTCGATGGCCAGGTGGGGGTGGGTGCATCGTAGAGTTGCTGGGAGATAGCTGAGTAGGCCAACTCCGAAGGCCGCTGAGAAGTCCCGTTCATCTGCGGAACATTTTGCTGTTGAGCATCCATTTGTGAACAGGACCCTTGCCTTTGCGGAGATCCCTGATGCTTGGGAAATGAAGTACACGTGCATATTGGTGTTTATTCTCAGACATGAGACTGAGTAAGACAAACTAATCCCATAGAGACGTCAAAAAGTTCAACTAGGCTATCAAAGCCAACAAGTGGCAACGTATTAACCCTTAATAGGGTTAAAAGCACAGGGAATTTCACCATAGACTAAATGACTTACAAATGACGGCTGCTGAAAAAAGCAGGGCTGTTGGTAGTAATCGTGACAGTAGGCACTAGCAGATGTGGTTAGTGAAACCTGTCCATATGTATTTCCTCCAGTTGGGAAGGGTAAAAAATTTGGCGACTGCCTATCGCAATGGCAAAAAGGCATCACAGTTGCTGGTTGAGGTTGGGAATGGTAGAAGGACTGCTGTTTTCCGGGTGTTGGATACGATCTTGTGTTGTCTAACGCAGAGAGGATGATAAGACAACAAACCTGAGTAATAAACGATATTTTGGGCGTTGCCTAAATTAAGAAGACAACAAATATTATCAAAGAGCCAGGAGTACTGTAGACACTTGTTCGTTTGCCTTACAACAACTTCAGCACATCAGTTCTACAGCTAATATATGTTACTTTGTCATTGATCAGATGGCAAAAAAAGCAATGTTGGTTGAGAAAAGTCACAGCAGACTACCACACGACTATCACACGATGTAATAATAGAAACGATGAGAAGCACTTCAGCATGTTTTGAGATAGGCACGCCAAAAGACTGCATTGAGAGGCCAACTGTCAAGTGGACGGAAACCTGGTGATAAATTGATTAAGAAACACGAACGAACGGAGTCGCACAAACGAAAGATGTGTGCTTAGATTGGACGAAATGCAAGCCGTAGCAAATGTGTGAAAACGAGAGCTTGGAAATGTCAGTATATTGGATGACCAGTAGAGAAGTTGCCCATAAGAACACGCACCAGACCCTCTTACCTCAATTACAGAACATTCATTCCGAAGAAAACACTTACCGCATCGTGGTGCGTAAGGGTATTGAGCATTGTAGTTACAACGGCCGCTCAATTGAAAAGAATGTTCCCAATCATCTGGGGGTGAGCACCGAATGCGATTCACTTCAGATGGAAAACTATTATGATCCTTTCCAAATGGTGATTTAGCGAGGGGGTAAGGGGGCCGGGTACCTAAAGTCACGAAAATGCACATTCGGAATTGCAAGTAACCCTGAGAGCTTCAGCTAGCTCACAGCGACATCGAAAATTCTTTTCAAAATGAAATACGACAATATTAGCCGTACACGGAGGGGTAAGAAAAGATAAAAGTGTTTGCAGCGCACACAGTACCAAGTCGGCGATAAATGTGACAAAACCTTCAGAGATGAATGCACAATATCATTTAACCGACACCGGTTTGAGAATGTCAATACACACATGCCATATCAATAACGCTAACTATACCATACTGAAAACGCTAATAAATCAGTGTTCGCGATCAGAATATCGAAATCTTCGTAACAGGTTCGATGACAGTATTAAAAGAACGGGCCAATACTACACAGGAGAGGCAAGTCGCGTTTTAGAACCACTCACGAGGCGCACCATTCGGTGAGTCGTCGACGACAGCTGAGCTGCTGGGTACAGTGGCTTGAGAAGGCCACTGAGTGTTGGGATCAGAGGGTTGTGAGTGATACAGACCGAAGCCGCGCGGGGGACAGGAGACGGGCGAAGGACAAGGGAGATTGCTAGACGGAGGTGTCATGGCAGCTCCAGTCACACAGCCTCCGTTAGAGAAGGACGGAGCGGAGATTGTCGAACTGGTCTCATCAGGAGAGAAGTGATCTCCACTGATGATTGGTACGTTCGCTTCGAGGGAAGGATTGACGACGTAGACCGGTGATAGTGCAGGCATCGTTGCATATATCTCTTTAAGGTTTCGCGACATTATTTCCATAGCATCATCGAGGTATTCATCGGACAAACACTCTCCTACCTCGCTACGTGCATCATCAAAGGAGAGGAAATTTGGGCTCTGGTTCAATGGGGTTGCTTAGGGAAAAACATTATCAGGTAAAGACAGCATAATTTAAAGATTTCTTATTCAATTTTGTTGTTTTTGTACTTACATTTATGGGTACTCGCAATATGACGCTTTAAATCGGTCTTTTTAGTTCCAACAAAGCTGCAACCAGGATGGGGACACTTGAGATTCGATGAAGAACGATGATGATCATTGATGTGATTGTCGAGATATTTTTGCGAACGAAATGCCCTTTCGCAATCCGGAAAACTGCAGCGATGCCCCTTACTAGGGTCATGAGTATCATTGTGGTGTGTCAATAATAACTTAGTACGAAAAGTTCTCGAGCATTTAGAACAAACGTAAGGTGAAGAGGAACTGTTGGAGGACAACTGAGCATCATTTGAGTTATTTAGCTTCCCATCAACTTGGGAATCGATTGGAAGCTTATTAATGGGTTCAGTTAAAAGGTCGGTTATTTTCGAATAGGAACCGCCTGTAAGGGCGCAGAAAGGCATGGTACTCCCATGAATCCGACCTTCATGTAGATTACACGGCTTGACGACACAAGACGAAGTTCGTTCTTGATTTTCTCGCTTTTTAAGAGGCGTCGCATTGTCTGAGTCGGGCAGAGCGACGGGCACATTGTATGCAATAGAACGGGACTCGATCGTCGGTTGGTCGAGTAACAGTGATGCCTTATCACTGTTAGAATTAAAATTAAGCAGCTTTACCCTTTTTGGAGATGACCGGAAAAGGGAATCAGATTCTTTCGAAGCACCCCGCTTTGCAGCCAAATAATCGGAGTCCATTTCAGTCTTGTCAAGGTTCAGGCGAACATACAAAGAATGCAAGACATACGATTTATCCTGATTTATTTGCGAGGCACCGGCCCGAAAAGTGCTAGAATTCGACGGAGAGAGAGAGCTTGAACTCCAATCAGAGGAAGGTTGATTCATAATAATCCTGGAGCAACGAAATTAAATTATCTACAACCCGGACAAGGGAGAACAAATCCACAGAGAAGGTCGCAGGAGTAGCATGAATGACACAGACGGGTTATTGTAATTAAAACTCACCGAAAGACCCCTGAAAAGCACAGGTCAACATTTCAAATAGCGGCATTTTACCCGAAATCACTTAAACGCAATGCAGGCTTTTGAAAATTGTTGCAAACTAAATTAATTGTTGAATGTTCATTTACGATTTATTTTCAAAGGTAAAATGGGTAAAATGTATCTAGGCCATACAGGACATTTCTGTTTGCTGGTTCACTTAGGCAGATTTTAAGGCTTTATTAGCCAGCAAAACAGGATACTCGAAAGCTACAAATCGTGTGCCTAAGCCACTCAGCTTTAGGCACGCAATCATTACGGGAAGTTGTGCGCAAGGACCGCTAAACCCCCCCCCCGAAACTCGTAGTAAGCCATAACAATGCATAAGATTTAATACCAGTTTGCGGAGCAGATGGAAGGCTATGGGCACGTGCAGCACTATGAGCCCTGAGGACTGCCGGGTCCACAAAACTGAAAAAAAGAACACTGGGAGTTGATACTGGACCGCGGCAAGATGAACCCACACAGCCACTTCAACACCCCATGCTCAACAACGTTCAACGACTCCCAACACTGGAGGCACATTTTGGAACGGATCAATCGACGGAAACCCAAACTACTGCGATACTGCGCTAGCACACAACCTGGACACTGCAAGCCAACTCAGTGCTTGAGGAGACGACCCCGACCACCGACCGCCAGGACTTAGTGGTGAACCCAAAGCCGCTCACACAAAGAGACGAAAGACAACAAAATCACTGTATTTATCACTGAAAGCAACGTGTGGCGATAAACTGACATTCTCGGTAGAACACCCTCCATGAATGAACGATGAACCTGAAAGAAAGTAGGCCAATCAAAACCAGGTTCATTTACACAGTAACCAACGCTGGTTTGCTGCCCCCTAACCGGCAAGGACAAATCCTACAACCTGTGTATAAAGATACGCAGTTATCTTATGCGTAGGGGAGGCAAGCCGGTGAAGAAACTAAAACGGACAGCAAGGCATCGATCCACTCCTATCCCCACATATTTACCTTGCCTCGGTGACGCATGAAGAATATTTCGGCAAGGGCAAGTGGATAGCAATGAATACAATCTAAGGTTGGTTTCAAAAGTAGGCATTCTATATAAATCAGGATACTTTTAAGCAGAGGAAAGTAAGGACTAGCGAAAAACATTTACCCAGTAAATTATGCCATACGATCAGATGGGCTGAGTTTTGAAATGAAATTGATAGTGCCGTGAATGGTAGATCTGACAAACTGAGGACAATTAGGATGACCAGCAAGTTGATGAAATGCGATTCGAAGCTCGGAGAACACACGCCTAAAAATTATAATTTGTTAATTTTTTATGAGTTATGCAAAAAAAGAAGTTCCACCACTGGTAGGAGAATGTGAAGCCGTATTATGTGATCTACATAACTCAACGAACTGGAATAACCAAAAGCGAAAAGCAACAGATTGTAAAGCTTCGCTAATCTTACCGACAATATGGATTTCGATGAGAGGCGTAACGAAGTTTGAGGAAATGGTAATAGAAGAAGGGGAGCAGTGGAATGCGACTGGAGAAGGCGAGCACAATGGAGATGACCATAAGAAGAATTTCATGAATAGCGATGATGCGCAGTATGCTATCACCGTGGCTCTGCGCCTTGGAAACGATGTCGCATGATCTCCTTGCCCACATGGGTGGGTTTTCTGTCTTGCCGATGTATAGCTGCAGAAGCAGTGCATGGCGAAATGAATAGTTTTATTAGAGCGAAGGAAGCCAATTCGTTCGATTTGGCCATAAGACCACATGTACACAAACAACATAATGGAGCAGCTTTAAGAAGTTCACGAAGATCATTTATGAGATCCTCTTACCACATAGAGACAATTCACCTACCGCTAAGAGATTCTGAGTGAAACCCAGGCAATGAAGGGAAGCAAAGCAGAATATGGGGGCAAGGGCGACTAAAAAGAACATGAAATGCATTATTGATGCACGTTGTATTCCCTTAGGATAATATCGTCAACGGTAGATACCGCCTAATGGAATCTATTACGCAAAATAACATGAGTAAAGAAAATGTCCGCCAAATTCACACCACTTATCAGCAATATCAAGCTCACCAGTGACTGGAGGGGTCAGCAGGAAAATGACAGAATAAAGAAGATAATGTAGAGAATCCTCAGAGACAATTAATTGCACAGATTCTTGTGAAAGGCGTGGTTGGTTTCCACGTTGAGCAATACGCTGGTGCAACCGGAGCGCAAAAGTAGCAGCATTAGCGATAAGGGCACGCTGATACCATGAATATGTGTTCCCGAATAATGAGCCCAGGAAATAAAAGAGACAGCTGAATATTGTGACAAGCCTAGTAATATACATTAGTGTGTTGGACCAATTCGACGTAAGAAAGGCCTAGGGTAGAAAAAGGTTAAAGTTTATGCGCAATTTAATGTTATATTGCATAAAAGAAGCGTATACCCTAATACTCTGATTAGATTCAACCGAAGCCATTCCGAGCAGACCGACCAAAGCCCTACACTTCAAAATGAGAGGCAATAGTCTAAGTCGTTAAAATGAATAGTTAAGATAATGGTACATTCTACCAATCGAATGGATAAACTTTAGGGTCCCTTTGAAGTGCTAAGTAAGTGAGGTAATTCCATGCTAATAAATCGTTATTGACAAAACCAAAACATGCCACCTTTTAAGTGAAAGTCAACAGGACAGTTGCTCCTCGAATATTACCCTAATAATAACTTATTTTTAAGTTCTTGCAAATGCTTTTGTTAAAAAATGTTTAAGATTAGTAGTATTGCTTGAGGAGTGCAACCGTCTATCAATATTTGTTGCCTTTCGAGACGGTCTTTATTCCAATTTACTCGTGGGAATCAGTTATATGCGAATTCGAAGGTAGCACCCAGTGCGCAATGCCAAAGGATGAGATAACTAACCGCAAAAAGAGGAGAGATTTAGTGTTCCGACTTTTCCTTGAAGCCGAAATTAAGTCACAGCAGAGCAGGAAAACATGCATCAAAAAGCACGATAGAACTACGAGGCTCCTGAAATGACACGAGAACCAAAAAGCGGAGGAAAGTTAAAACTTAGGACACTGTAGAAGGCAAGTTAAATTATTTGTAAGGCGCGCGAAAATTCCACTGAAGGCCAAGGGAGCAGCTTACAGGGGTTTATTAAGCATACATAAAAGACAGTAGGGCTTGAGAACTACTGGCATGTTCCAGAGGCCATCATTCGGCAAATGTATCATAGCTGAGACCAAAAGTGACCTTTCAACGTAAACCAGGAATTGAACAACCAACGCTATTGTAGCGTCCGGAGACTTCCTTTAAGGTAAAAGAAGGCATAGTACGTGGACAGAATATATACTCTGGAAACAGGGATTGGGGGCTGTTGTTGTGGGCCGGAGACCGACCAACCGGCTAGCACAATATTGGCCACCCACGTGAACGAAACCGACAATTCGCACAAGCAAAGTATTACAGCTGTTAGTCAGAATGCATATATTCTGAGAACAGGGGTACTGGTGGCTGCTGACACGTCCCGGAATTCGGCCAACCGGTTAGTGAAATATGCTCTCCCAAATGACCGAAATCGGCAGTTCGAGCAAACAATATCTTATGCGTTTTAGCGTTTATCGACTTCCCCTAGGTGTATTATCAATTGGTAACCTTATAAATGGGACACTTTTGTCGGAGCATACTCTATCCGCAGGAGCAGAATATGACTGCTCAGTGCTGCATTTTTTGTCCACTAAACGCAACTTGTTTATAAGACATTTTTAAGCAGGCATGTATTGACTTCACGATAGTGTCGAAGTGAAATTATGAGAGCGTTGATATCTCTTAGTATTTTCCATTTTTGTTTGTGGAGTCAAGAATTTTTTTTCAATATTTTGCTTCTGAAATGCAAGATTTTCAGCATTTTAATTTTTAGATGTTATAGCAACTCCCCTTCCGTAATACCTTCTGGCTTGTTAAAAATTTAGGCGAAATCGCGTACGACTATAGTTTGAATTTAAATTAAGATTTTTAACATATTTTTTAGAATATCCTGTTAACTATTCACAGCAGTTCTGAATTCTATGCTTTGTGGATGGGAGCTATTGGCTGCCCACTCACGCTACTGCTGATGTATTGGTCTGGCATCCCTTCGGGTCGTCTACGCGTTTTGTGCTATGTATTCATCCGCTGCAGGTGGCGATCCCTTAGTCTACGCTAAAACAGATAACTTGCGGGCGTGTGTAAACTTACTCAAGGCTGTGCATTTTCGTGATGTAGGTGCTTGATGGTCAAAATAGCAGTAGCTAGATCTCAACAATCTTCATCTCTAAAAACGGAATAAAGGTTACTGTCGAAGATGCAAAGTGTGTCCAGGGGAGTGCTTTCATGCAATCGGAAATGTTTCAGGACTACAGGATTGCGCAGCCTATTATTGCATTCAAGATAAACTTGAACGTTTTGCTCGTAGGTTTGCGACTTGCCAACAATTTTAGGACTGCCTATCCGTGTTTGGTGTCAATAGCAACAATTCACTCACTTCGGTGATCCTCCGCTACAAGGATCATGGTGACACTCTAGACCTACTGTAGGTGCTAATCTGAGTCTGATGATGTAGCCTTGAAGATAGCGGTGTGGTTGCGGAGTGTAACATAAAAACTATGGATGCTCTCGAAGTGCTCGATTTTGACTTTGCTAGTAGCCAACTTACCAGCAAGGTCATCATCAAGTCCGAATGCATGCGAGAGGCCTTCTCTGAGCTGGACGTAACCAGCGACATACTCGAAATCTCCATCATCCCAAACACATTGCCACATCCACGTCTGCGCCTCACGACCTACGGATTCGAGGGCACAACACACTACGACTTCCCTCGCGATTCGGACTTTGTCGAGTTGTTCGAATGCTCCACCACAGAGCCCTGTGTCGCACGCTATCGCCTCTCCCTCCTTCGGCCTTCCACAAATCGCGCTCTAGCCCTCTCTACTCGCATCTCGTTGCGCATGAATGGCCGCGGCTTCCTCTCGCTGCAGTACATGATACAAGCTGGAAACGACTCAACCTCCTCTTTCGTCGAATTCTTTGTGAGTTAACGCAGCAAGCTTCCCTTTCTCTAATAATCACTTTGATTTATTTCAGTGCGTTCCCGACGTCGACGAACCAGACGAACGCAGCTTCGCAAATGCGGATAAACTGGCAACTTAGGGGTGGCATCTCGAGTTTTTGGACTTGTTTTTACTCTTAACACTATTTTATATCACTATGCCGTGCATTTCAACCGTATCGTTTCCTCCTAAGACAGCTGTCGCTCAAATAATTCTGAACTTGAGAAAACAAATATCGACTTTTAAAAGTACGCTATTATTGTCGTCAAGTTCTGTTGTCAGCTAAATACATTACCCAGACGTTGATCTGAATGCATCAGAGTGGTCTGATGTCCCGCAGTATAGGACAAAAACCAGTGGCGATGGTATCTAGCCCTTCGGGTTATCGAAAAAGGATCCAGGTATTTAGTGAGAGAAGTGTGATGAAACGTATTGTGACAGTGGAATTGTCGCTGGGGTTAAGTGGATGCAAAAACAAAAGCGTCATGATTCCGTCAACTTCTGAACCAAAACCAAGAACTTCACAACATCAACAGGAGCAAAAAAGGCTTGATGCAAGGTGTCGTCCACCTGAAAATGGATAAAAGAGCAATCAGATGGAGGCGTTAAAAAGTAGCAACACCTTCAACTGACCAAAAGTGCGGCAAGTGGCACCGGCCTTTTACCTTAGCGGAAAGGTGGTAGGAAATTGGTGACTGATTGTGCATAGGTGCTGGTTAAGTGAATCACTACCACCGTGTGTGTCAAATCTACAAACACTACAATAACAGAACTAGAAAGAACCGCTAGGATTGCTGATCCACGAAGGTGAGAACGCCGAAATACGCCTACAAAGATTTCATTGAATTGCCCACAAGGCGTCAATAGAGTAAGATGAAAATCACAACGAACCGAAAAAAGGGTATAGAGCACCGGCTGGTGGTAACGTGTTAGAGATGCAGAGCGGGCAAGGAATGACGCCGGGGGTGGAGCCATTAGCATGAGCAAGCACCAGGCTGACCGGTACCGGCAGGGGATTGCGATGCAAAGGTGGACGTTGTAGCAGCAGTGAGGTTGACCGCTTGGAGGTGCTGTCTGTTACTCCCGCCCAACTCGCCTGACTTCACCTTACTCAGCAGGACTCGCACACACGATGCGAAGGTATCATCGATATTTTCCCCCGTCAAGGCTGAGGTCTCGATGAACTGCAGACCATTCTCCTGCGCGAATGTATTCGCCTCCCAATGTGTCACTTGACCATCTGTATCCTGTAAGGTAAACGACCACATGAACATGACGACACTTACGCCGCTTTGCGAATTTATTGTTACCAAGAAAATTGGCAGCAAATTTTACCCATGTTTCCTAATAAGGAAACTGAATGCGCACCGACTGATCCATTTAATATAGCATAAGGTGACAGATCGCAAAAGCCACAAAATGGAAAAATAATTTTCGAATTGGTTTTGATCACTAGACCCTCCATAAAGAAAAACAGATGGTACAATTTATTTTATTGCCACACAAAATCAATTTTACAGAGACTTTAAAGCCAAAATAACCACGCAAACGACAAATTACAACCCAACGTATAATTCTATCATTTCGAGATACTTTCAAATCATAAAAGGTGAAACTAGTGGCCACTTTCTTCCGAACACCGCTGTCTACTCCTGTTTGAGGAACAATGGAACCAGTACATATCTTGATGAAACAAGGGGACAGAAAGTTGGATAAACACAGATCGAAGTAATGGCATAAGAGCAGTAAATCAGTAAACTAGACATTGAACTGGCTAATTTAGTAAAAGTACTGCTATTAGTCTTAAAAAGTGCCGGTAAGCCGCATTCGTGACTGCTCACTAGATAAGGATAGGCCAAAAAAGAGGCCGACCTGAAGATCCTTCTTATTGCCGACGAGGATTACGACGACACCAGGCGTGGCGAGTTGACGCGCATCGCCTAGCCACTGTTCGACGGCACTAAAAGAAGCACGATTGGTGATGTCGTAGACCAGCAGAGTGCCCACCGCGTCGTGGTAGTAGGACCTGGCCATCGAACGGAAACGTTCCTGGCCTAAAGAAATCATTAAAAGAATCTACATACGCAGAATGCTGCCATAACTACCTCGGCAGTCGTATGATACATGAAAACACATGCCTATTAGGGGGGATTCGAATAGAACGCAACTCCGTGGCACCTGGATCGGCGGCAAATTATGCTAGAATGATGTAATACCCGGACACATGGGAAACCAAAGCTCATAATAGTAAAAGGTCATTACGGGCGAAGCACCTTACCAGCAGTATCCCAAATCTGGATTTTCACATGGGTTCCATCCACGCTAATGACTCGACTACCAAATTCAGCTCCAATAGTATGCTGTGTATTGGGAAAAAATTTGCGCTCAGTATAACGCCTTAGGATGCAAGTTTTGCCAGTTCCAGCATTGCCAATAATCAGAAACTTGAAGAGATAGTCAAATCGATCCGATTCCATTTTATAGGTTTGATGCTCCCTGTAAAAGTGAAAAGCAAGTGATGATGCGTTATTGATAAAGAAGTGCAAAATCCATGAGGCCACAAAATGTACTACCATGTTCATAGTAAGACATAAATAACGGCCATTTTAAACACACTGAAGACTTTTGAAACAAAATTATGTAAGAAATTGGTAGACAAAAGTATGGCTGATTATGAGACAACCGACTGATATAGGACAGCGACCTTGGGGAATCTACAGGTTTTATGAACCCTGGCAACATTATGTTAAAATATAGGCAAAGAGTGCTCAAATAACCTATGAATACATTACTAAACCACAATCTAAAAAACTCCAGTGCAAGTGCATGATAGACTTTAAAGCTCCGCCTTAAATTATCGTAAGAAAAAGCTCATCATGGGCATTAATTCCCCGAATTCATGCAAAATATTTGAAAAGCACGCCACTCCGTCAGCTAGTTAATGTTTCTAAAAACAAATTTTACGAGAATGCCTTATAAAGCTGCAACATTACTACAAATTCTGCTTTACATTGGTTAGCACTGCTAACTTAAGTCTCAAAAACCGACATTCGTCAGCGCATCTAAGGAAGCAAAACAGCAATACTTTTCAGAAAAGTTGTGAAGTTCTGTATTTAACAATGCTAAAAAAAGTCTCGTTTCAAAAAGCCTAGTTTCCCGATTTCACTTGCGTCCTGAGTTTTTCTTTAAGGTAAATAGGCATAGGTGTAGCGTCCCGAGACTTCCTTTAAGGTGAAAGAAGACAGTATTAGGGCAGAATATATATTCTGGAAACAGGGATGTTGGGGGCTGTTGGCACTGCCCGGAGGCCCACCGACAGTCCGAACAAGCAAAGCATTACAACTGTAAGACAAAATACACATATTCTGGGAACAGAGGGACTGGGGGCTGCTAACACGGCCCGGAGGTAGACCAACCAGTTAGTGAAATCTGTTTGCCCAAGTGACCGAAACCGGCATTTCGAACAAACAAAAGTCTAACAGGCCATATTGTGCTAGCCGGTTGGTCGGTCTCCGGCCCACACCAACAGCCCCCAATCCCTGTTTCCAGAGTATATATTCTGTCCACGTACTATGCCTTCTTTTACCTTAAAGGAAGTCTCCGGACGCTACAATAGCGTTGGTTGTTCAATTCCTGGTTTACGTTGAAAGGTCACTTTTGGTCTCAGCTATGATACATTTGCCGAATGATGGCCTCTGGAACATGCCAGTAGTTCTCAAGCCCTACTGTCTTTTATGTATGCTTAATAAACCCCTGTAAGCTGCTCCCTTGGCCTTCAGTGGAATTTTCGCGCGCCTTACAAATAATTTAACTTGCCTTCTACAGTGTCCTAAGTTTTAACTTTCCTCCGCTTTTTGGTTCTCGTCAAAAGTCTCGGGACGCTATGTTGGTGGCAACGGAAAGCGGACCCGTCTTTGACCATTTCTATCCCGATCCATACCGCTTGTAGCAAGCCTTATCGGTGTAAATGAAGTGCATGTGCTACGGATGGGAGAATCTCTGGCATTCCATAACAGAAGGACCGAGATCGACGTCCATCTTCGGCACCTCCCTCGCCCTCGTGTTCTGCAGGGAAGCTATTAACAGCTGAAGCGACACTAGCCTTGAACTCCATATCCGGTGGAACTGCCAAGAGGGATCAGCGACGTTGTGGTCAAGCATCCTCCGTAAGCTCTCTCTCCTGTTATTGGGCAACTCGCCTATCTTCGTAAAAATGCGTATCTACAGATGTAGAATGTGCAGGACGCCATTCGACAGCATCGTTTTATGCTTTGCACACTTGGATAGCGTGCAGCCCGTTCCCATGAGGCCCAATCGCCCCATTTGCTCAGTGTCTACGATACTTTCGAGGTTTCTCCCACGGCATCAAAGCCTGGAATCACAATATGCGCTGCGTGTGTCTCGACCCATTCGAAAACTTGGATTCGTACTCCCACCTCTCATTGGGCCACAGTATCGTGGGAGAGGAGGACTAAGAAATACGCCTCTGCTGCACCGAGTGCTACGCAGAATTGATGGCACTACAAGAACACATGCGCTCGAATCTCGATGACTGGCACGGTTAGCTCGTGGGTGCTTCTCGCAGCACCGATTACGCTGTGATGGTTGACACAGGGGGCTGACTGATGGGAACGTCGGGGACGACGCTCGAAAGAAGAGAGGGGCTGTGTGATGCTTTGTTTGTTCGAACTGCCGGCCTCGTTCATTTGGGTGGTCATATTGTACTAGCCGGTTGGCCGGCCCCCGGGCCGTGCCAACAGCCCCCAAGTTCTCTGTTTCCAGAATGTATATTCTGCCCTAGTATTGTGTCTTCTTTTACCTTAAAGGAAGTCTCCGGACTCTACAGAATGGACTGTAATATTTCTAGCAAGCCAACAAACACTCAACTTTTATTCAACATATCTAATTTTCTCTACGTTCTTTAGCGCTAATTCTCGCAACAGCAATCTCTTTTTAAAGAGCATAACATTCCTAATCTGCTTTGCAAATTTTGAGGGATTTCAGGGATTTATCGCTAGTTTTTACGCCTAAGCTTTTCGCTGTAGTAAACGGAATTTGTATATTCCTAGTTGAATTGGTAAATATCAGTCCTCCTCGGGAAACTACTTAGTTGACTTTAAATATTGAAGGCGCTGAGGAAATTAACCTATACACATTAGCATCGCAAACGCGATTGGCGTCACAATGTTTTATTGTTTTTACCGTCAGGACGGTTTTCATTGGTTACTCTAGAAGCGGTATCTTTGTGACTGATTTGCGTTCTTTTGTTTTCTCATTATTAATAGACATGTATTTGCTGCTCTGTTTCTCGGATTACCTGCTAGTCTTTATTCGATTTGGTCTTTTTCGGTCTGATGATCATGCAGAACGTTTTGCTAGGCGTCGGTAGGTGGTTATGGGGCTCTTCTAAGCTCATTGATTGTTTGTTTTGTCAACATTTTAATGCAATTTAGTTGTTGCAGTGCGTTTTTTACTTCATATTTAGTTCCTGTAAATTATTGCTTTAAGAAAGCATGCCATCTTTAATCAGAAGTGAGGACGTTTCCTACAGCGTATCTATGTCTATATTTTGCGAATATATTACGCCAGTAAGGCTTTGCGTATACGTTTTGGCATAAATATTCGGTGGAATCACTCTAGAAGTGGTGCAGGAAGGCTTTTTAGTCTCTAGCAAGTGAATACTTTTTCCGATAGGGTATTTCATCTGCTTGATTTCACTTCCTTTACCTTATTGGTCCACTTCATACAGAAATATCGAGCTCTTTTTTTATTCCTTGATATCCCATCGCTAGCGTTCTTTCTCACCTGAATAAATCACTTTCCCCCTTGGTACGTACACAAGCTTTACCGGGACAATAACCGCTGGTTTTCTGCAAGCCATTTGGTTTAATTAGGTCATTGTGTCTTGTGCAAACCGACCTTCTTCGCGATTAACTTACGTCTAACGACTTATTTATTAAATTTGGGCAATTATGGCTCGTTTATCATGAAGACTATGCATCAAGTATAGAAGTTTCACTTTAATAGTCACGAGTTTGATGGTTTCACGATGAATCGGACCGTGCAGTCGTGCGTTTATTTTCAAAATAGTCGATGAACCGTCCTGTAACGCTGTATTTTGCCCATGAATTTTGATGGGTTTGGGTCAACTTTCATCACTACTAATTATTTTTCTCGTAACTGTCAATGTCTTCATATTTTAGAACTCAATGGCACCAAACGACTCAGAGTAAGTCAATTGCTCCTCTTTAATAGTTTAGATATCAGTGGTACCAGTCCGACTCATCTGTTTTCGTCTCAGTCATGCGCAAGGGTATTGATCCAGCCACTCTTCGTGTCACCTTCGCCGAGGACGCAGTAAACAGTTCTTCACTAACTCATAGTTTGCTTTATATTTTCTTAGGTCGCAATTCACATAAATAATGAACTCGTCAATCAACTTAACCTCGCTCACAAAATCGATCCTAGTAAATCCTCATACAAATGTACGTCTATGAAGATTGAGCTTAAATTGGCAAAAATCGTAAGCTCAAATTGGAGCTGCTTGGAGGGGGCCGATCCTGCGTCATCGCTCAAAGTGATTGGTATGTTGTTCTTGACAAAGGCCTGTTTCTAAGACTTGTCTCCCTTCGGTTCATGGTCATTTCTCATATCACACGTGTTTACTGGTAGGACTTGTCAAAAATGTACATTTAATTGCTGCAAATAACTCCGAAATCAACCACATTTTTACGCTGTGGTTTGCGCTTCAGCAAGTTGTGTAAGCCCCTCAATAGACATTCCTTAATGAGGGAAAACATGTACAGAAATGTCATGTGAGACTAGGCTTTGTTTACATCAATGAAATTGAGAAATGTGAGGGTTGATCTTCCCTACCTTCCACAAGTCCGTACCACCTTTCTCTAATGCTCTCTATTTTACAAGGTGTCTTTGTCAGGTCTTTCGGTTTACTCAAGTTTTACCAGCTGGCATCATCAAGCGTGTTTGAGGGGAGTAACTGTGTAGTCTGCTTTACCAATCGCATTGTACTTTGACCTGATACGAGTTCCACTTGTAGCAGACCCATTCTAGCAGTTTGCACTGACTCATGATGTTTTGCTTGGCTAATGTTGAAGTCGATAAGATTAAAGTAGGATCCTTACTGCGTTCTCTTCTCCGAGCACGGCGTGAGGTGCAAACTGGGGTGGTGGTCTGCAGTTCAGTCGTACATGGAACGTGTCTTCGTGGGATATCATACGACCTGTCACACTTGGCTCTAAGCTGTCGTATAATACGTGTTTGAGGGCAATAAATGAGTGCCGTCTTCCAATGCCTTGGATTTAAGGGGCTTAGAGTTTCTGATTTCTCATAGGTTCTAGTTTGAACGCTTCAATCGTTGCATCTTTGATTGGTTTCTATTGACAACTGATTTTTGCATTCTGACGAAACAAACTCCAGAAATTTAGCGCACCAAAAAGTATTTAGTTTTCTTTCATTGTACACTGGTCACTAGATGTTCGGCGTATATTGCGACATGCGACTAGTTGATTAGCCATTGAATTGATTTAATTTGAGCCAGATAAATGTTACCTTGTGGTAGTGATGTGTACAACCACAAGCCATCTCACCTCTCCTGGCGTGTCCGAATAAGCTCCCAGTGTGGCGCGCCTTTCATCATCGTGATCAGACCTGTTTTGTCCGTAAGACGCGTGTTTACGTACGCCGCACTTTGTCAGCTCGACTTTTCGCGTGGGCGTATACGCTTGTGTTATGAATCTCCTTTTTTTTCCACATGACTAATAATGATACTCACTTGAGGCTGGTCAGGTCAATTTATTCTTTGCATGCAGTTAAATATTTTATTGTTTCAGATAAATAAAGTGTAAACATTTTGAATCCGAGCGATGCCAGTAGTATATTATCTGCACAAAACAAGTTAGAACCAATTACAGCTGTTCATAAATAGGAGCATTATATCACCTATAGTTTATCGAGTCCTTTTGCACTCCCGTTCGTGGCTTTTTGTGGATGGGAATGAATGATCGACCATAGGACTCATTCGAGTGATTTCAGAACCTGAAACGGCGATTTTGCCGTAGCTAGCAGAGAGGAGATTACAGTACCCTAAAGGATTTGTATTTCGCAGTTATGCAGCCTGTAGGGTGGGGCGCAGATGACTCTGGGATTGTAGTAGCCGTGTTTTGAGGTCCATGTGCTGCCAGATTGCAGCGTAACTTGTTTTCGAAATTTTTTTTCATCGTTTTGAGGCGCGAACTGTCGATAATGTCCCATTCGATAGCGGTGGTTTCGTTCGATCCTATTAAAGCATTTTGGTAAAAAGACACCCCGGTTATACTTTCTACTGTGTGTCTTTCCTCCTACTCCAAGCTTAAGCAGAGGCCACATGATATTTGAGCCTTTTAGTACACAGACCACCGTTCACCCCGTCTTCCAAAAGGTTGGTCCATATGACTCTCCAGCACTCTCTGAATGGGTATAAGTTTAATGGGGTCCCAGTACTGTACTTTTCACTGCCTGGTATAAAATTTTTGATTTTATATAAACTCTTTTTTGTTCGATGTCTTTGGGGACTGATATCTGCGTGGGTGGATCAATGTAAGGCATTATTTATTCCAATTTAATGCGTTCGTTTGTAGACAAGTATTGGGTGAGCATTTGTAGTGGATGTTTAATGGTTATAAATAAATTTTGAAAATGGTTGAGCTGAATTAGTAGTGTGCTGATAAGACGTTTCAGTGTGTGCTCACTCAAATATCAATCAAAACTTAATAAAAAAAACTCGTTGATTTTATCAATAGAGCAGACTTGGAAACAACTATTTTCAAGCTGCTGAAAGTATCCCCATGAAATAAATATTTGGAAATCCTGTGTTCATTTTCTACATAGTAATCTGTTCTCATCATAGGTGGGAATGCGAAGGAGTTTTTTCGCGAAACTCGATGTTTCCTGTATTGACCCGATGAAGCCGGTTTCACGTAGTTTTATCGCAAAATGGGCCTTGAGCCACATTTTCCATTGCTCCAATAATTTTCGATTGAAGTCTAGAAGATAATGTAGTGTGGGAGTTCAAATGTGGCCTCTTTCCAACAGCAGCGCATTTTTGTAGCTAATTTTTGAAGTGATATTACAAGTCTCCAAAGGTCGAACTTGCTTTGGCTAAAGATCCAAATGCAGTATTTTATGGGATTAAAGGGGATTCGATCCGGTGCCGCATCTGAACAACTATTGATGGATGATCCAGTTTTCATCTGATACTTTTATCCTGTACTTTTTGAATTGATTACTGTTAACACTACCATTTCTTCAACTTTACGGTCCAATGACACAGGACCGTTATCACTTTTCGTAGATTCATGGCTTAATTCGAAAGTCTGCATTGGAGATATCCGGCATCTTTAACATACTAATTTTGCAATTTTTTTTAAAAAAACTGGTCGAAGCAAATCTTTAGGTTTCGATCATCCTCTGTCTGCTTTGTCAATGAATCATGTGCGTCCCATAATGCCATTTGCAGACAATGGTGCGTACGGCAGTTCAGCGGTCACATTCCTTCTGAAATGGCAGTGTTTATTGCACCTAATGTGCGTTGTGCTTTCGCGCTCGAATTCGCACAACCATCTGTTGCAAGAACACCAACCAGAGGTGCCCAGAGTGCTTATGGCACTGCCTCTTTCCATTCGTATGCAAGTGGTGTATTTGCGAGCCCATTATATATGCAGAATGAGGGAATCCATTGGGTCGCCATCATTGGTATTCGCATGGAACACATCACTGTTTGGTTTTGTCCAACATCTGGCTGCATTTCGAGGATTTGCGAGTTCAAGCCTGTACTGCTTCGCCGATGTCAACCCTAATTACTTGCAAAAGCCTCTTACATGAGATATTCTTTCAAGAAATATGTAAACGTTTCCCTTTAGTGTTGGACCTTCTCATTTGGTCACCAATATCGTCCGAGAGTCTGGTAAGGAGCATAAAGTGTTTAAGATCTTGGTGATTATAAAACTAACCCTTGTACGCGTTTTTTAGCTTGATCGGTTTAACCCATTCACTGCCCTATTGCGATTTTCGTTCAAATAATTAGGAAAGCCCACCAACATGTGTTATTGTCCTTTTTTTCTCATGGCTGATTGTACTTATTCCGTTTTCGAAAAGTTCTATTTTGACGTATCGAAGCATTGCATACGTTCTCAATGAATCGCTGATTATCCACAACTTCCTTTCTTCTGTCAGATGTGCCTGTGTCGAGTAAGGATGGGGATAAACCGAAGGTAAACAAGACCTATCATGACTGGGATGCCGTGGCTAAGGAGGCGGACGAAATTGAAGAAGGGGACCCCTTGAACAACCTTTTCCAAAAGATATTCAAGGACGCCAACGATGACACCAGGCGCGCTATGATCAAGAGCTTTGTAAGTTTTCACTCCAATTTGGAAGGTTTTTTGATTTCACGGCCAATTTGTCAACTTTTTTGCCACGTTTTTGTTATTCACCATTGCCCTCAATATAATCCATTTCGGTGGTAACATGAAAAACCCCTAGTTTTAAAAAGTGGCCTAACCCTTTCCTTGTACCTTCCGTACAAGCATTATTCGCGGCAATGTAGAGTGGTTTTCCATCCATCGACTTTTTTAAGCATTTCTAGTTAGTGGGAAAACTTATCCCCCTTAGTTTTTATTTTCGGCTTCCCTTAGGAGGTCAGGTTGTTGTTATAACAAAGAACAAAACTGTATTATCATCACGCTTGCACATCCGGACAGCCATTTCATTATTGAGTCAATCATTAATCTAACTTGATTTGGAAAACAAACGTTCATTCATTTAGGATTTACAAGTGGTGTCATATGGGACTACCTCGCATGTAACTGACTTGATGAATTGACGAAGAAATTTTGGGGTCAAGCATTGCTTAGCTGGTCGTTTTTTTGGACGGAGTAACAATGCTTTTGTCATTTCACTCACAGGGTCTAGTTCGGTAATGTGTGTTAAGATCAGGGGGTCCTTTGTTTGCTCGGCTTTGTTATTTTAAGCCTTTTGACGTCTCTTTTTACAGACTGAATCCAATGGAACAGTTCTGAGCACAAACTGGGACGAGGTCGGTAAGGGGAAAGTTGAGATGAAGCCTCCAGATGGCATGGAATATAAGGAATATCCTAAATAAGAATATAACACCAAGTTTTGCTTGTTTGGTATCTTTACTCTGAAAAGGTTCGTATTTGATTAATATTACGATACTCTGCACCTTACGTTAAGTGTCTTTATTTCCCATGGAGCATTGTTCAACCGTCTCACTTCGAATTCGCAGAGTGCGATTATTTCTTTCACACTCTCAAAGAAGTGCGTTTGTGCTTTGAATTTAACTAAAAAAGGCTAGGCTCGGTATCTGTGGAGGGTGGCTGCTGAAAAAGTTTAATGCAAGCTTAACAGTACCAAAAATAAGCGGTTGGCATTTCGAGGTATTTAAATGCTATAGCACCTGAGAGTAGTTGAGGGCAAGTTTAATTACGACCAGAGCAAATTTATGTACCCAGTTTGTCCTAGTGGCAGTAGGGTTACAGTAATAGGATTTCTGATGTCTGTATATTTGTTGTTATGAGTGCATTTTTGCAGCATGCAGTTTTGATTAATCGGAAGTAGTACTTGCTGTTCGCATGTTTTGAGTTAGGTTTGACGTCTTGGGGAGTAGCCAGTGTGGCCTTTAACAGAAGTCATCGAATTTGTATTGCCAATAAAAGCATCGGGGCAGTTAGATAATTTTTGGGGCCAACTGCTATTTTCCACTTTAAAACGGGCAAACCATATCCATATCTTGTGCAAAGCCCTATCTGTGGCGAGAAGCTATTGTGGTCAATCAGGATTTTGGGCAACTTTCTCAACACCGTATAAATTTTGGGAATGAGTAGAGTTGAATCGAAAATAGCTCACTGGCGGCTCCACTGGTCCACTAAGGACTTCGGTTGTGGGTCAGGCAATACGGATCTTGGAAGGTAGTCTGAGTGGCTCGGTGCTCAACAATGCGAATGCGGTGGCTAACGCAAATAGGTCGGATTTTCTGTGCATTCATCAGGACGAGCAAGGGTTGAAGGTGGATGTCTTTTGCGAGGTCAAACTGCAACTGCAAAGGAGAGTTATTGAGCCAGTAATCTTTCATAAATGAATGGAATGGAAATTGAAGAAGGAAGAGTGCTCATTATTCTCGCTTATTCAAAGTGCATTCATATTTTGCGTTTTGTTTGTGTGTAAAAAGGTCGTGTAAATGGGATCGTTATAACTTAAGATATGGGAGTAGAGTTCCAGCACCTTTGGTATGCTTCTATGTTAGTGGTGATGTGGTATCGAGACGTCTGCTAGCATGTTTCATTTGAACACCGTCAAAGCATAATTTCTTTGATTCACTGGGCCACTTGTCCTCCGGTAGTGTCATCATCCTGAACCAGCCTTCATTGTCTTGCTGAATGTGAGTTGAGGTTGAGCAATCTGTGTTTGAAACTCAATCAGCAAAATGCGAAATACAGGGGACTTCCATACTCCACACTCCTATAGTGCTGGAAAGATAGCTGTTCACTTAAGCTTGAAGTCGATTAGGTTGATCCAAGGCGATGCGTTTTGGTGCAAGACGTGCTGAGTTTTTGAATGAGCACTTTTTCTGTTTACAAACTTCAGAATGTAGCTCAACACTAAGTGGTGAATCGTGAATGGTTCTTTGTTCACGAGAGGCCTATTTAAGGGGTAGGCATGTGCAGATACTGGCATTGTGTTGTTCTCGGCCAGTGAAGAACGTAATCAATCTTTGCGCCAGCGGAATCTTTAATCGGCAGCGTTTATTCGAAAGGAGCCTCCAACTATCAGTACACCACTTTGTAGGCTAAATCCAGCTTTAGTCACTGCAAAGTATGAGTGGGAGAAGCAAAGACGACTACACAAGCTCCAGCCCTGTACACACCTACACACTCTTCCATGCATAGCAATCACCAATTAAGAAGGTCATTGCATTCAATGTTTTCGTTGATGCAGCATCTAGGATAACTGACTTGTGACTTAATCTTGAACCTTAAAAAACACCATCAGTAAGGCATACTTTACTTATTTGTTCAATAGTTAGGTCCTTAAAGTGGTGTTTAGCTACTGACAAGATAACTTCTACAAAACAGGGTTATCAAAGTAGCTTGAGGTTGTCCTTTTAGAGGAAAGCTATTATCTACCTGGGTCTGAAGAAACTACCTTCTTTTACTGTTTCCACCATCCACAAGCTAAACACCGAATTCCATTTAAAAAGGCGTGCCAATAACGCGTTTTAGAGAGTTTCATATTTGGGAGGGTGGGCTATTTAATTTGATCTGGATATAAGGAGTGCCCTATAGTTAAAGAGATTGCATCAGGTTGGTTTCTCCCAAATGCGTTCCCTCCCCAACCCCATTCACCCGCGCCTTTTTGGCGGCTCAGCACCAGCTAGGTGCAGTCGTTGATACCTGTAGGGCGTCTTCTAAGATAACACAGACGCTCATTTTTTGCCTTTTGATTCTAATTGCAAAAAACTTAGCGTGATTACAGCACTTGTCCCCACAAGCCAGTAATTGCGTAGGTGGTTATCGCCAACCTACCCATCAGGGGCTTTTAAGTGTCTCCTCGTGATGATAATTTAATAAGTTCCTCCCACTTGATCTTAATGGGAATGTATGTTTGACATTCGAAGCTAGGCTCGCCCCTGCAATTGAAGCCCCTTCATGGTGCTTCCCGGTTCATTTTTTGCCCTATTTGCCAGAATTCATTTTCACGTATCTTCGGATAATCGTGCTGGCTCATAACGAAGCCGTTTAATTCGGAACCTGGGGGTAGAATGAAAGTAACTAACATTTACAATCAATCATTATTCAATAAACATTATTCCATGATTTAAATACTCTTTATTTTCAATAAGCCGAAGAATTCAGTAGTTTAATAATATCACAAGTTTATTCAGATTTTTAAATGAGTCTGCAGTTGATCTTTCAACTTCAAGGATCTGTTGACGCAATCGGTTGCACTAGTCAAGGATGGCTATGTGAACGCATTTTGTGAAGCACATATTCGGGATTGTAATACATCTCCAAACATAACATCTGTGGTTTTGAGGTAAATAAGTTACTTTTTGACTATTTTTTTCCGCAAAAAAAGCCCTTGGTGCCCTCAAGTGCCCTATAGAGTGACGTACACGAATATTATGCAATGGCGCATAGTCTGTGCACCTCTTTAGGAATCTATACAGAAAATCTTGCAATAACTTAGCGTGACACTCAAATCTGATGCGATTGTCTTTCTTACAAGGGCGCTTGACAGGTTGCCGAGCTGGCCAGTAGTGGGCTCGTGGATAAACCAGCAGTCGAGCGGCCTCTGGACATAGGCTACCAAGCGGATAGCTTGTACTCATCGCCATGACCTAGACGTCTCAAGGCGCACCCAACGTACCTGCTGGCACAGGCGAACCATCCCTTTCATATGGCACCGCGACTGCTCCACTTTGAAGTGGATGTGCCTATCACTCAGGCAGTAAAAAGTCGCTTTACCCTATCGCGGCTGAGGCCCTGACAGGCTTTGGGGCAAACATTTTGATTTTAAGAGACCAGTACAATTTCAAGGCTAATGGTTAGTATTTGAGGCGTAAGCCCACGACTTTTTAATTGCTGAGCAGTAGTTAAGGAAAATGAAGGGAAAAAATCAAAATCCAATTATTTACTCACTTTTTATGCTGTTTATCTTCACCCATTTGACTTACTTTTTCTATGGTTGCGGTGAAATCTTCAATAATTGGTTCTAAACCGTTTATTTGGAATCCATCAATTCATAGTGAATTCTTTTTGAACAATTACGTGGAGCGCTTTCCAGATTTCACGCGTGTAATGTGCATCGCTGTAGAATGCCTAAGTCCAAGCATGTGGAATGCCAACGAAGTTATGCAGTCTTCGGGGCCATTGGGAAACACTCGTTTACTAGACATGTAATGATGTCTTCGAGATAATCTCTGAAAGACTTTTTTTGTTAAAAGCGAAATACCCAGAATCGATTTTGGGATTTAAAAAGAGGCTGTAGTGTGGTTCGAGGTTATTTTACGATTCTCAGAGCACAGTGTAGGATAGAGCTGCAGAAAGTTAGTTTAGAGACTTTGAAGCAAAATAGACAAATAGTATGATTGGGAATAAAGTAATTTTAGAAAGTTGGGTACGAAGAAGTACTTTTATGGAAACATTTGAAGGAAATGTATCACTTGTTGTAGGGCTGTGTTATTAGAAGGATTATGCAACTGTTGAAAAAGAATGAGGTGCTATAATTAGTACCCCTAGTTGGGACATCCTTAATAAGTTGATGGCGGTTCTAAGCCACCCATGCTTGATGACAAGTCGGAAATTTGGTAGTCTCAAAGCGAACACAGCGTAGCGGTCAGCTTATGTTATAAACTATAAGAAACTACTTCCGACAGATGTGGTCAAATTCGGGTTGTGAACCAACGAAAAGCAAGTTATGTAAGGCTTAACAAATAGGGGAAAATTTATTGCAGATGCCGGGTTTAGAACGTTACAATTGAACATAAATGTCGATGTGTTTGGTAGGATCGGTAAGAGAACGGGAATTCATGAACCATTTTTAGTGGCGTGAGGGAACGAGTATTGCTGATTTGTGTAACAGGACGAAAAGTACATCACAAAGAAGCATTTCATAACTGCACGGGAATGGGTGATTCAACAACGATTTTGTCGATTCAGCGATAGACTCAATATTTAGCAAAGCGTTTGGCTCAGTCAATGGAAACGGATATTTAAATATGGCAGGAGATCATCAATCATGGTAACAACTTTTCAATTGTTCCATTGAGTTGTGTACAAAGCAAAGATTATCATGTGGATGGGGAAATAGAGTATGTGCTGTAGACAGAATGCTTAATAATAAACTGGTAGTCAATTTGGTATTATTGATTTAGGAATGCATTTAATGCTTTGTTTGTTCGAACTGCCGGTTTCGGTCACTTGGGTGGCCATATTGTACTAGCGGGTTGGCCGGCCCCCAGGCCGTGCCAACAGCTCCAAGCCCTCTGGTTCCAGAATATATATTCAGCCCTAGTACTATGTCTTCTTTTACCTTAAGGGAAGTCTCGGGACGCTACAATGCATGCTAATTATCTCACCAAAATGATGTAATGTAAAGAAAATAATCATTTAGATATAAGTTCCGCAAGTTCAAGGTACTCTGGAATTAGCCTTATGGTGAAGTTGCAAGTTCTGTTAGGTTGAATCTGAAATTGGTTAAGAAGCGCAGACCTACCTGGGGTACTTGCGTCCTCTTAACCGCTCTGTCATGTCTTGAAACGCTTCCCACTATAAACCATGTTACTATGCCCAGTGAATCGCTCACTTGTAGCTATAAATAGGCCGGTGCGTCTTTGCCCGTTATAGCAGCATTGTTCGTTATCACTACACCGATAATGGTAACGTGATTTGTAAGCATCTCCTATCACATGATCCTCGGGCGTTTGATATTCGTGTCTCCGGGATGGTGGAATGAGACACCCATGCCAAATAAGTGACTGCGTCATAATGTGAACAATATCCTAATGAGCTAATATAAGCGTTCATTATTCGTTTGCATAATCAATGACGCGTATGCAATTTATGTTTGGTAACGCTCAAAGTTAAGTTAATTCATTTAACTAGTGAATGGGGGTGAATACAGGAGAGACAGTAAAGTTTGTGAAGACTTGTACACTGTTAGGATCAAATAAAGGGTAGCTGATTGAACAGGACTTAAGGAATGAATTCGTCTATTCCACCTACTTCTCTTCCTTCAAAACCATGAAATTTTGCATCAATGCGCTTCTACCAAGTTGGCCAATTTACTTGAGAGACTTGCCACTGACACGCTTTTCGATAACTTCCATTTAAGTGGTGGTGGTGGTTGGAAGATCTTAAAAAGCCACGGAATGTCTGCAAAAGCATACGCGAACATGCAGTGGATCCCAATGAGATAAAACTGCGGCTGTGGTTGCATAGACAATGCAAGGAGCATAACAAATCACCCTAAGCCGTTACCGCCTGAATGAAGCCAAGCAAGAATGATTTGCCGCTAGCTTACCTGCAAATTTTTGGCCACACAGAACACCAGGTAGGAACAAGCCGACCCATATTCCATACGGATGGGGAGTGAAAGAGCATTAACGATGACAGTGCTATAGGTATGCTAAAAAACACAAATCATATTATTGAGCCAGGTGTTGATTAGAGCAGAAAGATGTTAAATTTACTCTTGCCTTGCAACTACCTGTTTAGCATTGCAATTTAATCCAAACAGAAGTTTGTGTTACAAGTTAAGGCTCTAAAGGGCTAATAATACTTTCGAACGGTGGTAGCGTGATTTTTTTAATAAGATAGCTAAAGGAGCCTCGTTGTCCCAACTTGACCTGTGGTACAAAGTGGCCAATGCCACATGTAATGCGAGTTGATGAAATTGGGACAAATGCACAAATCGCGAAAATGTGCTTACTTGACCTCGTGGCTATCGTAATCATTTGAAAAGTAAAAAGCCAGCAAATCAGCCTGGGAAGGGTCAGGTAACCTAAAAGGGTAATTTTCAGGTGAAACGGTGTCACATATCAGTGGGACATTAATTTATGCTTGGAGTCGTGCAGTGACGACAAGGAATTTTGGGTCCTAACGCACCTTGATAGAAGTATACTGACCGAGTTTAATAGCATATACTGACAAGTAATGGCTCAGAAATGCGTGACCGCCTTGTCTGCTGACATCGTGTTTCGTCTCCGACTACTTCTCGACCCAGCGGTTTTAATAGATTTTGAAATGTTGTTTAAAGTGGAATTGCGTAGAAGGACCAAAAACGGTGCAGTCCAAGTTTTTTTGGGAAACAACTCTGCAAACGTGTGAACCAACGGGGTTTAATCGTCGACAATGCTTACAATGATGCTGTGATTTACTGACGTCTGTGGCATTGAATTGAAGCATTTAAACTTTGTGTATCACATCATCGCTAACGAGTATACAGAATTATTCTTTACTTTTGAAAATCATCACAAATTTTATGAGTAATTTGTAACTCAAAGTAGCATTTGAAGTGAAGATGTGTAGTGAACCGAATATGAAGCACAGAATCAAGCCCCTTCTTAAACAAGCTTTTTTTAATGATCTACCCATTAAAGTAAAATTGACTGTGGTACTTTGACACTCCACCGAGAGCATCAAGAGTATTGTGAAAGCTTACAAAGAAAATCATTGATATAATGATCTATTGTAATGTTTTATGACATTCCTACCTAGAAGAAGACGTGGCACCTGACAGCGCCACTCGGAGTGTTTTAATAAGTTCTATGGAGTAAGTAAAACCACTAGTAACCAAAACAATATGTTGAGATTTGGGTAGAAGATGAGTGTAGCGTCCCGAGGCCTTCTTTAAGGTAAAAGAAGGCGTAGTACTGGGGCAGAATATATAATCTGGAAACAGAGGGCTTGGGGGCTGTTGGCACGGCCCAAAGGCCGTCCAACCGGCTAGTACAAGATGGCCACCCAAGTGACCGAAACCGGCAGTTCGAACAAGCAAAGTATCACAATGAGTGCTACCACTTTGGATCCATTCAAGAGACAGCATCTTACAGAACTAATTCTTTCGACTAATCATGTACTATGTGACAGTGGAAAAATAACCTTTTTTTTGATCGTCTTGAGGAAAATTAAAAGTGAAAAAAATAGAACCATTCTAGTGGCTACCCTGATTTGCACAAATTTTTCGTTTTTAGAGGAACTCCAATGACCAACTTTTCACCCATGAAAGGCAAGTAAAACTACGCAACATTCAGTTGGAATTGATTAAATGGAACTCGATTCTGCTGACAGACCTACATTCAAGGCTTCACCGAAGCTCCACGGTACTATTATGCCCTTGTTCTCCCAGTTCGCCCACATCCGAAGGTACTTGTAACACTACGGTTTGGCAGTTGCATTATCCCAATAATCCTGAAAATCCTTCTAAGAAGCATGTTGTTGATAATTTTGCTTGCATATTTCGCACCATCCAAACACCTCCTTTCACCAAAATGACAGCAGAAGGAAGTGTCACAGTTGATTTGACGAACTGCCTCATCGTGAGACCGAAAAGTGTTGAATGTATGTGTCGAACTGAAAGGAACGGCTCCATTACCAAATGAAGCACTGCCACAGAGGAGAAAAAATCTAGAGGTGCCATAGAAGTTGTCTGAAAAGATCGTCAGCTTAAATATTTCTTAAACCATCATTAAGCAGAGGCTGCCGCTTCCATTTTCATTTGCTACAACTGTGACATGCAATTAACCATTCTCTCGAGCGATTTTCTCGACTGCTGGCACTGATACAAATTCGTTGAAATTCTACGCCTAGTCCATTGACGAGCTAAAATATTCAGGAAATTTATTCCAACAATCTTGACATTAATGTACCCCACTTCAAAAGCGGTTTCAGAGCGATCTCTTAAAATCATAAAAAGTCTAACCTCTTTGAAACAGTATGTCAATTAAATGCTGTGAAGGGATTCAACGAACTAACTTGAACAGTGCCGAGTGCTCCCTTATTTGTCGGTTAGGTAATTATTTTTAAATTTGTGATCAAGCCTTCACAAACCCCTCGGTATAATTGCTCATTGGTGGTTAAAACATCTATGACTACTGGTGTTCTTATTTTTACTAAGATATACTTCAAAAAGCAAGTTGATAAAGTTTATCGTGCAAGCGAATTCCGCCTTCTGGGTAAAAAATGTCCAACAATTAGTTGCTTTGCATGAATGCAATCACAAAACCTTGAGGTTGAAAACCTAATAACAAACTCCATTGTTAGTCATCTCTGATATAAATTCATGCATTATTCTGAAGCTGGAATCATTCAGTGGATGTCAAGTGAAGTTCAAGTAGGTTTGGATGAGTGCCTGAAGGACAAATGTCGATGAGCTTTGAAGGGACATCTTTCGTTCAGTGCAACGGAGATAAGATTTGCTGTCAAAACGTAATGGAGTGTTGTCTGGGCGTAGGACTTTCGAGCACACTGATAGTATTGGTGACAACCTCAACATCAATTCACCAGGCAAGGCATTCTGAATGAAAATGAAAGTTTCCACATTACCCACTACATAGTGTTAGCGGTGACGCCTCATTCGCCTTTATGCTTTACAATTTGTAGCGTGAACTTCCTTCTGGTAGCCTCTACTTATTAAAAGTTAAAGTGATTTTACGTGTTTGTTAAAATGTCAAGAAGATTTAGCCGGAAAGTTAAAGCGACCTTCCCGTTTAATTTCAAAGTTGAGTCGCTATACTTCGTGGTGGGAAAATCTAATGCCTTTGGTTTCCTTATTAAAACCATAAGGTCCTGGTAGTCCGAATTCACAAATATAGTTGTTTACAAAATGCATCCACCATTACACCCCCACAAGTTACTTGATTTGGTATATGAGGAGTTTTTGGCCGATAACTATAATTCACCTATCACAAACGCCTACTCTTCATTCCAGAATATACAAATAAGTTAGGCATAGTTGTAAACGAAATCATAGCAGTGAAAGATGCTGCGAAATGTTGTGCGCCAAATCACTGACACTGTTGAAAATACGAAACTCCGGAGACCGCTTTTGGGAGATGTTTAAGTCGATAAAACCAGGTACACAAACAGAGGTCACCGAAACAGTTGAAGATTATTAGGAGACAATTCAAAAGGAACGGCATCAGATAAAGTGGGCAAAGCCGCACATCGTTGCATACTTCGGTCTCTTACTACTCAAGTAGAAGCATCCCCATGAAAAATTTTTGGCAATTTTAGTAAATTTTGGTGAGTTATGTAGACCGTATTAAAATAGGTATTTCATGCAAAAGTAATGGATTCAAGAATGCCTGCATTTATAATGATCTTTGCAGGGAGAAGTAGGCAGTGAAAATAGTGTAAATAATCTCATATAGCAAAATAATTGAGCTCTCTTAAGCAACTCAAGCAATTGAGAGATTCCATGTATTCTAATAGGGCTACCCTTCAATCCTCACTCCTTATTTCAAACGAACAGGCACATGGTGAATAAATCCACCCTAGCGACCTCAAGGTGATTGTGTGAGCGGGTTCATTGGGATTGAACTACCATTCACCGACAAATGTTAATTTAGATGAAATCGGTATCCCTCTTTTGATGTTGCCAATTTTGAAATAAACAGAGTTGGTGATTTTCGCGTAGAGACCTCAACAATTGGTCGAACTTATTTGTGCTTACCTCGCAGTAGTTCTCTAAACAGCGTATGAAACTATAGTCTATTACATACTGAGGATAGTATTGATACTTAGGGAAGAACATAGCACTTGCCTTCGCCTTAACGGAGGCGGAGTGGTCTGGCAAGTGGAGTATCACAGAGGTCACATGATTTCCAGGCCACTTCCTCCTGTCCGAAAGGATTAATGTGCAAGTATGCTCACAAATGTTCAAAGCCTGCTCATCACCATCTTCACCTTATTTAAAATGAATTTTTAAGGGGTACTTAAGCATTCCCACCACTATCGAAAGCTATTTTTGCACTTGGCAATTAGTCCGATATGTTAAGTGCAGGATATACTTAAACTAATCGGCCACTTTCCGGGAGGAGAGTGGTTAAATGAGTATTCTCAGCCCTGTATGCTGGTAACGCGATGTCATTTTTAGGCTGTCAACTACCATATGTCCATTTAGAATTATTCTTTTAACATTCATTTTTATCAATTGTACCACTCAAAAGATTCGCCTCAGTTGGCACTGTAATAATGCCTTAAATGGAAAACCGTAACAGCTGCCAAATTGACGCAAATTGAAAGAACTATGAACTAGTAATAGACTTAAAATATGCCTTATTTTTTTGGAGAAGATTTATCCGTTCTTATGAGGCTGAGGTTGAATGAACCTAACCCACATTCTGAGACACCGCCAGTTCACTTCGGCGTCTGGAGGGGCAATTGCGTAAGCCCAGTGCGTGCAGCCCAGAATATGCGTAAAGGGTCTACAATTGGGCACATTAATCGCCTTCTAGATGTGATATTTTATCAGCAAAGAGAAGTGTTTGGTGTGTGTGGTTATCATTGCTCGTTTTATTGCCCCTTTTTATGCATGAAATATGATAAGCAATCGGTCTTGCCTTCTTACGCATGCCGACTTAGGCAGGTCCAAGTAGTAACCAAGTTGTATTCTAGTTTGAATCACCTACTGGATCATTATTGGAGATCGCGTTCCCTTTTGCAGGGCAAAACAATGGCTGAAAGTATTTTAGTCTCGCCTAAAGGAATCTTGTGATACCAAATGCACTATCAAAAGGGTCTGTTTTTTTGTTTGTGGATCATTACTAGTTAAAGCAAGAGTCGCTTAAAGTTACTAGCATGAAATGAATCCTTCTGTATGAAAATCTAGCTTGCATATGTTAAATTTCTTGGTCACTTACCTTCAATCTTCTCGATAATACCCCTTTAAAAGCTAAGTTCATATGATCTTCGCAAATTTTTATCGCTTTACGTATTGTTTGTCGTGAAGGCACGGTAAAAATGGCAGACACCAGCCATTGCGATTCAATGAGAGCACCAAATGAACTCGACTGCTCGATTACGTTATTTGTGAACGAATTCAATGAAATATTGTGGTAATATCGAATTCTACCACATACGACCTTTCAGATACCATAGAAGACTAGGATTCATCGTTCCAGTTTTTTATGCAAAAATATTTGAAGCGCACCTTAGCCCGTAAAATCATGGGAATAATTCGCCCTAACTTTCAAATAACCCCTCAAAGGTCAACCCAACGGACAGTGCGCCCCAAATCCATCTCCTTCCTCTACCTTTATACTTGCAGCAGAATGAAAGTCATCTGCTTCCAAAATACTGCCCTAGTTTGCAGTGCTGAAGTGCCTACATGTTTTACCACAACGACTACATCATAATGTGAATGAAGAGAGCCTGAAATTACGCATAAAATTTATTACTGAACAGATAAGTAAGCGATTGGAGTAAATGGGGTGCGTTTAGGAGTAAAGAGTGAGCGAGGGAGTCCTTCACTTATTCTAAGTGCGCAAAAGATCAAAATAGATACGTATGGGAGGCATCTTGAAGACAAATGGAAAATAAATCTAACATCGCCGTTGGCGAATAAATACTTCGCAAACAGCATATGAGACTTTATTATTGAAGAATAACTAATTTCGATTGATTGGCGATGAAGGCAGAATGATTAAGCTGTTCATTTATCCGGATGAAAAGGAAAATGTGCTTACATAGGTACATACATACAAGTGTAAGAAAATATGTTTGCCCAGTGGGTGCTAGAAACGAGGCAAAGGAAAGAAAATAAAGGGCGCTCAAAACAGCTTATATAAGTTGTCAATAATCAGATAGTAAGAATCTTCGAATCTGTGAGCAACGAGCCGCCCAGCGGCCTTTTTGGTGTAAGGATGTTGTTGTTTGTACCAGCCCTCTTTCAAGATAAGAGAAGGCAGCCGTACAAAAAAGCACAAATAAACATCCTCAAAAAAAAGGGTCCGACTGCTTTACTGCGATGGAGGAGGTGGAGGTGGTGGTGGAGGCTGCGGTTGGTACACGCTATACGATTCGCTTTGGCTATAGCTGGTATCACTGCTTGCACCGCTCAGCTCGATCTGCTGAAATGACGCTTGACTCTGCAATCCGGATACGAGAGCAGGCTGTTGGGACTGCTGGGGTGTCAGGGATTTGCGAAGTTGGTATTTGGTGCTGGGTCTCCGTCCGCGCGTACTCGTGCCGGGCCTCGGATTTGTATGAGTTTTCACATGGCGCGAGCGCTCATCAGATCGCGCAAAGCAGCGCTCACAGTACTGACAGGGGTAGGGCTTCTCTCCTGTGTGCGTCCGTCTGTGCGTAATTAGGTGGTCACTGCGTGTGAAGCCCTTATCACATATATTGCACGTGTACGGCCGGATGTCATTATGCGTCCGCTGGTGCCTCTTCAATTCATCCACTCGAGCAAAGCGCTTTTCACAGCCCTCTGCATTGCAGACGAATTGCTTCTCCTTTGATGCAGTTGACGTTGAGGGTGTGGGAAGGCTGCGGCGAGGGCGAATGGTGAGGCTGGAACAACTAGAGCGTCGTATCTCACCAGGCAATTCGAAGGATTCTTGCTTGATGAAGGAGTAGCCTGGAGTCACCGCTTGGTCTGTTGCAGCAGCTGGGGGATGTGCACTGCTGCTACTGCTGAATGGTGAGACATCGCAGCAAGAAAGCGTTTGCGGTACACTGACACTGCGACGATTGACGAGAACTTCAAGCCGCTCACAGGACGATGAGGACTGGTCAAAGCTTGCGTGTGTTCCTAGTCGCATCGGCTGCAAAGGCGTATAGACAGGAGTGGAAGTGGGAATATTTGTTGGAAGAAGGGGGTTTCCTGTCTGTGAAACGGGTTGAGGATTTGTACTCGATACTCCGATGGAGGGGAGTGAAAATGAGCACTGAAAGTAATAAGGGTTAGAAGATCCGAGTTCCATATAATCGATCGCCTGAGGATAGGAGGCTCGCGCAAAGGGAATTTGGCTTGCAGTCTGCTGTGGGTAGCACTGAACACGATGTGTGTCAATCGGAGAATAGGGCTCGCGGATCGGTTGCTGGGAGATTGCTTGAGAAACATCGAAACCCTCCGGCCTTTGTGTAACCATTTGAGTGTCTGCTGTTGTCGCGGGGATCATTGGGGCCGTTGAGGAAGAAGCACCTAGGAAGCAGAAACGAACACGTGCCAAAAGAAACACTAAATGATCTTTTTTAATGTGCATCCATTATTATTCTGATAATCAAATCTAATGGCTCGCGTTCAGAATGTATGGTACGTGGTCTTACACAATATAACTTAAAGGGGTAAGATAAAGACAACCTCTTAAGTTTTGTGTTAATGTAACAACACTTGCGCCTAAAAGATCATGATAATAATCAAGCGCTTAGCGTAATTTGAGAATTGAATTCCAAAGAAAACTTTCACAAGTCTAGAAGCTCAAAGGAACCTGAGAAAACCGCACAGTTGATAGTTATGGCATGTGGAAGCATTGAAGGGCACATTGAACCAATTTACTGTAAGGATTACCAAGGCGTGCCACGCTTGACGATTGGTTTTTGACCGCCCACGCAAAATTGACCCTCAAATTGAAAGCATACTGCTAGACACAGGATGTTGATATGCATGCCTATGTAAGACATTAGGTCTCAAAAGCCTCCATTTCTGCTTAAAGGGGATTCTATACTCATATGGAGCCTGGGATGGAAAGTAGCAGCAACACAAACCAAATGGAACATGAAGTGGATTAAGTTTAGCAATGATCCATTGCGGAGAATGCACTTCACTCTACAGTAAGTCATGAATGCTGTAATTAGTCAAGTACAAAAAATTGCTGCACGATTATGTCACCATTAGTGGCGAATTTTTAACCATTTATTTTGTTAATATGTAGACGTAAAAGAATGCAAATCATCAAGAAAATGTCAATAAGAAACACAATCTAACGCCCCATTAGAACCTTGCCAGAAGCGGACACATCAGTTAAATGCCAAAGCCTTCCCTTCCCCTTAAAACCTACAAGGTGAAGTAATCACTGGAAGTGTTGATGGGCGAATTCTGTGCGTTCAAGACTAAACAGTCTGTGGATTGGGGTTACAACTTTCGTAAATAATACTGTTTGATTAATAATTATGATTTAGACTTAATGAGGTGATTTTGAGGGCAAATATTGTGGTAAGCACATTACAAGTAGTGCCGTAGGTGAATGTGGAAATCAGAAGAAAATAATCTCGCACATTAACGTTGATAAGGCGTCAAGTACAGTTTACCAAGGGTGTAAAGACCTTTTTGAAACATCACTGATTCGATCCAGAGGTAAGGGATATTGATAGGGTCTTGATCATCTGCATGCTAAAGAAAGTAGGTGGACATTGCAAGTTTTGCATGTGACATCCTCAGCCGTGTCCTTGTGCCAAGTTTGTGCATTTATCTTTGCACAATCTAGTAGATTGGGGTGTCTGTGTCGGATGAAACCGCACTGCTGTCTGATTTCTTACATGCATGCGGCCTTGAAGCTGTTGATTTGCCTTTGAAGGAAGGCAGATAATGAAGTGCGTCAACGATCTTGTGACGCATCACGCTGCCACTTCAGTAAAATGGGAAGGTTTGTCTGCATTTGAAACTGTCAAATCAACGAATCAAAAAGGAGCTCGAAATGGAGAATTAACATAAACAAAACCAATGGTTATTTACATTATACCTAGCTACTATTAAAGTGTTTAAAATACCTTGGCCTGTATGACCATCTAAGCAGAGCGGAAAGGTGCATCAAGTGAACACTTGCCAGGCGACATTAAAAAGCCCCTTTTGCATAACTTTTAAATCGGATTTTGTAATCCGATTACACTGACTAAAACAACACATTTATTGATTCAGGCAATCTCTTTGGGTCATGGTGGTTGAAGCGAAGCAGAACCCGTCGCCCATAACTTGAGAGCCGCCTAGTGACCATTTTGTATGCATTCCCATAATAGCTCCTTTGCTCACACCGGCGGTTATGGTCAGTTTTGAGCAAAAATACCTTCAATAACGATTTGGAGAAAAATTCCTAGAAAATGAAGCCTAGAAACGTGAATTTTTGATTTGAAGAAGATAACTGCCCCACGTATGCATTCAGGCAACAAATCGCATCTTGTATACTGTGAAAAAATCGTGTGGATTAGATTTTCCCCAAATCTCCATGGTGCCTAACCACATTACTTGGCTATAATGGATGGAATTTTATCCGAAAAAGAATGCGTTTGAGCACGACTTCGGTCTAAATCATGTATAATATTCGATGTAATGATTTCTCATGATTTTCATACAATGCATGTATTATTCATGAACTCTAGCGCGTTGCTGTTTTTACAGTCAGTACTCCGAAACCCATTCTGAAGTGGCGAGAAATGCGAAATGTTTAGCTAATTGTTTGCTAGGCGATGAATGAGGAGGCTGTTAAGCCACCTCGAAGTTCGGACTTTTCTGCAGTGTCGTTTTCCAGCTCATCAATTTGTTCGTTATTTCTGAATAAAAGACTACATTGAAATTGAGATGTTCTCATTACAACAGCATATTCTACTGTTTCCTCTAGAAGACTCAAAATGTTATCGGAATACGTATGCTTCTGTTTATCGCAAAGCGCTGTGATTACATTATCCTTGAGTAAAGCATAGCTGTAGACAAAAGAGTTGTACCTCGAAATGTGAATGATTTTCCGACTCAAAATATCCAAATGTCTCTGTACTGCAGACTTTTTTGACCATTCACGAAGAGGCGATGTGTAATATTTGTAGATTTTTTCATAAAGATTGCATAGGGATAAGGAAGTTAATTTCAAATGACCCAAAGGAGATTCAAAAGTACATTCGCCCTTTGCCTTACAGTACATTATTTTACGCATACTTGGAATTATCTGAACAACAAGGAATATCTGTGAGATGACCGGTGTACTGAATAGAACACTTAGTCCTTTTTAACGATAGCATATAACTACCACTCTATCATACCTATTTATCCGATTTTATGCATTCGAATTACAGTGGAATATCAGCATTAAGTAGTTTTTTTTCCCGTTTGTTGGTTTATGATCCACCGACTTCTCTCCTGCCTCAATTGAACATAATCATTGACAATGCCCACTTTAGATTGAAACGGACTCTGGTTTTGCATAGCAGGAACTCTCAAATAACTTAATTACCTTTAACTAAGTCGAATTTTAGACCATCTTAGGGACGGTGCAAACAAAGGGAATAGGCATCATCGACAGAACCGACACTTACGGAGGGAAACTTTGAGTATCTATATTAAAGTCTTAACCCGTCTATTAGTCGAAATCCGTTACAACAAGGAGCTATAGCAAACGAACGAGACCAGCAGATGAAGGTACGATAAACTCTGCTATTCTTAATTCCAGAATCCTGATTTACACTTAAAAGACAAGGAAGTCAAGACTAAAAAACGGCAAAGCGTCGATATCCAAGTTAGTTTAATCTGCGTCTCAGCGTTGATGTGAATTGCTACACACTAAAGTTTGAGAAATATGTATTAAGGAGAAGGCTGAAGTGGTCATTTATTGGAGTGAAACCATTCATCATTAAATGAATACATTAAATTCAATTTTACCTCATTTCTGCGTTATGGAAACGCATAAAAACAGCAAGTACTGACAATTACCTTCTTCCTTAAAATTCACCCGTTATGCCTAGTTCGTACCCTTAATCCCGGTTTCGAAAGGACTAGACTGAATTGAATTCGAAATGAAAATAGGCATTGTAAAAAGTTCCCAGCCAGAAACATGAATTATAGAATGCCAAATAGAGTTTCTAATTCACTTAGAAATGCAAAAAAATGAAAAAGTCCTCATTATAGTCGAGCACCTCATGGTGCTGCAGTTTTTCACACACAAACGTCGCACTCATTCCTTAATAAGAACGTTGATAGGGATGATACACTCCGACTTAATTTTTTATTCAAAAGCAGCATTTGACCAGACATGAAGATCATTTTGTGACCAAAATTAATAGAAGTACAAATTTTGCTCAAACTTATTTGCCTTAATTAGTATTTTGAATAGAGAAACATTCCCATTTAAAAGCATTGCGCGCCAAGGTGAACTATCAAATGAAACGCATGCCAGCCCGCCCACGCAAAATCTACAAGGTCAGACAGCAGGCAGCGCTTCTTGTAGTGATTGAAGTCCTTTTCTTTAACCAAAATATCCTTTTATGTTCGATCACTATCACATCCATTTGGATCGTGCATTAAAAACTCTCGTTATCAATTCATCGCACACAAGTACACTTCCTAAGTCGGCCGTCTTATCAGGGTCTTGGTAGAAAAAAGCAGCTATTTGGGCTTCAATGGGTATTGACAATAAAGCGTAACTGGCAAAAATATATCCAAGCTATAAGAAGGGAACAGCATGAAACATAAAAGGAAACAATATGACACCACTAGAACGAATGGATACAAGATGTGGGGACACTTACTGGGGTCGAATCTAGTGTAGGCCATAAGGTCAGCTGACTTGATTGGGGTTGGTGTGTCGAGACTCTCATAGTGAGAGAAATCGTGAGCTATGTCACTGGCAGTAGCGGTAGTTGTAGGCGTGTAACCTGTTTTAATATCAGACAGAGGCGGGGGATCCTGCTCCATGGCCTCTATGTCGTCAAGTTTAGGCTGCACTCCCATCTTCCTTATAAGAAGGGCTTGCGACATATGTGCTTATGCCCTTAAGAATGGCCAACTGCTGTGTAATCATCCTCAAATGTAAGAACCAATGAGGTTTCTCATGTGCACTGCTGCTGTCAGTAACACCAAAATTAGTAGGCAATCGGACCAATCGACGATTCGCCTCTTGAATCAGCTGGGATGTAGCCATTTGGCTTTGACTATTACACCCAGTTGTCGTCAAGCTTGTCATTACAAGGCACGTGTATGCCGCATGTCACGGCAGCCAATGGGGAGGACGGATAAAAATTATTCGCCAAGACAAGCCAATGGAAGAGGCGCGTCTGAATTGGTTAGGTCTACCATGCATAATTTTTAAAAAATAGAGATGAAAATATGCCCTCAATTCTTCTACAAATATTTCTATAATTTTCGTGTATTTTATAAAATACGAAGGTATTTAAGGTTCAAGAGTGAAATAAGGTACCACGCAATAAAAACAGCAAGAATTTGATGGGTGCTCATTGCATTTTCAATAATTTATTTCAATCTATTTGTCTTTTTAAACAAGAAGACGGATATAGCATTATGATTAACATGTAAAAATAGTAGCTGATAAATTTGTGCCACTTCTGACAGGTGGAGCTAAGTGACGTGAATGGCGTATTTCATGCGGATTGGTGCCGAAGGAAAAAAGGGCTAAGCGTTCAATGCCATTGATGCTGTGTAAATTAATGCTTGAAAAGAAATGTATTATGCTTAAAATTATCTTTTCTGCAGTATAAATCCAAGAATGACTAATCGACCGTCAAGAGTGATAGCTGAATATTCAAGATTTTCCCAACTGCCCGTGCACCACTTTATCACTTTCTGATTCCACATGCGACAATGGTACGGAATGTAATCCCCCACAAATTTCAGTGTTTGTTCGTACCATACAAGCCTGGTGAACAAGAACAGTAGGTTCTTAATCACACGACTGATAATGTATAGGCTGTGCGGTCCCAAAGCCTCCCTATACCAGTCAGGTCCTTTTAGTCGTTTCAACTGCTCTACAGATGTGAATATCGTTTCCTCCTCCTTAATTATCCACTCATAAAAGTGAATAGGAACCGAGGCTTCGAATTTTACTTTATTTTTTAACTCATCACATGTGAATGTCCGCCTGGCAAACATTCAGTCAAATTGATGATATGTTAAACCTAAATTCAAATTTACAAAGATAATTAGACATGGTGATGTTGTTAATGGAAGACGATTTTAACTAATATGTGGCAGCGAGAACTTTGAGGTATATAAACATTAGATTTAAAACTTGGCACACACACGTGTAAGTATTGAAACGCCAATTTAAACAATTGGTTTGAAACCACCTGAGAATAGTGGAGTGTATGTTTGTGTTGTTACCACACCTTTCTTCACATGCATCGTGAGTTGTGAAGGTAGTAGGCGACCATTGGCGAATTGCATAGGTTCTAGACAGGTATTTGGGTTTGGAAGCAACAAAATTAAAGAGTTAGGCGTTCATTTGCTTGCCGAGAATTCATTGAATCACTAATGGTAATTAATCACTTGTATAGAATGCTACTAGCACATCCCTAATTGCTACTTTTAGTATTAAAATCTCAAACCAGTTATTACTTTTAGGGACGCAAGCTACTTCCAGATCGCCAAGGCTGAAATATGCTGTGCTATTTAATGTTGCTACACATTATATTATTAACTACATTGTTAAAATGTTTGAATAAGTCGTTAACTATCCAGCAGTTTCTAACTGTTTACAAAAATAAATGAAAGCATAGAGTGTACTTTGCAAAGGCAGGTGCTAGCTTGATGACGCGAAGGTTACTTTTCAATGTCCTCTTCACAAAGCCAACTCTTTCGAACCAAATACAGGCATTCAATCAGTCACTAAGACGAGAGATCAAGGAATATGGATGGGCGAGCCCAAGGAGGCGTGAGAAGGGTGCGAGCAGCCGTACCCAAAACATGAGGCTAGCGGTCGTGTCCTGTACGGACACTATTTTAAGTAGAGCGCGGGGGCGGATAATTTCTAGAACAACTCTGCGAACACAAAAAAAGATAAATGAGCAGTCTGTCATGACAAAATTTGGGGGTAGAGGTGCCATCAGATGAAGGTCTGTCTTATAGGTTGGGAAGTGACCACTGCTGAAAACCACATGACCATTAAGTTACATGAATGAAATTTAAATTTTGACACGATTTAATGGCATCATCATTGATTAAAATGCATCAATGTGGGGTGATTGCCTCTGCTACAGTAGCACTCTACTCTCAACTTTCTAGTCATCCCAATATCCCCCTTGAAATCGTACTCTTTAAATTCGACCCCTATGTAGCACAAGATAGCTTCATTTATACTGAGAGCCAGTAGTTTCAATTAGCAAAAATCACCTTTTAAAGCCTCAGTAAAAATTTTTTTGAGGCTGATGCTTATACTGGAGCCAAAAATGCTGCTAGTACTTCCTAGGCCTCTAACCTTGGTAATCCCTATGTCAGATCTCGTTTCTGAATAACTTTCTAATCGCAAATGTGGTCAGAGACTGGTTGTGTAATAAAGCACAATCAAACTAAATCATTATGCAGGAAGTGGTCCATTTAACCACTAGGTTTAGAATTGGCTCGACAACTACAACCTACGAATGATAAGATTTGTACGGACCTTCGACTGTCAACTGTTTACTAGCGCACAGCACAAAGCCACAAGCAGACACCACGCTATATTTGCTATTCATCTGTAACAGCATTTCGACATTTCGATAAAAAACTCTTGCTCCACTAACCCCAAGTAAATCCTCACTTATCAATACCCCTCAAAGACACTCTGTGCGGCAAATTATTGTTTTGGTTAAATGGATCCGGGCGAAAGGGAACCGTACTCATAAAAACGGTTTTACCAGGTGGTCATTGAGGTTGGTCGGAAGGTTAGGAGTTCCACAAATTACCAACTTGAACTTTGCCATTAGGATTTTACTGTCGCTCACTAAACAGCGATACCGGTTGATCTAAGGTAATGTGGCCACGAGGCGCATGGTACTCCGATTCGGTGCTATCGCATCGGTTGCGCAGTGCAAGCGTGCTAAGCATGATAATTGCTGACATCGTTCCTCCATCGAAATGTGGGGAAATAGAGTCGTGCAGATTGATTTGCCAACAGTCAGCATCGAATCTGTTTAGGTCAACGCTTAGTCCAAAACGTCGCAGCGCTCCGAGCTATAATGCTGGGGTCTTTAAATATAAATGGCAGCGCACTTATTTTTCTTGTAAACAATCATTGTCAATGTCAAACCGCACGGCTTAGACGCCTACGTATTTTAGCGGTTATTCGTTCATTTGTTCACTAAGCGTAAACATACGATCCACAGAATTCACCGATTTTCCATCAGTAATAAACGTTTGACTGACACAACTGCCAAAAGGTCTGGTGCTATGATGCAAGATAATCTTTGAAATTTCAAATTATCACATCGACAATGATTCGATACACGATTTTTATGTGGCAGAGTGTGTTGTCTTTCCTATCTGTGAAAATGAAACTGATATGGTATTTTAACAATTCCTTGCACATAGTAGTGGCGCAATCCCTCTTAACACTGAGAAGGAGCTACGGAATCTTCCCTGAAAATAGGTCATAGTGCTATTCACAATTAGCTTTGAATCTTGTAAAGCTGAAGTGCTCATTGCACTGCCATTTGAAAAGCTGATATTATTCACATTAAAGTACATTTTACGGTAACTAGCATGAGTGAAACTTATAAACCAGTGTCATTGGTGAAATTGACTCTTGCCATAAACGGGTAGAAAGGGGTTTTCATCAGAAGTTATTTAAGCCGTATTAAAGGCCTAAACAATGCATCTTCGAGTTGCTCTTCACACTTAAAATTCATGCATGTTTGATTATATTAATGGTAAGTGAACTTTTTTGGAAATAACTTCCTTTTGACAATTGCAATGCCCTTTGTTGTATTTACGCAGATATTCTGGAGAGCAGGAGCCACAGTTACTGCAACATTGGGTGACATTTTAAAGATGCTTTTTATTCCTGGGCATCTAGCAGACCATAAATTGAACTTTTTTTTCAGCTGGACAGGCGTGGAGGTTAACTTTGTTCCCTATTTAAGCCTGCGATAAGTACACACACCAGCTCACCCACACAAACGAAATTGGCATTCAAAAGTGGTACACAAGGAGCACCCAGGAGCACAACACCACGCAAACGCGGATTGATGAAAGATTGCCTACCAATGGCCTTGGTCACGTGGATCCTTCGGTTCACACGCGTGCCATCCACAAGCACGCATGCACGTGCGTTCCCTTGGGCATCGACTGTTGCCAGTGATCCGCAGCCATCGTCTGATCCCAACGGCAAGGCGTCATTTGCTGGCTCTCAGGGGCAACAGGACTTTCCTCCTTTCTGTTAGTGCGAGCGCATTTGCGCTTTCGCGGTGGCCGCATAGGTGTCCGAAACCATGTGCATATGGGCGGCGAGAAGGACTTAACATCACAAAGGGACACTCTACAAACACGTTTCTCCCTTGTCTGACGGTGCACATGCGCACGTGTGGATGGGTGTAAACAGTTCCACAAATTTGGTAACCGGTATTCTTTATTGCTCTACACTCGCGCTAATACCCTTGCTAGTAAATATTTGCGTAAAATAACATGACAAACTGTGATTTCTGCTGTTCAAAAGCCTACCAGTTTATTAATAGCTAACTTCCTATTTTTGTCTCAATCAAGTGAAGGTCATTGCCTCAGTTAATTGTTCACCGTGTGTAAACTGGGGCTAAGTGTATGGTGGTATATTTTTACCATAAATGTGGCCAAGCTGTGCCGTGTTTGTCAACAAGCTGTGGAGCTTTCACGGCGTATCCATCCCCAACTCATCACTGGTTAGTAAGTTTCTACTGATGATTAGAAACTGTAATGCATTTCGCCAGGTCACATTAAGATGTCTAAAAAAATAGGGAGCCTTTTGAAGTGCTGGACATGGTCAACTCAAGCTTAACTCGACTATTATTTTCGACTTACCTTTCAACGGCACTCTGAAACAGTAAAAAAAAATAGAAATTTGGGTAATGTTCATATTTTACGTACTGGTTTATAAGGTGGTGGCCGAGATTACTTAGGCGCACGAGTGGTTAGTTATGAGGGTAACTAAAACACAGGAAACTTGGGAATTTGGGGGAATAAACCAATGTGAAGAGTTTAAAGAAGGCTATTGCGTTTTACAACAAATGAATTTGTGTAGTTCATGCTATTGTCGTCCAACAATCGGGAGGTTAGTGAGGTTAAAGGTTGACCACTAGAAAGGTCGACAAAGCTTTGAAGCGCTAAACTGTCTAAAGCTCCGGTAGTTGTTGTGTTGAAGGAACACAATTCGTTTTACATGAACTAATCCTGAAAGAATTTTGATTGTTTTTAAAGTACAATCGCAGCACAATAACTGTAATTTCTGTGGTGACGCGATACTTTGTTTAACCGCCTCAAACCGCACTTAAATTGCTGTAGTCTGTACCTCCGCTCCACGACGTCGTCTTTGGGCTATGTCAGTGGTCTCCCAACTCTCCCGTGCGTTAGAAATGTGTTTCACCACACTACTTTGATTTCAGAAAGAGTTAGGGCATTAATTTCCCTACAGTTAAGCTAACGAGTGAAATTAAGCTTAAAACTAGGGTAAATTGTAAAGACTAAAACTAGTTCCTGCTACGTTCTCGTTTATCTTCAAAGTAAATACGGACAAAATGTGATGCAAGTAGTCTCATGCATGAATTGAATTAGTGAATTGGAGAAACATCAATTGTAGCACCAGCATCCATTAAGCAACTGGAACGTGGCGGTTTCTAGTGGCCACTTTCCGTGATAAGCTGCAGAGTAAAATGAAGACTGTTGTTAAAAAGTTGGCGAAAAGTAGTCTATTTGGCATGAGCTAATTCGTAGTCCTTCGATTGTTTGTTGACGCGAACAGCTGAGGCTCGGCCATTGCATTTCCATTAAGCAGTACGGTCTCTAAACCATGTCGGTGGCCCTTCTGTGCGCTGTCAATACATTTCCTTTCCTAGGATTATGCCCTCTTTCGCCTTCAGGAATGACTCAGTCTCTACAAGTTGGTCGTTACGGTGACGTTGCTCATCTTTCAAGCCGGTTTGTCTTTGGAGAAGGCTGGGAAATTTGTTCGTAATGGATACCGTAAAATATGAAACATACCATTACAGCCAGAAGTGAGCAACTTGACTAGTCTTTCCAACGTATTTAAGCGAGATAGTTTAATCGTTGAGATAGTCTAGTACAAATATATCTGGCTGTTCTTTAAAGCTGGAGGATTATTGGTTCAACATACAATATATTTTGCTGAAAATGCCTTCAAAGTCGACTGATTGACCACCTTTGAACTTTCCTTCAACAGGAATTCAAGGTAGATAATGCCCAACATACATCTACGGCAATCATTTGACTATTTAGCGATGTGCAGCAGCATTCTCGTGCATCATTACTTTGAGCACCCTTTTCGATGCTTCTGCTGGGACTTGTTTCTTCCTGCCCTACGTCTGGTGGGCTTTTAGCCTGCATACCCCATCTGTGTATCCATCACTCGGTGTTAATTGCTAAGGATACTTTTCATTATAATGAGCTGTGACTATGTGCCCCGACCTGTGTATTGCAGATTAAGCAAATTGTCAGTGAGATTACCTTATCATTGGATTTAAACCTTTTCTTCAAGGATGGTGGAAAATTTCGATGCACCCTGAGCGTTGAAGCGAGTCAATAGAGCTACACAACGTCTCCTTCTTGGCAGAATTTGGCTGTCTGTGCTTGTTTTAATGCATACACCATTCAGAGATGTTTATGGAAGAGTTTGAAGATCTGTCTCTTCCTTCAATTTCAGTACGTACTCAGTAAGTACTTCGGTAAGAAAATATCAGCTGTGTTCTCAAATAGCAGATGTCAAGCATTTTAAACTGTGAAAAGCAGTTGGATATGTGGACTATACTCCCGACGCAAGAGGACATCGGCCTAGGGATAAACTGCCTATAATAAAAGCCTTCAGAAGTCTCTGCCTGTCCACTGCCATGTGGATAAGCAGGCGTCGTGGATGCCTTTAAGATCCCTAATAGTTAGCTAGTTTTGTAGAATGAGACTTTTCGAAATTTCACCCTGCAAGACATGGTCTCAGGAACCCAGCATTGACAAACACACTTGTTGGAGAAAAAAAGCAACTGCTTAAGCGTCTCGGATCTTCAAGAGATCTGCATCAACTGATTTCGTGAAACGATGTACCACTATGTCGCTACGTGTTTCCTCCATCTGTAGTTGGTAAAGGACCCATGATTTGATTGCCTACCCTAGCCCATGGGAAACCTGTTGGCATATATTGAAGTGGTTTAATCGTTGTGAGGTTCAGTCCTTTGAATCTGCTATAGGTCCGACAGAAATTAGGCACATCCTGGGCAACTACAGACTGTCGGCACCTATTACTCGGGAATTTTCATATAGGTTACCCAATCACCCATGTAAATCTTGGGAGATTGTGTGTGCTACTGAAAACGCAATCCCTAAGCGCTCAGGTGCCCTAACCCTTTCCTGGTACATTAAGACGTCATCTCCTAGAGGCTTTCGTCCATTATTGCCATATACATCTGTCTACTTTGCCCGGTTAGAGTATCTCTTTGTTGTTGGTTTGTGAGAAGATGTGGGAAATTTTTGTGCGCAAGAACTGTTCCGAAACGATAATTTACACATATCTTCGTTGGTATTATAGTGGGTTCGCTCAAATAAATGGCACAACTGGATACGTCATTGGTTTCTAAGATGTCTAGTCTGGAATATAAGGCTTTTACTGTATTGTACTGTGTATTGTACTCTTACCGAAGCACTGCCGAAAGGTCTATCTCTCTCAGTATTTTCCACCGGGTCAACATCTGGCGAGCTGTTTCCACAATGAACTTCCGGGCTGTCAGCAACTGTCCAAAATGTCTGATCATTTTGGAAATGGTGAACAGTTTACGTTGGATTGCACTTTTCTACGACCATTCTCCAAATCTTGTGGTTCTTTTGTAAAAGAATGCTTTACCAACGGCTGTATCATTAGCGTCAGCGGCCGGAACAAAGGGGCAAGGCACCCGATTCAAAAGTAAACAATGTTAGAATCGGTGTAAAGCAGAACATATGCCTCAGTTATTGAACACTTCATTGTCCTCTTTCCTCCACCCAAAACTCCTTTTGCCCTGCTTTTCAAAAGTCTATGCAAGACTAGCAAAACGCCTATGGTAGCCTGCCAAGAGTAGGAAACCATGGAGTTCTGTCTGATTGGTTGGCGATGATCGGATTCTCACTTGCTTTGTGTGGTCTCCTGTATGCGCATTTCCGTCTGGCGAAACAGTATGTCCCACAAAGGTGACTGGAGGCTGTAGATATTGACAATGCTTTCAGTTTAGCGTCAACCCTACTTCTTTTAGGCAACCTGGCTCAAACTTCTGGTTAACCTTATGCTCCTGGTTGTTTTTGCCTAAAATATATGTGAAATAGAGAAAAGGCGGCACTTTAGCTTTCCGCAATCAGCACAGCTGAAGACTTCCGTCTCTTTTGACTAGAGTAAAAAGTGGGGACCATGGTGACCTGGAGGATTTTATGCCCTCGCCCGTGAAAACCTCATCAACTCGACGGTTTAACTCCTCTAGCAGAGGAATTGATAGACGTCGCATTCTAAAACTTGACGATAAATAATTCATGCGCTTAGCCAGCAACTTTCCAAGTTCTCTCGAATAGGCCGTTACAGGTACTGCTGGTATTTGTCTTCAGTAAAGGGAAGTGCATGTCTTAGTGGGTAAAAAAACTCACCTTTCGCAAAATTTAAAATAGCTTTAATGCTATGTATAAAATCAGTTCATTATTCGTCTTTCAAAGTAGTTCTAGACAATGATGCAATGACGCGCCTCCGTCTACTGTTATCTTTTTCCTCTTGGTGTTTGTAATCATTTTCCCCAGGATCAATAGGGAAGGTGCGAAAATGTCCTAATTAGTCTGTGTTTTGGCTGTAACGAATGGAATTCGTACTGAAGCAAGCAAAATAGTGGAAACAAGGAATTACCCAAATGTGGGGCGTGGCGCGAACGACCTGGCTGAAATGGTGTTACATTTGATAGGCCGTTACCATAGCTGTGCCACGATGCCACAGTCAAATCCTCACGCTTTTTTGCTGCGGGCTCATTAAGAAAATTGGGACTCGTACTACGAGGTATGTCAATCATAATGCATGAATGAACTGCGCGTCTAAACTGAACGACTGTTCATCCCTCAACTTCTGTTGGTGATAAGTCGAGGAAATCTCGTTTTTCAGTTATTGTAGAGGCCTTGAACACTCATCATCGTTGTCCCTATCTTTTGGTCACCATGAAAAAAACTTCTGGCCAAAGTCTGCTCTTCCTGCGAGATGACTGGTTGAGTAACTGTGTATCAGAGGTTATCCCTACTTTTTAGAGGTAGAGAAGAGATTTTGGAGTAGAGCAAGTAGATTTTGCTGTTTCTGCCTTTGGAATTGGGACCAGTTGTGGAATCTGACGTACTCTAGCCAGTTGTCGATTTTCACTTTCTTTCACGAGTGAAGGTCGGCTGACGCTGTCACCAGCATCGTTCTTGCACCCCTAGTTCCCCCTTCTCCTATGGAGAAAAATGCCTCGTGTACTGTAGGATTGTGCAGGTAGCTGGCATTTTGTGAGGAACAAATTTTCATCCCCTTTCTGACGATTGATGGTGCTAAGTGGTTGGTTCAAACTTCCCGATGTCACCTGAAATGTCGTAATCAAATAAACATGTGTTCCAGTCTGATCGTTGAAGAACTGATTCTTTTGCTCCTGTAGCTGCTGTGCATCAACAATACTCCGAGCGCAGTTCAGCTAACTATTTACGGTTTTGAGATTGGCCAGGTAAAAATGTGCTCGAATTCACTTTCAGAGTGACCGAATGCAAAAACCTAATATCATGACTAAAGCGACCGGTTTGTCTGAGTACCTGGGTTTAGAAAATGGGTTGCAATTTCAAATATAACTATGTGTTACACAACGGTGACTACAAATTGTAAACCAATGGTCTATCACTTCCGAGAATTATGTAATCATTAATTACCTTATGAACTGAACAACTTATCAGTTAGGAAATTTGGAAGTAGATAAGTTTGATATACCGGAAGGTACTCACATATCATCAAATCGGATCGTTCTCCCACGAAATAGCGTAATCAGCGATAATCGGAAGGACTTTCTGACCAACCTTTTCACTGGTGGTCTTTTCAAATAGCAGGCACTAATCCTAGTAATTAAAAGTGTATACCACTACGTAGGTGGTGAGGAGTTCAACAATCAACATTTGCAAAAAGCAGGGAATTAGGGAGCATCTTCTTTTGACCTTGTTTATCCCACATTCACTCTGACTGGTCAAACTGTTAGAAAAGTTTTGCCATTATATAGCACATCAGAAGCACTTTGTGGCGTAATTTTACGCACTGATTATGAATTTTTGATTTTTTAAATATGTAATGAAACCAAAATTGTAAGACTCTCTTCGTTTTGGATAACATCGCGTAGCGATGTGCTGACATTTCCACCGAATTTCCACCTACTTTCTACGGGATGCTCTCACAATTATCACCAAAGTCACTTTTACAGGATGCGAAAAGAAGTGCGAATTTGTGTTGAAGAAAACGCTAGTTGGATAAGAAAAATAGTTAGCCAAATGAATAAGTTCCTAGTAGACGTATGTTAACCAATTACCGACGTCTTTCGCCCAGAATTAGACCTAACGAGCTGGTAAACTCCTCTTTTAAGAGAGGTGCAAGTCATGTATCCAATAAAATGAAATTTGTAGACTGATATTTCGAAGACTGTGCCTTTTCCTGCGGCCTTGTAGCCTTCGCACTAGGGCAAATGCAAGCTATAAACGCTACCTTTAAAATAGTAACTGATGAACTGACGTAAATTTATAAATAGAAGCTTTTAGGTGTATCACGACGCAGTGTTCAGACACAATTATTCTACATCACTAAAGTGTTTGTTTTTCCTCCCTGACTACCAAATTCTCACGTAATATATGCGCCTGCAATGTGCCTCTTCTATATTCCGTAGTATCGACGGGAAAACAATATTTTATCTTAAGGCAAAGGAACTTTTATTCACTTAGCAATAGCTTCCTTTAACTATTTTTCAGATCATGATCCGCTCTTTTATCCATTTAAAATCTTAACCACTTGAAATAACCATACTTTCTTGAACAAAGAAATTTTGCAACCTTATCTAACGCTCATTCCATAATAAGGGATAAACAGTTACGATAATACTAGACTTTTCATAGTTAATTATCATGCCTTCGGCACAAGACTGGTTAATCGGGCGCCTTCAACTTTTACTCACTTTTCCTGACCTTCGAGTACCAGATACACGGCATTCACATGGTCTCATATTGACACGATCAAACCGTTGCCACAAATGAACCACGAAATATGCAACCCCCTTAAATCCTGCTTATGATTGAATTTTTAATTGATGAAAATTAGTTGTTGTGGGAGTGAGGCAGCGACTTTGTCGTTTAAACCTTCAACGCCAACACACCCATGTGACGTGCCACCGTGAGTGGCGTAGTCAACCTCATCGCATCCATTCCTCCCACAAACTGTCGGAACTGACTCAACAACCCACACTTCCATGCAGCTCAAAATAATAGACTAAAAACCATGACTTGTGAAATGCAATTTTGCTTTAATCCTGAGCATATCCGTTGGCGTTTACAACTCTGACGGCAAGTGCTGAGCCTCCCTAGCGAAAAATGAAGTGCCTCGGCACAATTCCAACACTCCAATTTGAAGTTATGCTGACGAAATTTTCTGGATGAGAGTATTAATGCTGGACTACTTTTTAATCAAGGCTAGTCTCAACTTATGGACGATGACTTTGGAATCGTTCACCATAAGTGCTAATCGCCATAAGCAAATGGCTGTGGATTTGAAAATGTACCTTAAATAGCGTAATCGAGTCAAGAGTAGTGTAAATGCTAATTGTTAGGTAAGACGTAACAAATCCGCTTTACTTTGCAAATAAGGATTTCATTCGAAGTGGCAACGAAAAATCGGCCCGAGTTGAGATTTCAAATGTTAATCGCTGCTACTCTCGCATCGCAGTATGCTGAGGTTTACCCACCCGCCCGGGGATTCTATTTGATGATAGAAAATCTTTTGAGTGTAAAGAAATGACTAATGCGAATTACGCATATGAATAAAGAGAAGTTATTGTGGACCTGATACAAAATTTTGCTAAAGTCAAATTTAGGTATTCAACATGTGACATCTTGAGGAAATTAGCTCCACAAAGCTAATTGTTAGGTTTTAAAATTGGGGCCGACTTTTGCGGCACACGGAGTTATCGAATGGGGATTGATCGATGCAAGCCCTCTGGATGTGTTTGATGGCCCCTAATTTCAAGACTTTACAACGCCAAGTAAATGCCATAAGAAGTGCAAATTAATGTGGTCAAACATTGGCGTGGGTAAGAAGATTATCTCTACAAAGACGTCATAACCATTAGTGTAAAATTATTTTTAGATTAAATTGTAGTACTTTTTAATTTTAATACCTCAAAAAAGCCAATTGTGGGGTATGAAGCTCACTTTTAAAAACAAATAGGTTTTATTTTGTAATAAGAGAAGTGAACCCAAAACGCTTCTTGAGGTTAAGCTTAACAACTGCTTCGATTTGATGGAATGGCTAACGGAACAAATGTTGTAGGTTGTGTAGCGTCCCGAGACTTCCCTTAAGGCAAAAGAAGGCACAGTACTAGGGCAGAATATATATTCTGGAAGCAGAAAGCTTGGGGCTAGTACAATATGGCCACCCAAGTGACCGAAACCGGCGGTTCAAACGAACAAAGTGTTACAGGCTGTGTCCAAATTTCCCGGTCTCAGAACGCAACTGTTTGCTTCACGACTCCTCAAAAGGTTCTTCCCACCACGATCGGACGATAAATTATAGCTCCTGAGAATTATCTTTTGAACTAAAAATAAATGTTCATTTAACGTCACAAATACGGACTGATTGCCCCAGCTCGTGGTGTAACCGGTTAAGAACACTTCTGCAGACTCACGTGACTTTTGACGTCAATCCTAATTCTTTCCTAATCAGTTGAGCAATCCTAAATTTTCCAGAGGAAGCCAAAATTAGCTCTGATGCTTCTCCTGAGGAAGGACGAACTGTATGTAGGGAAGTTTAATAAACTAAATACCTCTATAATGGTTTATTCAGCCGTATTGGCAGTGTAATAATTTGCTTGTTCGAACTGCCAGTTTCGGTCACTTGGGTGGCCATATTGTACTAGCCGGTTGGACGGCCTTTGGGCCGTGCCAACAGCCCCCAAGCCCTCTGTTTCCAGAATATGTATTCTGCCCCAGTACTATGCCTTCTTTTTCCTCAAAGGGAGCCTCGGGACGCTACATTGGTGGCAGCGGAAAGCGGGCCCGACTTTGATGGATTTTATCCTGCTCCATGCCGCTTCTGGCAAACTGGCGGTGTGAAAGAAGTGCATGTGCTATGGATGGAAGAACCTCAGGTATCTCGTAACAGAAGGGCTGAGATCGACGTCCAGCTTCGGCATCTCCCTCTTTCTCGTGTTCTGCAAGGAAGCTATTAACAACTGAAGCGACACTAGCCGTGAATTCCAAGTCCAGTGCACCTGCCAAGAAGGATCAGTGACGTTGTGTTCAAGCATCCTCTGTAGGCTCCCTCTCTCCTGTTCTCAGGTGTAGAATGTGCAGGACGCCATTCGATAGCATCGTTTTATGCTTTGTACACTTGGATCACGTGCATCCCGTTCCTATGAGGCCCGATTACCCCATTAGCTCAGGGTTCTACGATACCTTTGCGCTTCTTCTACGGCATCAGAGAAGCCCGGAATCACAGCATGTGTTGTGTGTGTCTCACCCATTCGAAAACTTGGATTCGTACCCCCATCTTTCGCTGGGCCACATTATCGTGGGAGAGGAGGACTAAGATATGCGCATTTGCTGCACCAGGTGATATGCAGAATTGATGGCACTACAAGAAGACATGCGCTCGAATCTCGATGGCTTGCACGGTTAGCTCGTGGGTGTTTCTCGCAGCACTGATTACGTTGTGATAGCTGACACGGGAGGCTGACCAAAGGGAGCGTCGGGGACGACGCTCGAAAGAAGGGGGGCTGTGTAATACTTTGCTTGTTCGAACTGCCGGTTTCGGTCACTTGGGTGGCCATCTTGTACTAGCCGGTTGGACGGCCTTTGGGCCGTGCTAACAGCCCCCAAGCCCTCTGTTTCCAGATTATATATTCTGCCCCAGTACTACGCCTTCTTTTACCTTAAAGGGAGTCCCGGGACGCTACACGCAGAGCTTATAATACGAGTCTTTGTGATAATTAATTGTGGTAAATAAATGTATGAAGTGGTACTTACCGTCCACCACTTATCCCAGCGTGTACATTTAATCAGCCTTGATAGCAATATTGTTCTGCTGAATTTAAATACCACTATTATTTTATGTGGCTATTTACTGCCTCCAAAAGTAGTGAAGGAGGAGCCATGAGAAGCTTAGGATGGATGATAGGAGGTTTCCGTGTTTAAGTCGTGCAAGGCAGCCTGATAGAGGTGAGTACTGGGCAAGCACGACATGGACCTCAGTCATCTTTGTCGAAGTCCGATTGAGTCTGATGAGGAGGAATGATTGCAATTTGCACACTGTCCATAGACAAGGAGATGAGTGGAGTGGAGACCCCTTCTGGTGCGAAAAGGAGGATAGTGCATCCTTCATCCCTAGCAAATGTGAATTGTTAAGGCGCAAAAAAACTTTGCAAGAAAACTTTCACTTACGTCGTTCAGCGCCCACGCACAACAGTGACCGAAAGGCGTGCAAATGTGGGCAATGGAGGGAAGGCATAACTGTCGCGGTAATGTTTTATGCCTATTAAAGACACTCAAATCGTAAATCATTTTTCAACCGTTACTATTCTCACTCCTACACTTGCTTTCATTAAAAAATTCTAATTGTGACTTCCACATTTGCTCAAAACACTGTTCCGCATTGGGAAGATAAACACATGAAGTGACCCATTTACTAGTTCTGTCTTCATACATAAAACCTGTTTTATTATGTCAAATACGAATTAGGGTTTCGAATTCATTTACCATGAGAAGGCCTCCTAATACCATATCCATTCCACGCCGCCTATCACCTGGAATTTCCAAGCAAGTTAATGATTGCTGTCGAAATGAGTTGGTTGCTTAACTTTTGGTTTTGATAAAGGTTCCACTTTGCGTCTCCACCGGGTGGGCCGACCTGGTAGCCATGCTAGTAGCTCCGGCCCTTGCTGTATGTCAAATATGCATTTTCTCCCCCAGGACAGTGTCTCCAACCTACTTCAGGGAAGGCTTGAGGAGCTAAGGTTATCACCTTCTGGTTTTATGAGTTTATTAATAAATCATTAGGCGCCCCTTTTGTGATCTTTGGGAAAATACGGCCACGATTTAACAAAGACTATTTCTCAACTGGCGAAAGATTTCCGTGAATCTTGGGCGCGATCATTTGTAGTAAATCAGTTTTTACTTGCAAACACATGATTCTTCTCCAATTTCTTTGTTTTTGCAGCACTAATCGCTAGCAAACTCAAAACTGTTTTCTTTTTCTGACCACTTAACACTTCTAATGTCCATTGTATGCCAAAAAGTCTCTGATCCCTAGGGCACTATTAACCCAATAGACTTTTAATTGTGAACTTAAAGAAACCAGCATTCAAACAAAAGTAGAAGCCATTGTTCGAAGCCACGTCAATTTCGCCCACGCATTCAGACAACCTTAAAAATAGAAGTGCTGTGAGGACAAACGGTCCCGACTGCTACGTGCACCCCTGTAATCCACCGCTTAAGGACGCGTTCATCCTTTAGAACGCCTTTTTTAAATAAAATAATCAACCCTTTTCTGACGAATAAAACATATGTAACCTTCTGGATAGCTATGGTGTTCTACCTAGCATTGATCTATTCATGGGTCACGACAAAACGGCCTTCGGTAACGAATTGTAGTCGCGAAGTTCAATGCGGTTAGTAAACAAGGCATCCTGTAACTCAATTTATCGTTGCAGTAGCAAGTCGGATGGGTTTTTTGTAAACGACAGGATTGCGCGAAATGCTTACCAAAAATTCACTGAGTTGCAGTGTTATTTTGTACACTCATTATGTATGGCTACATTAGCGAGTGGTGTTTGAAAAATGAACAGCGTTTAAATTGTCCGCAAGATGTGGCTCCAAAATTGAAGTCTAGGTGGAACATATGGTAGCAGTGAAGCGAATAGCAGCTACAGGAAGAATTTCTACTTCTTGATCCGTCAAGTTATTAAAAGGCTTCCGCAGAAGTTAATTGTATTCACTTAGATGTTGGGATGGCTAAAATCGACCCATTAAAACATGATTGGTTTAAAAATCATTTATGTTGGCTTTCTGTTACCTATTTTTTTGATAAAATCGAGTAGATTCTTAAACCCAACAATGATGTCTGATACTTTCGAGGCCGAAGGAAGTAGCACTTTAATGTATCTGTGCTCTCCACACATTTGAGTGGTTCATTGCCACTGCATACCGACAAGATATTCCTTCCTCTCAATCACATCTTTCAGACACATCAGATGGCACTGGCGCGTCTCCACTTCGCGAGTACATCTGCGCAACTCGCTATGCATACTACCACCCAATATGGTCCGACGATTGCATTGAATTAATGCCAATTTTCATATTGTAAGTAGGAAACCAACTTGCAACAAATCGCTTAGTTGTGTGCAAAAATCTTGAGCCATTACTTAGGCATTAGGAAACATACCGCCCAAGTAATCGCGATATGAACCAAGCTTTTGATACTCGGATTGAGCGAATGCCGCTCCTCGCCATCCACGCTTAGGCAACATTACAAAGACCCTAAAAGTTTTCTCTCTCCAATTGGAAATTCTCTTATCCTCTCCTCAGATTCTGCAATTCAAATAGGTTGCACTTTTAGCGACCTTAATTGTCCCCCCAGTATTGCCTTGAATATGTAATGACCTTCCACTATGCCCATCAGGCATTACTGACGCCCATCCTCACGATCCGCGAACAGGTGGTGGGAGTGTGCGGTGAATAGCCATAACAGCTCCAAAGCTGTCTCATACAGGCTGAAGCCTACTAGGAAAGATCCCTTTACTTCTTTCCGCCAAAAAATCACACTGTCAAAATAAGACCCAAGAAAGGATGAAGCAAAAAAGGGCAAGTGTCTCAAAGCACAGCTTTTTAATGCAAACAACCTGTAACCCGCTACAGCATCGGCAACAGTAATGCAGTTGGACGAGCAGAGGCAAGGTAACCATACGTACATAAAATATACAGTGTACAGAAACACACGCACATTTATAAGATGATAGCATCGACTATAGTGGTGGTGGAAGTAAACGAGTATGAGAGGGGAGATACGTGGAGTATACAAGGAGGAAGAGAGCGTGATCCAAACATAAACGAAGTCTGTCCGAAATCAATGTACGGATTCGGTAGAGGGTCGTATAAGCGGTGAGTATAGTGGGTGGGGTCGTATGTGTATGGGAGGAGGGAAGGAAATGAAATCAGATTCCGCAGAGAGAACCGCTTGGCTGCTTTATTAAATTACACGAGGATGAGATTTGCGAGCAGTAATGATGGCGGCGGCAATGATGAAGAGATGACGACAGTGGTTGTGGCGAGACACGAGGAAAGGGGGCATCACAGAGATGGAGGGGGCGAGCGTCTATCGCTTTCGGTTCCTGCTGAGCCAGGTGAGGCCTTCCTTTAGACCTTCACCCGTTGTTGCATTGGACGGCTGGACGTACCACACGCGACCTGCCTGGAATTGAGTAAGTCGCAACTTCTCCTGTATCTCGTGTGGTTTCATCGCTGTAACAAAAAATACCTAAGTGCGCTCACCGCTACTAAATATTAATAAGTAGGCAACTTCCAAAAGCAAAATTTGTTATTTAATTAAGGAATTTTTACGATTGAGAAAACAAAGGCAGAAAAAATTCATTCTGCACATAGGTTGTAGATCTAATACAACAAAATCTCCCATGATTTTGAACTAGGAGCACCGTATATTACACGAAGGTTAGGTTCTTGATTCATCAGGAACAGTAAATAAGGCTAGATGCGTCGTGACAGCTTTAAAGTAAAGTCCTGTGTAAAACAAGGGCGCATAACAAGAGTCATGGATAATTACTGCATACATGTTTGCAAGTGGCCTTTAAACAACAACTTTGTTAGACTCGCGGAGAGACATTCCACATTTACACTCCGTTCCAGCTACTTGAACCAACTATCAGTCATAAATTCGCCCACATGGTGTCAAAAAGGTTAAGGGTATGTTGAAAGCGAAGCATCATTCTCCAAATCTGTCGCCACAAAATGCACCATTGTTCAGCCTAGCGTTGGAAACGTACTGACAACTGAACTTCTGGATGGGAAGTCAAAAGGATGATTCACTGACGCTGAAGCTCCAAGTCTGGAAGGTGAACAGCATAACGCATTTCTCCGTGGTCGGCAAGGTGCCACAGCAAATGGGGGCGACTTGAGGTCCATGAGCACATCGCCTACGGTCGGGGATGTCATTGCCCTATTTACGCCGTTCATTCAAAATGACAATCCAGAACACCAAGACTATTTGTGCAAACGCTTGTGCAGATGTTAGAAACTACTGCAGTGCTTCATCTAGAGCATGTTTGTTTCAAAAATAACATCACCGTGAATAATGGTGTTGAGGGATTGGCATCTGTTAGAAACACCGCATGTAAGTACGCTTCTACAAACCTCCCGTTCACCTGATTCGGCACATTGCGGCTGTCCTGTTTCAATGATCGGACGCTCCGGCTTCGTGATAAACGATTTTGGCCGAATCCTCATGGCTCCAAAAGGGGAAAACCACTTTAAGCATGATTTGAATACCGTTGATAAGGAAATACCACAATCCAATGGTATCAAGCTTAGGAACGCATTAAATCAAGCCTCGTGAATAAATTAAGACATTTGAGAGGGACCTTTATTGACGCTTCTTCTTACCACAGTAGTGTCTTGCTCCTCATGACCAATCTACCGGAATGACTTGTTTGGGAACTAACTATCGCTGAAACCCTTTGCCCAATTCACAAAAAGGACTGCTTGAAATGAACGGTTAATTGTACTTTCATTGAATGTTCGGATATTCTCGAATGAAACATCACTTCCGATGGCAACGAATGTTAACCTTTAGTAAGCGCGCTGGCGAAGGGATAATTTGGAGGCCCCAATCAACAGATACCAAAACTGTGTCAGACGACATTGGGAAGAAAGCCAGAAGAACTTCAGGGGACTTGGGTTTCCGGAGGAAAATAGTCCAAGTATCGGAAAGCAAGAGTTATTTGCAGCCATACCAGCATTCACCTGAAGGATCGTCGACCTGTTCACTCGTAACCTGATTCACTGGTCATAGCATTACCGCAACCAATGTACGCACTGGAAACAATGATTAAAATGTTTGCAGATCAGCTACAAGCCGTTTTGCAGATGAGCCAGGCTCTACTTGATCTGCTTTGTCTGAATTATGCGCGGTTGGAAATTCAAGTTGTTTGACTTTTAGTGTAGGCATAAGTATGTCTAGCCTCCAATGACTGGGTGGCACTACGATTCCGATCGCATAAACTGCTTGTCCTCAAATGATAAAAGAGGATAGAAAATAGTGGCTTCGGGAGCAATTTCATGGACAGAGGTGTGCAAACCCTCGCAAAGGAATTGCATCGGATGTAACGTATTCCAAACATGATTTTATGAGCGAAAAGAGCCATTTAGTGACTATGGAGAAAGAATACGTGCTCAAATGCAATAGAACAAAAAGTCGAGATCTCAGAAGCACCCGCTAGTTGCTATGACTGAGAACTTCACGGACAAATCTGATAGGTAAGAGATGTTGGGGAAATACTTCCTCTGAATGATATTAAACTAAGTGCGGTTTTTCTGCAGCAAGGCAAACACCCTGTCTACTTTTTAAGACAATCTACTAGTGATGGTTAAAATGGAGTTGACTGCAGCAAGGAAAAGTGGCAGATGAGGCGGTGTATGCCACTGATAAGTCCTCGAAAAGTACAGCCTCGTTTTTTTTTCAATATCGCATTTGTTATTGTCTCTTGTTATTGTCTCAGTTGCACACTTTCGAGGGAAACATTTTAAGCCTAATTTTTAATATAAGAATAAAGGGCAAGGATGGTTATCATGGGACAGCTTTCCCATCCAGAAAAATGCAGGCTCGACGATATTTCTTAGCTGAAAGCAATATTTTTCTCCAATAGATGATTGTGAAAATCACTCCTTTTCAAGTGACAATGTTTAGTTACAGGGGAGAACAAAGTGATGCTTAGATTGCCTCCCTTGAAAGTAAAGGTTTTTGGCACTAATCTTCGTCTTCTAGTTCAATAAAAATCTCAACTCAGAAGTGAAGATGGCACCCGCCTAAGTCAATTTAGCTGATAATGTTGAAGTGGAGCGTAGCATACTATTGAATGGGCTTGGATTGAAGACAGCAATGCGACCCTGATAATTACAGCAAAAAGAAATTACTGGAAAGGCGTCAAGCAATCGCATGTAACTGCAGTACCAGATAATGTATTTGACCTAATTTGATGCAATTCTGTGTGTTCCTTGTAAATATGTTTGGAGTATGGGCAAAACGTCTGGTCAGGCCATTGATTTGCCAGTGCTGGAGAGAGGACAAAACACATTTTTGCATTCCGTTCATTACGGCAGAAAGTTGAAACTTGAGATGTCTAAATCTCATGATCATACGTCCATCATACACTCAAAAAATGAATTAGAAGAAAATTCCGGACATTCATGTTCAGCGACGCCAATTTATTATGAGGGCAGAATTGTACATAATAACTACAGCTCCCTACAAATTTTCACTATTATTCTGTGCAGTTATGGCTGAGAGGGGAAAGTGGGGCGGACCGAGGTAATACCCATCTCAAAGCTATGACTCGGCGTATAGGGGCGGTTGGGCCATAAACAGTGGGCCCATTAATTGGATGCACAAAGCTGGCACGAAGCCCAATACGGGAAAGCAGAAAAATACACTCCTGTGCACACAAACTTGAATAACGGTTTGAATACGAGCCCTATGCTAATTAGTGATGTGAAACCCCCTAGAACTTGGAAGTACCCATTCACCCAAATCCATGTGAATGAAATTGCCAACTGACCAAGTGAAATGAGAGGCAACTTAGACACAGTCCTCACCAGCTATCTAACCAACACTACAGAATCCAATTTCCCAGAATTTTCAATGGACGACTGATTTCCGAACGCTCTCACAAGTTGTACTCCCACTCGTTTCCTCCTGATTAGCTCACATCAAGCACAGATGTACTTGAAGTGTATTGATGAGCTCTTGAAGGCCAAGGTCAAACAGTTACTATAACAACGTGTAAAAACCCGGACACAGACATGCACTCAGACAATCTCCAGTTCCCACCTTTCAAGCACGTACGCACTGATCGTACTTCCTCCTGCTTACAAAAGTCGGTAGATAAAGTGGTTTGTTCTCAAGTCTTTAGTAATTCATTGTCCAGTTTGAGCCCCATAGGATCCAGATCATATAATCATAGAGCCTCCAGGCCGCAGCAGGTGCCAACGTGGTCCACCATAATGGATTGGTTACTGATCTTTCACCAGAGTGGGGCAGCCGGCATCAGGGGCCTGAATAACACACCGTTTAAGGGTGACAAGGACTCGAAGTTCCGCTTTTCGAATTACCGAATCAATATGTAAGACGCCACGTTCGAGTTATCCTGCAGTAGCCAAGACTAATTTCAAGAGCACTGCTTCGTTCCACACTTCTGATGAAAAGAAAGCACCCATAGAACAAAGAAACATGGTTTACCTTTTAAGATCACTTTTCAAAAAGATAGTTGCAACGGTTACAATGAAAAAAAGAAGTGAAAGTCCCGAACAAAGAGCGAGTTGAAAAGTCAAGTACAGGCCATAAGATAAACGACAACTGTTGGGTGCCATGACAAAATCAGAGACTACATGACGAGCAGAGCACAATGAATAAACAGTTGCTGAAAAATAACTAATATTTACAGTAGCAAGTAGTCTGGTCAGTGGAGTTGATGACCCAATGATTTCTGCCTATGGCGTGGGCCAGATTACCATCGCATCATCCCAGACATCGGTGAGTTCAGTGAGCTAGAATCACTAAACGCCACTTTGCGAAGCAAGATTAGGCGGACACCGTAAAGACCACTGCCTGCGTTAGAAACTCAAGCCGCTTTTATGCAGAAAAATTCCACTACAACTATTGTGTCGAGGTAAAAAGGGATTGAGTAATGCAAACTCACAATGGAGTGTAAACAAATCAGGTTACATGGCCGTGTGCAAAAGTGTACATGGTTCGTCACAGTATCTTACTACGTACACAAGTGTGGATGACACCAAATGAAAGTGCGCCTAAGGCAAGCACATGATAGAGACATTGGAACCAACCTTAGCGTACCGATTCCGACCTACTCCACCAAAAATGCCTTTTAGTTCAGCCACTTTTCCCCAGCCATATCCAAGATCACGCGTTCAGAGTGACGGATAGGAGGTGACCTAAGGTTGGTAGCGATCAGCACTGACAAGCTTCACAGTTTGGCGCATCCAGTTAATGTGCGGCTTATTTACCCCTTCCAAAATTGAAATTCTTCTCGGAGTACGATGACAATATGGAGGAAAATGTAAGGATAATTTAATTCCACAAAGTAGGCACACAATATGGAGGAAAGTGGCGTCTCAACACGTACGAACGCAGGGCAAAACGCCCAAAAAGCATTTTACTTCAGGAAAAGAGATGGGAAGCGATTTTAGGGATGCCTGTGTGAAGGTATTTTTGGAAGAATTGCATAGCGGTATTTCGAAAACGAACAAAATCACCCTCGGAAGAAGTCCACCACAAACCATCTGGCATTATAAATTCAAATGTTATATAGCATTTTAAAATAAGGAAGGCCGTGTCAATAGCAAGCTCGAAACAGGAGGAATAATAAATGTAAACCACTAAGTACCGCCTTCCCAAACACCAGGCGACACTTCACAAGTCGCTTTTAGGCTCAAAAACCACGACTAATTGAAGTTAGACATCAGATAACGAGGCAACATAAAATGACAACAATAAGGAAGGTGGATCCGAATGACACTGTGTATTCGCACACTTGTGAGCACAACTTAAGGGTTCTGATGAATTAATACGCCTCTCAAAATTGCTGAATAAGCCATAAGGCTACATATGCAGGATCAGCGTTATCATGCCGGGCTGTTTTTACGTCGCGAATAGTTTAACGAAAAGTGGTTGATCCGAGTCCGACAAAAATGCGATTTCACTTGCATTTTACGGTGAAGTCAAATGCGATGAACAGCAAAGTAAAGTCGAATTCAGCATGAACAAATTTGGCGCATTCAAAGGCGGCGACAATTAGCATCATTGCAGACGTAGCTGAATACTTTTGGACTCCTCGAGAGAAACCCATCCACCGTGCTATTCACAAGTACCTCAAGCTATACCTACTGGGAGTGCTTAATTTGAGAACTTATTTCACCCATGTAAATGAGGAAAACAAGAAAGGTGATAGGGGAATCCGCACCACATATTTAGTACAAATGTAGGTGTGAATGCCCCATGTCATTCACAATACCGGTCGAAAGGTAATTTCGTAACAAGGAAAACAGCTGAGGTGTAGACTTACTCCTTGCATTTGTTAACATGGGAGCACTTTTAAATCAGGAAGACAGTGTAGTTTTACGTAGTGGAGACCGTTCTGGTCAGACAACATGGATACTCCAAGAAAATAGGCAAATGTGGGTATAACAGTAGACATTGCAATTAACTGCATGCACTCAGTAAGGGTCAATTTGCTACATTTATTACCAAAAGCTCTGGTTCTATATGCTCTGATTCGGGGAAAAAATATGATTACCTTTTCAAATAACCAAACAAAGTGCATGTCTTGGACACCACATAGCTACGGTTGTTACAATGTCAGATATCTTGGGCTGTACCCGAGACCGCTGGTGGATGGTGTAAGTATAAAAGCATAAACACTCAATCCAGCCGCTTGTTACAACGTCTCACCCACCCACGTACCTACGTGTGTAAACAAAAAGTAGAGCTCGCCTGCAGCCGGCTCATTCAACCATAAGGCTCCCGTAGAAGAAGAAAGGGAACGACGGTCGTAGTGATGGCAAGGGCGAGTGCCCGACACACACGCACGCACGTTGATGTGACTCAGCACGCCGAGAATGCCGGTGTGTGCGTCTACATCAACCCATCAGCGGAGCCAAATTGCGTGGTCGTTTTTATGTGTGCACGGATTGAATGAGATGTGTAATGTGGGGCTTATGATTTGGACAAGGCATGGCTTCGTGTCAAGTTGAAAATCGAGACACACATACGTAGTGAAACATTCAAGAAAGGACGAGGTTTCCATGCCGTTCCGGCAAAAGTCCACGCGCATGAAAAGATCACATCGGAGAAATGCATACCTTCACGCTATACTTTCGTTCAGGTCAAAGCTTTCGTCAGGAGTAAGCAGCATTTAAGATGTTCGACAAGTGGACAAGAAAACAGGGAAACATCGGAGAAGATAACGTCTCAACAGACTCGAATGAGGAAGTTCTACGGGAAGCTTTCGAAATAAGAGCTAGCGCATACAGAGCGGATGCAGTGCTTACAAGTCAACCTAAGGCGGAACAACACAGAACTATGCATTCATCAGACCTTTTATCCACACTTGCTATAAGGGTGGCAGGTGTGCACGTCATGGTTCATTGCACTTTCGGATTTAGCACCGTTCGGATCCTCTAGATGGAGAACAATTATTGTCAAAACTCGTTGGAATTTGTTGAGGAGAATCAAATTGCAAGTGCATAAAGAATGTCCACTCTGATCCTGGAGCATGCAGATACTCAGCGAACTCTAGGGCATAAAGTTTATTGGTTTCTCAACAAATGACACAATGTCAGATAAAGCAAGGGAAGGTGCCAATTCCATTAGCTATGTTATTCCATAGCCTCGTATATTCCCGACGGTTATTCAACTTTCAAGATAAAAACCTTTCGCCTTCTGCTGGTAGTTGTTTGACGAAAAACACCAGCTTTTTCGTTCAATTTTGGTACTGACCGGCTTTCATGGCTGAGAAACTCGATTTCAACCTTGCTGGCTGTTGATGAACCAATAAATCTCATGTGCTTTAAAGCTCGATGGATACCCACATACTGCAGAATCAAATTATATACCTCTGTCACCCATGCATATTTATCCACATACATTTTGGCTCTTTAGAGTAGATTACAAAGGGTTCCGATCGTCATTTTCGGCATCCCAAGAGCCCAAACAGTAGCCAAATCCGACAATACCGTGACCTGTGACCCGCTGAACTGCATCGTTAGGTATATTGGGAACGGACAGGAATCATAAATGTGTTTCATCATCACAATGGGGACAGCAGTGACTTCACAGTGATGGAGATTGGAAACCATAATAATTTAGATGATAACGGCGTCTAATGACCGAACCAACAAAAATTTCTTCATACTACTGTACGTGCAGTCTAACGATACTCTACAATTCGTAAGAAGCACCAGTCCGTCAAATTCTTCAACTCCAGTGAAATAGTGGATTAAGCTACCAAAGCCCTCCGACGAAAGGTAAGTTATTAAGTCAGGCTTTTCAGAGCAATGAAAATCACCACTACACGCACCATTGTGTGAATACAATAATGTGACATGAGGCCATTAAAAGAGATCAAATTTGATGAATGCTGTTCTCATCAATAAAAACGAACAAGACGAATGTGGGTAGGTCTAGGATTGATCCATTAACGGCGTTCACCAAGTGCACACTATAATAGCGCAGGATGCAATGGATGGTAGGTTTTAAGCCATAATTTTATGAATATTTCGAAGACGAAGACGGCTGAAACTTACTGTCAGAAAAGATTAATCGTGACTTCGTGAACAAGGGATAGAGGGGACAAAGCTTGGTAAGACTTTATGTAAAATCGGACAGAATCTACCGTGCAAAAATCTTTACGCCCACCAAATCAATTACTTGAAAGGCAAACCATTTTCTAATAACGAACACTATTGAGCAAAGATCGGAATGTTAATTCGGATCCGATTGTTTTCGCAAAAAAAAATCATCGTTTGAAAAGCCCAGTTAACCTCCTACGAATGAAGCTGTGAATGGTAACAGTATGTGATGACTAATACAGAACAGCGAGCAAGCGTGAAGCTTTAATGGACATTATAGCTAACTGCCTGGAGAATTAATTAAAAGTGAAGTATATTGGATGGTGTAACAAAATACATTGGGTTAAATACTACTCAAGACAACACAGTCGATATAGAGAAGTTTGCAGAATTCAGTAAAATATGTCAGGCTGAACACAAGCAGCATGTGTAATCTAAGTACATGTCTGCCTAACTCACCTTTTCGCAAAACTTAAGCCTCACCATCATGAGACGGATGAGTAAAAACGTATCTTAGAAACCGGGAATTAATACTGATTGGTTCTTACAGCTGGGAGACTAAAAACAATTAAAAGCGATACTCGCACAATCCAAGTAGCGACAAGTAGCGAGAATAACCTGATAAAAAACTTTAAGTAGTTTTTGAACATCTACCAGTCAGACAATTCTTCACCCGCCCCGTAGTACTAACACCGGCCGTGGTTTGACCGATGTTGTGCATTAATAGCGCGAATCTACAAACTTTCCACTTTCTCATCATTTTTTCCCAATATCCAAAAGCAAATCTAAAAGCAACATGTAAGGGACATAAAATTCCTGGGTGAAATCCATGCGATTTCATCGCCGAACAACAAACATTTAAACGTAGATTGTCAATAGCTGTTACTATATCATTCCTTCAGACATAAACAAAAAATCCACTAGTTTTGCTCTGTTTAATAGCTCAAAAAGGTAAATAATGTTGAGAGAGAACTTCCATTATGTTAGATCTGTGAAGAGGGTCTGCTATGGAGACAAATGCACAAAACCATAACCTTAAGTCATACTGTAAAGTAAGTGGACACAAGGTCAAGCAACACTCCATGGTCAGGAAATCTATGCGTTTTGTGAGAAAATAACCAGAAAGAAACCCAGTGAAATTTACTGATAACAATGCAAACGAGCTCCAAAACTCAACCCAAAGTAATCAACGCAATAAGAGAAGTGCGCAAAAACCTACTACGTCTGAAAATGGGCTGGGATATTTAGCAGACACGGCAAGTACCATGACTCCCTCTGGACAGAAGGATAAGAACTGCGGACTAACCGTTGGGAAGATCTTGTTTGTTAGCAAATACCAAGATGATAGCGTCTTGCATTTCACGATCATTGGCTATTCTATGAAGTTCAATTTGAGCCTCACGAATGCGCTCTCTATCAGCACTGTCCACCACGAATATCAAACCTTGTGTGCCCGTAAAATAATGTCTCCAGAGAGGACGTATTTTCTCTTGACCACCCACATCCTCAAAACAAAAGAGTAGAATGAAACCAAAAACATACCCACACGTTGAACCTTATATTATCGTAAGAAACAGTTTCAACATTGAATCCCACAGTTGGGATAGTCGTCACAGCGTTATTTAATTTCAGCCGATAGAGAATGGCTGGGAAGTAAACCATACAAACTTCGTCTTACTAGTCTTCCCCGCGGCATCCAAACCCAGCATAAGTATCCGCATTTCCTTGTTCCCAAAAAGTTTAGAAAGTGCTTTGCCCATAGTTCAAACAAAAAAATTGCATAAAACAGACCGCAGCGCGTACAGCGCGTATGGTAAACGCAAAAAAACCAACACGCAAGGAACAAGACCCGTCCTTCGGAATGGCGCCACGCAATCCGACATATCAAAAGCAACTGACCAAAACCAGGATGGAGAGTAAAATGCATTGTCAATTTTGTCAATAGTCCAAAAGTAATTTAGTAAAGTAACGTACTGTAGTACTACGGCTATAGTTCACGAATATTGCAATAAAGGCAATTGCAAAAAAATCCGATTTACTACATGTAAAAGTGAATAAAAATATAATAATTTACAATAATTTGCTAAAATGCTGAAGCTAGGGGTGTAAACGTGTACACTTTTGTTACGCAAAAATTTTGTATTTAAGCACAATAAAAGAGGTGTTAACAAGGCTAAAAATAAAAAAATATTATTAAATAAGCTTTAAAGGCTAATTTTTGCATTTTAAAAATCAAAGCTTGTGCGATTGTTTTAACTGACTTGTGTTACTGCCGCATCTTCAAAAGTCTGAGTTCGCTAGTTTTAAAGTTTCTAGGCGAACATTTGGTCGCTTGTGCAGTTTCTTATGCTCATTTGCCACGCAGTGACGTTTGTTCTTACCTTTTAACTCCTGATACACATTCTAAGCAAAAGGACTAAGTTTTTACAACTGGCATTCGATGAAACTTCTGGACAACTTAGAACTCGAGACACTCACTGTTCAGCTCTCACGTGGTAGTCGGAGGTACGCTCTCGATGTCAAGTAAGCCTAAGCGCGTCGGTATTATTAATATGATAAAGTTGTACTCGCCCGTGTCAGATAAACATGCTTTCTTTGATTTTGCAGTTAGTCTCTGGAAAATAACTCAGTAGTTTTACGACCTTCTTGAGCCCTACTTTGACTTTTGTGTTTATTTTTAGTCCGTGGAACACTTAGCTTAACTATTAATTAACCTAAATCAACGAACCCAATTTCGCTTTGAAAATTCACAGGCTAGAAAGTTATTCCTGCAAAATGGTGACAGAAGAAAAACGTCAATTTAAGAAACTGCTTGCCAGACTAGAAGCCGAAGGGCTGCAAGATTCATGCCTGAAACTGAGCTCTTCACGAACTCTTCGGGGTTTTCGTGAATTGACTGGTGAAACTCTTGATCGCGAGACCTTCAAAATGAGCACATTCCAAGCTGAGGTACTGCCACTCGAAATTTTAAGCATTTACAGGTATTAAGACTGTTGTTTCCGTTGCACCTCTTTTTTGTCTCTTTAAAGCTCGATGCTAATTCCCAATCTTTGAATCGTTCGCGCACTGCATCATGTTGCTCCGAAGGCGACAGTGCTGATTCTCAGCCAAAGCCTCAACATCCCTTTATATCTGCGAAGGAACTTTTTTGCTTAATGAGCACCATCACTCTTTCTTTCGACTCCACCTACGACTTCCTGAGTGCAAACAGTGAGGATTTTTGCCTTGAGCCAGAGCTGGCGGTGAGGGAGCTCCTCATGCATAGGCGCATGGGCTGGAATTTCGTTACTGCATCTAAGATGTTATTAATCCGCCTCCACACTTATTATGTCTTATGCTCTTTTTTTACAGTCTCTGTAAATTGATGTCATCGAAAGTTTGTACTCACGGTATTTCCGATTCTGCTTCCATTTTGATTGGTTTTTTGTTCTCCTTTTTAATTTGAAACTCTTCATTCGGTGCGCTGAAATCGTTTTCAGGTTGTGAGGAATTATATTTCGCGTTTATGTTCAATTTACGTGGACAAATACGAGGCTCTTGCACCAAAGTTGTGGAATGCGATTGATGTAGAGATTTTGCCCCACAGATGCGTCATCTATAGGTAAGAATTTTGAAACTGCCTTCAAAATCTGTTCGTTCAATTTCGTGTAGTGGTATTTCTATGTTTTCAAGTGTTTTCAATTCATGGCTGGCCACTACTTATGTACTTGTATTTTTTTTCCCGTGAAGTCTGGTCCACATTTATAATCAGTATTCGACCTACTATTGTGTAAGTTGTACAGCCAAATCTAGGTCTTGGAACTTTGGTCAGCTACTGACCACACTTTAATCACACTTGATTACCACTTTGGGCTACCACTGGCGTAGTGATGTTCCAAGTTGTCATTCTAGAAAAGATTCATCCATAGCGAGCATCATTGCTGTGTTGACCACTTGAGTGTTGATTTCCTCGCAAAAGTAACCGATTTTACTTTTCTCCCTTAGTTACAGGCCGAATCACTCTACAGACCCGTACAGCGGTCGATGTCTCGCTTCCTTCAACTACTTCTTCTTTAATCGTAACCTAAGGCGTATCCTATTCTTTTCGCTTTGTGTGCAGAAGTAAGTTCTTTGGTGCGGGGTTGTCGATGTGGTTTGTGAAATTATCGATGAAGCTGTCCTCATAGAACTCATGCTCCACCGAAGAGTGTAGCTTTTTAGTGATCAGAACTTTTATTCATGTCCCGTCATGTATTTTATGATCGACATTTTGGTAACACGACACCCATCACTAATAAGATCAGATTGAATATATAAAGAATTTTTGGTATTTCAGTGAGCCGCCAGTGGACGATCTATATGAGGATGATATGCAAGATCTTTTTTGAAACAGTAGCGAGATCGGCGGAGACCAATCCTCAAAAGCCTTCCGCTTCTTTGGAGCGCTTAGAAAATTCGCCAACTTTGTTGTACCTTTTTATCTCCCCTGTACAGTTGCACCTTTACTCACCAATCTAACCACAGATTTTTAGCCCAGCAAATAGTCGTTTTGCAACCATATGGTGAAAAGCAGATACATTTGATCTAGTAGTGGGTTTAGTGAATAGTTATTTGTAGTAGAGCATGGGATCGATGCATTGAAAAGCTGGTTATTTCAAAAAGACGTCTTCGATGTATCCGTCAGCAATTGCCTTCAAATCGGCGGTGCTTATAGCATAGGCGGTCTGTTTGCCGAAATCTGCATCATTGGTCCGCCTGACGTTTGGTGGGGTGATGGATAGGTTGTACCTTGCTTGTGGAATTGTCTTTTTACCCATTGCGACAGCGATGGCGAAATATGCCCGGTTCGAAGTAGGCTCATTTTACTAGCAAATGTAAACGTTTGAGTCCCAGAAAGGCACTGCACTCACTTCTGTTCGAAGTGGGCTGTTCTTCGGTGCGTTTAACTACTGCTGCTGTAGGCTGCCACTGGTTATCTTTGCAATTCCGTTTGCGTTCCTGTCTGCACTAAGCCATCAGTCAGTCATTTCCGTGAAAATACGTGGTTTCTGCCCAGTGGTAGCGCAGCAAGCAGCTTACTTAGAACGCCGTTGGAAGTTTAAGAGAACTGCAAAATCGGATCAACTGGGTCTTCTTTAGCATGGGATTATTTCCCAAAATCATTGATCGTTTGGTTCTACTCATCGGAGGTTTTTTGACAGGCAACAGAAAACCACTAAAAGGACACCAAGTGTTATTTGTGGATTAGGTCCAAATAGCGGTACTCACATCTAGCGCCAATTCCACCCCTGGGTTGAGTGATTTTCGAGTGTTTTTACGTAGTGCCGTCCTGTAGAAACCACAGTGGAAACGTAATAGGTAAAATTCTCATTTATGGGATAACTTCAGTCACAATGTGTACCCTAGCTGACGGTGGTAAATTGCTTCGTGCACTACGCGAGGTCAACAATGTCCATCTGCGAACGCTGCTCCACCTCTCAGCCAGAATAATAGACTTTGATTGGAAAAGAAATCACGACTGCCTAGAGATAAATGGCTTCGATTCAAATGTCTTAAAAAATAAGAGGGAGGATCCGAACGCGACGCCCAGGAATCTGCAAACTAACTAATCGTAAACTCTACTCCAAATTCTGCACACAGGCAACTTGAATACAAAGATGACAAGTCATCCCGACAAACTGACCGATTAGTGTATAGCGTCGTCAAACACAACGATAACGCACAGAGTCGGAGGGGAAAGAAACTGATAACATTCCACACCCAGAAGCGATGCTTCTACACGTGGATTCACGCACACACAGAAGGTCTCATATCGTTCAGAGCAAGCCCCCTTCCAGCCCATAGCTTTGAAGATAGGAATTTAAAAAATGAAATAAGGCTCTATTTCTAACAAAAACTTTCGTCAGTGCGCGAAGTAGGAGGGGCTAGGAGTGGAAGAAAAATCGGTAGACTCGAGCGGTAATGGGAGTGGTGGTGTTCTCTGCGGAGACCGGTGTCGGTTCTGAGGTAGAGGTGACAGAGGTGCCATCCCCTGATTGAAGGGGTTGACTCGAGCGTAGGACTACTGGAGGAATGGTGTCCGGCAGACCCTTCGTAGAGATTGTGAGTGCAGCGTTGTGCAGGTTGTCTAACAACCTCGGGATCACTTTCGATAAAAAGTAGACAGAAAGGGTATGAAGCGTACACTCGCCTTGCTGGAGAAAAAGGTAGTCGTTTTTCGATGAACACGGAATGATACTGATGCAACTAACTTTGCTAGGTAAAGTTTAGACGGGAGAGGTACTTAGGGAAGTAAAAATTGTTGATATGGTCAAGTGGCCAAGAACTGCTTGAATTTAAGTCCCTTGCAAACCTCATGACCAATGAACTCAGGTAATCACGAGAAGCCAAAGCTACACTAACATGTGTCTATTTCGAGCGCATGAGTAGTACTTAGCCGGAATTATACTGCGCATTAAAAACGCTTCACTCGAAAACCATTCAAGGACACCTGCAGATGTTGTGCATTGTGCATTGTGAATCAAAAAAAAACGTGTAATCATGTTTAACAAAATTTACAATGCTGGGTATTTTAAATATTTCCTGACTGGCCTAAGACCTGTCAGTTGAGGTGAATCATCAGCCGAACTGCCCTCCTAGTAAAGGTAATAAGCCTTCACAACCTCCTCTAGGTAGTTGGGAGCCTTTGACAATGGTCCCCTTAACAGTGATTCCATTGAAAAGTACGATAGACATACAAAGCCGGAGTGGTGGCTCTAAGATTAAAATGGATTAGCCTAATAAAACTGGAAGACTTACCCGCCAAAGAAAGGCGGCTTGCGGCTCCTGTGGAGAGGACAAGTTGCGGATCGTCGAAATAAATGAGAAAATAATCCAGTCCTGGCTAAAATGCATCAAAATGGTACATTCGTCCTCATCTAAAAACTACAACTGCTAGCAAATAGGGCGATTTTCGAATACCCCTGTTCGATCCCACACATTCAAATTACAAGTTCAAATTGCTTGATTATCTATCCAAAGGGCTAGTGTGTGGCTTTAAATTAAATGAAATCGTGTTCGTAATCATGTTTTGCTGACAACAGGGTTGTACATTCGGATCACAAGGAAACAGAAACTTAGCTAGAGGTTCACGAATAAGTTAATAAAGTCAATGTTTTGCTTCAGGTCTCACTTCCCAGCTGGTGAACATTTTACTCCCGTAGAAGAACTTATTATCGCCAAGAACTTAGAACCTCATTTGCTTCATTAACTACACACAAATTAGATCTAGCACAATGACACCTACACATTTGCTGCTCATGCCTAGAATCCACATTTTGAGCCTAAAACATTCTACCCTACTGCAGCCAAGACGGCTCGACATTACAAAATAAAATCAAGCCTCTCACACACGCCTATTAGTAGGAAATCTTGCATTATTTAAAATCAAACTTCCCAGATTTAATTAAACAAGGCGCGCTGCAGACTTCCCCAGAAGGCCCGTTAGTGTAAGTGCCTCGCTTCAAACAGTGATTTCGCATGGTGGGGTAGATATTAGTGCGCTATTTGGTGCAGACAAGCATTAAACATGTTCACAGTCCATGGGCATACCTCATCAATGCTGCCATGTGAACGGATAAGCATGTTGGATTTGTACGAGCGCACCGACACCAACCCGCCACCTGACTGCGTCTCTTCACCGTTGCCACCGCCGTTATTCTGCGGTACCGTGGCAATGGAACCAGTGGAGTCTGTGGGCTGTGCATTTCCGACACGCGAGATGATGAGAGCGAAGGACTGATCCCCAACTCCAGCGGTGGTTAACCACCAGCGCCGCGCATAGATGTACTCGCGACGCGCCAGGGGGAAAGGGAAGCGCGCCACCCACCGAATCACCTCCGATCCTGATGCGTTTGCGCTTTTCTTCGACTCTAGCACCACCACACTCTTATCCCAGTGCCGCCGATAAGCCAAATTTAATTGCACTTCCAAAAAACAACGCGCTGATATGTCAGTGAAACTGCCACACACTAAAAGCACAAAGAAAAACTGCAAATGTAATATTGTGATGTTAATTTTCGAGACTCTGTTGCCAACATTACACAACTCGGCTCTCCAGCAAAATATGGCCTCAAAGTACCGGGCACAAAGCATAACTACTGACAAACAAGGCATAAGAACATCAAACGTTACTACGATTTCAGAAGACATCTACGCGACGTAGGTTAAGAAAACTATGGCAATTGAAAAAAGTGCTGAGCACGAGGCCTATCCCAAAGATAATGCACTTTCAGATTTATCTGTTATTTGTTTGCATTAAAACAGGATCAAGCACACCACTTTATTGCCTATTGAAAAAGAGACAGTACCCAGCCCAAGCTAGAATCCATTGCGGAGTCTTTCCGCAGTGGAGTAAGCCATGCGATGTGAATGAAAGCAATATTAAGGCCAGACAGGATTCACGAAGACTTATTCAAAGACCTGATGATTACTAAACCTAACAATATCAATCAAATAACTAAACTAGATTAATACTGGTTAAATGGCTACCCTGCATGCGTTAGTCCGTTAAAGGGCTTCCGCTAATTGCCATTTCACAGGCTTTTTACATCGAATGACAAAACATCTTAAAAATTCCTTACTAAATGGATCCTTCACCATCACATCAGATGTTGAATTATCGAATGAAAAGCATAACACAATCACCAGAAAACTTGAATGTACTTTTAAACCATTTCCCCGATCTTACTATTTTCATATTACAAGGTTCAGCCAACTGGAAATAGGTAATATCTCATAGTGCCCTTATTACCCATTAATTTCAATCGTTTTCCATCTTATTGCTAAGATAAGTTCCCTGTTTACAAGAATGAGAGTCGCCTAGACATGTGACAGCACGTGGTCATTTGTGAGCGAGGAACACGTCAGCTCACCACTGCTAATCACACTCTGGCGGTCTTTTAAACTATGGTCGCCCAATACGCAAGTGCTCACATACATGCCCATTGGCTGCGACAATAGTAACATATCGTGCAGCATCGACTAACCAGGAGAGGCAGACCAGAAGAAAAATACCATGCCAACTATCCGACTCATTAAAGACAATACCTTTCCCTTAGCACATGCACATCGACAGCTTAATGTCTGGACGCAGAAGATAGACCTGATGGAGGTCAGCAACCCCATCTTTACGGTTGACTTGGTAAAAATCAGGCTTTTAATGCGGTTCCAATAGCAGCGATGTTTGGTCTCAACGAGTGATGAGAGAACCTACTTATGCAGGCAATTTTTTTTCAACAAGTGCGATAAAATAAGGCAAATGTTGGAGCTAGGTGGGGTTTGATAAGCTCGGCACCCATCTTTGTTTACTATACGTCCTCCGAATTTTAACTGGTGATTGCGCCTCTTTCCTAACTAGTATGCGCTCTGTATCTTCATTTCTGGTCAGTTGCTGCGCCAGCTCCGTTGAGTAGCTTCGTTTCTGTCTGTGAAGCAAATTTTCGTCTTTACTGTTAATCATTCATTCAGAAGAATTAAGTGATATTGCACTGGTTGGCACAATATCACACTCCAGCTTTGCCAATAGTTACGGTGATATTATGAGTTATACTGAGCTTTGAAAAGTACTTAACTTCCTTATTACATCGACACAAATTCAAAATTTTACTGCATACACTTTTATCCCATAGCATGACAAACTATAATTTGATGAAAAATCTTGGGTCAGAAGTTCTCAGGGTAAGGAAGTATATGGAGACAATTATGAGCTGGAAAACAAAAAATGAAAAATTACCGATATGCTAACGTCAATTCTGATAAACAATAAGCATAGAGCAGGATTTTGATTCCCCCTACCTCCCAAAACATCAGAAACAATAAAACTATCTAAGCAACCCAAAATAGGCAAATCCAAGAGTACGAGATGTTGAGCTGAAAGCCACGAGTGACCAATAATTCAAGTGAATTGTTATCTACGAGCAATAAACACGGCCGCCAGATACACCAGGTTAAGCCATTGAAGGTTCACGCACCCCTGTATTCGTAGAGACCAACAGCCGCCTTGCCAGAGCCATTGGAGGTCTTAGATGAAGGCCGCCGCCACATACGCAGATCGGGCCGGTCGATCATGCACTCCCACTCGGAGTCAACGAATCCGGCGCCGTCGGTAGAGAGACGGCTGGAGAGATCCATGAGCATAACTCCACGAGGCGACGACGCTGGAGTGATCGGTGTCTCTAAACCATCGCTAGAGGACACGGACTCGTCCTTTTGAGGATCAAAGAGCTTTCGAAAGAACTCCTGCTGCCTCTCTCGTAAGATCTGTCGTAGATCGCGGACGTAGAATGTGAGAGGACTTTCGAGACTGCTGTACACACGCCCAATAGGTTGTTGTGACGCCTCTTGGGAACTATTCTCCCCCTCTTTCTGTCGGGGCTTTTGGATATATTTCGAAATTTCATTGTACTTCGCGACATCAAACGTCTCAACAGTTCTAGGGAAAACCTAGGGGTAAATTTGAATAGAAGATAAGAAGCCCACGTCATTATCTCGTCCTCTGATATAGAGTCCTGGGCAAATGATATAAGACAGGCGCCGAGGAGGATTCCTTGCCCTCTGCTAGCTGTAAGGTCTTGGTGAAAACTGAAACATCCGGAGCGGTAAACGTCACCAAATCTTCTGAAAAGTACACCTGCCGAGTCACGTAGCATAAGAAATCTGGCCAATAATGCACGATGTATAACTCTTGTAAAACATTTAATCCTTTTCACATCAGGACGCCATAGTTTAAGAGAGGATCGAGGAGAAGGAATGGTCGATCTTCGAACAAAATTAATCTGAATGAACAGAAAAACACACTTTTACGTGAATAAAAAGCGTGGCCAAGATTCGCAACAAACAAAGGTGGGAAAGATAGAAATATGTGTTCCAAAGGTATAACTATCATCAAATACTTGAAAATGAAGAACAATATAAATTCAACAGTGCATGAGGTAATACTAGCGAACTCAAAGAGCTACAAAACATACAACAGAACCAAAGACCCATAAAAAACAAGTCGACTTATCCTTAAAAAACGGAACAGGACAGGGGAAGATTGAAATCAATACTTATTTAGAGGAGCGTTAGTTTTAAAAGGGAGTGGTCCGCAACTTGGGAAAGTAATCACATGAAAATAGACACAAGAATTAATCCCCAGCAAAGAAGTCATACTGAATAATTGTGTTAATCATTTACGAACTTCAAAAAAACAAAGTTGAGGAATCCTGCGACACCGACGTACACGGAAGATCAGCATGCGACAAGGTATTAAATTTGGCAATATGCTGTCAAGTCAATATAACAACCACTAAATTAGCCGTTATGCCCTTTTCATCAGATTATAAATTTTGTGATAAAATTTCGTAGTAAGAGTGGCTAAACTACGTCAGACAAATTAAAGAATTTACAGCAATTAGTAGCTAGAATCATAAAGTCACCAAGAAGAACAAATGATCATTTACAGTGAGCTGATACTTTTTTAGAACTTGGTGCTAAACTAGACAAGCACTCAGATCTCCGTGACGCTGACTTCCAGTGGGCGATGCAGTTTGATGTGTTTTCTAGCTAATAATTTAGCTGTTGCTTGTAATTTCTCGTTTATCCCTCGCTTTCGGTAAAGGGGCGCTAAGTGGCTTTGCCGATCTTCGGGTCGTGCCAGCGGCACAAATTGCTTCTGCATGTCTATAATCCGTACTTTGCTGGAGCACTATGGGGTACTTTCTTCGTTCACCTCTTCCTCCCTATGGCTACCCTGGGATCGACCAGGTCGATTGTTCTGTAATGTTTATTGTCTCGGGGTAGAGGTAGAGCTTCAGTGAAATCGAGATGATAGGCTTTCGTTTACTTTAGAGAAGTCACGATTTCAGTCAAGCATAATGTTCGAACTGTTTTTCCAACTCTCGCCTTAGAGGTACATTTACAGCAGCAAGAGTATTGCATTTATGCCTTCTTTTGTAAGCAGAATAGTCTTTGGGAGCTACACAACTATTATCCAACCTAGTTCTAACAGGCTAAATTGCTGCTCTAAGTCACGAACCTTGGGTCATGCTCGTAGCCTGCTAGCTCTCCTGCGCGCTGGAAATATACTTACTCCCAAAACACTTTGGATTGTGACGGCTCCACTTAGCATCCGGGAGGCTTCAGCCACTTAATGTTGGAGTCTTTTAGAACTAATAACATGTATACTGGCTGATTATGTCTAAATGGTGCGTACTATTGCTAGACGACAACTTACAACGCAATCTCAGTCAAATTGCCAAAGGCTCGGGCGGTACCAATATTTAAGAGGAAAATCATTTCCGTAGAAAGCAGTTGTGAAACGTTACTTACTCGATCAAAAGGCGAAGGTGCAAGCGTAAATTTACATTGAAGCAAGTGTCATTTCACTGCGTATCTGTAAATTATAGCATAAGGTAACTGCTTACGCCTGTTCGGAAATAATTCTCAAGTGATTCTGGAGTGTTTACAATTAAATTTTTGTGACATCGCATTTTTAACATGGACTAAGACATAATGCTTGGGGTGAAAATGCTGCAATACGTTTTGTTGATTACTTGATTTTCGGTTTTGGTTACATTTACTTGAGCGGCCATATTCCCTATGGAGGGTGGGCTGGCCTCTGGACCGTGCCAGTAGCCCCTAATCCTTTTGCTGCCGATTACATTGGTGGCATCCTAAAGCGGGCCCAACTTTAGAGGATTTCCATCCCGATCCATACAGCTTGTGATAAAATGGAGCGGTGCGAAAGAGATGCATGTGCTACGAGTAAGAGAATTCACTGAAATCCCATAACGGGAGGGCTGAGAATGATGTCCGCCTTCGGCATCTCCCCCATCTCTTTGTTCTGCATGAATGTGGTACTAGCCGTACAACACCTGGAAACGTTTCGTTGCGGAGATATTCCTAAAGCACCTGCTTAAGGAGACTGGTGTTCTAACATCTCCCTATGGACACGCTGATACTCAACAAAACCTCTTATTCTGAATATTTTCCAAACCGGACGAAACTTCAAATTCATTTGACCCGCCAAGAATTATCAGTGACGAGGTAGTCGAGCATCTCCTCAATTGCTCTCAAATTTCGATGACCGGCACTGTTAGCTTGTCTGTCCATCACTGATTACGTTGTGATGGCTGACGCGGAAGGCTCGTCAAGGGGAGCGTTGGGAACGAAGCTCGAAAGAAGAGGGGAGCTATGCATTCTTTTGTTCGTTCGGACTGCCAGTTTAGGTTACTTGGTTGGCCATATTGTCCTAGTGAGGCTGGCTGGCCTCCAAACCCTGCCAGCAGCCCCAATTCCTCTGTTTATTGAATATATGCACATTATGCTCTAGTATTATGCTTTTTTTGACTTCAAGGAAGTATCCGGAGGCTACAATGGCTGTGGCGTCCAAAGACTTCCCCTAAGGTAAAAGAAGGCATGCTGCTAGTTCAATTTTACGTAATTTTAAGATTCCTAGCGGTGGAATTTACCAACGAATTCTCGCAAAAATAACCTATGCTTTTTACTAATTTCGCCATGCAAAGCTGCAACTATTCATTTTAAGGAAAAATATTTTTAATTTGCTAACACTGATGAATGTTAAATATTGTTTGTCTTAAATCACTACGAATTTCATTTTTTGCTTTAATCGCCACCTTCCCGTCCTTCTGCGTTTCACTATGCTACTTAACAGTTGCGCTCCAGGTGTGATTTTTTGCAGTAGCTGCTTTTTGCATGTGTTTGTAAAGCATTGGTTGGTTTTCTGTGGGTTTTATTTGGTAATTGATGTATCTCACGTTTTTAATGACTTCTTTTGAAAATCCGGGATGCCTAGTCGTTTTGGAGTTCACCTAGTTATGAGTACGATCTGAACAATTTGATACTTGGGAGGGTTTTGGTGTTGTTTCTCAAGTACCAATTAAGTTATTAACTAGGTTGCCTTCGTTTTTTTCGCATTATATGCTCCGGCTCTGGGAAATGCTTTTTTTACAGCATTAGGTGACTATTAGGTGTTCTGGTGCGTCATGCGTTCTCCAAGCATCGTCGTTAGGGCGTGCGTACGACTGGTTGTTCGGATTCGCCCTTCATCACTTGGCGAAGGACGTTACCGTGTTTAATGTTCGCAAGAATGTGTTCTGCGTGCATTAAAAAATTTTCTTAAGGTGCTATCATCCAAAAACATCTACATTCAGTCATTCGTTGTCCCCTCGAGAATCCAGAATTTGAGACAAATGCAGTTTTGTTTATTCACATTCTTCGTCATTTATTGTGTACTTTTGGCTGAATGTGAAGGAAGGCGGGGTTTATTCGATGCACTATTGGTTAAACCGTTGCCTCTGACAATTTGCTTTTTCACTACAATTTAAGTAGAAAGGCCAGTGGAGTCACTCAGAGCTATGCATTTCTGCTCGGTTACGTTGTTTGTCATCAACGCTTATTTGAAAGCTATTAAGTGTCGGTATATTCAAATCAGATTTATGCTAAATGACTTTGCGTTCCTATTACTTGAGAGTATAATTGGAGTTTCGAATCTCTTTCCACAATTGTGAAACCTTATAATCTCACGTACGCAGTACAAAGATTGTTATGATGGTTTAGTACCGTATAATGGACTTTCGGTATTACCCAATTACCCATAATCTCAGATTGTTTACAAATTTACACAGGTTATTGAATGCAAAGTAACGTGGAGAAAGCGAACGAGGTGCATGGAAGTCCACGACCAATTGATCGCCATCGAATCGCATCAGTCGAACGTTTGAGTGGACAGATGGGAGGTGACACCGTATCGCCATCCCAACAGAACGGTTCCAAACGTCGCAAGTTAAACCACTTTCCTGATAAGGTTATTTCCGCCCCATTTGATTAGCCCTTTGAATCTACCAGTCGGCCTGGTGTTATTTACCTTGTAACCTCTGTTCCTTCTCTTCATCAATTATCTCGCCTTCATCTTGTTCGTATACGTCTGTCTTCGTAGTGTTGTTAATATCCCTACTGCGTTTCACGGCAACCTAATGTGCTGTTATATGCCCTTCAAAAGGCGTCTGAGGAGGAACCACGCATTTTGGTGTCCTGTGGTGCGTTTGGGTAGAATTGTTCGAAGAATGTTAGCGTACATCGAGAACGAGACCTTCCCGCCATGTGCCTACTGGCCCTTTTTTCGGTTATTTTTTACTGAATGATTTAGTTCAAGGTGATGTTAGATGAACTGTGAGCGGTCTGGTGAGCAGACTGCTCTTGACCGCCGTTTATTGGCATTCCGTGAGCCCTCCTCAAACTTGATACGCGTTGAGTTCCTCTTTGAGTTGAGTGCAGTGAATTTAATTTACATATTACCCCTGTGCACCAGCGAGTGTTCTATGTTTCTGATGTCTTCCTCGAGTAGTCTGTAAGTCAATGCAACCGTATCAAATATTTTATTCAAGCACTACTGTTTGCCTCATCTGATAGTACTTAATATCGTTCTTTAAGATCACCGCCTTCCGTTAACTCTCACTTCTCCGGCTTTGCTTGTGAGGTATGTGTGAGAAATTCCCCCGGGTACAAGATCGTTAGCTCTGTCGACTTTCCGACATTGCCAGCTTCTTTCCTGCGCTTTTTATCTTCCTAACTGAATTTTTTGGGTTGTGTACATGTGCTCCGTATCTATGCTCTTTGTATAGGACATGGATTTAGAGCTTAACCTTCCGCCCCCACCACCACTACCCCTTCAATTGAATCTGAGCCCTCAGGAGGAGGAACGTCAAAAGAATCTAACTGATCATTCCGAAGAGGATGACGACGGGGACTACGATGATGAGGCTGGGCCTTCGGGGAAACTTGAGTTTCGTGTCCGCAATATTAGTAAGATTTATGCAAAGGTTGGTTCTCACCACTCAATTTGCTGGTTTGTATTTTATCCCTCCTTTAAAATTTATTTTGTTGGTTATGCATTACTTTTCCTTTAATCATTCGTGTATATTTTGTTTCAGAATGTAAACGAGGACGTTAAGGTGAGTTTTTTTTCCGTTTATACATTCGTCATCAATTTATCCTCCAACCAAACTTTTTGGGGGATGTTAGGGTAGTTAACCCATGTGTTTAGTTAATTTACCCTTTTTTCAAGGGTCCTCTGCTGGGCTAGAATAGTAGCTAATTTATTATTCATTTCGGTGTGCCTTGGGTTACATGACAAGTTAGCAATCGCATGTAGGTATCTCATTTTACTGTCAACGATTGACATCAAAAGAACGTTCGCCCTATCCTAGATTGTTAGTCCCAATGCGACCATTATTCGTTGTTTGCCCTGGCGGATTCTCCTCTTCCTCCGTGGCTGCCAAGGTAGTCGTAATATCGGGTTTTTTCTTCAATGTAACGCTGAGTGCGATTTGCCAACCTGGACCTGCCACGCTCGGGCCAAACTCACTATCGTTGCTCAGCGACCAGGTGCCGAGTCGCTTACAAAATCCATCGACCATACCTTCTGCTTAAAAGAGAATGACTGGGGCTTCTCCTCCTTTATCTCCTGGTCGGAACTCTTGGATCCGGAGCGTGGATTGGTTCTTCCACCTGTAGCAGACGAATGCGAGGGGGAGCCCCTGGAGCCGCCGATTGTGAGTGAATTCATGGAATGCCCTTTGGAAATTATGCTCTCAAGATGGCCCATATAGCAGACTTAATCTGTATTTCTTGTTTATTTACTACAGACAGGAGAGGAGGAAAAAGGAGTCTCATTATCACGGTCCCTTACTAGGTCGTGTTCATTCTCAGATATCTCGTCGAATGGGTCGCCATCGAGGAAGTACCGACGTTCTTCCTCTCTCCCTCGTAGCTGCTCTGCAACTTTGTCTTCAGTGCAGCGGCGATCATCGCCTGTGAAAAAGGTGGCGCATTCCTTGGATCGGGATACCCTCGTTCTTCGAATCCAGGTTTATGCCGACGCCCCACATGGCGCGGACTGGGATTCGAAGAAGTTCACGGGTTTCGTGGGTCTGCGCAATCAGGGTGCCACATGCTATATGAATTCTCTGCTGCAAGCCCTCTTTTTCACCAACGAGTTGCGTCGTGCTGTCTTTCTAATGCCTACAGAAAGTGACGATGCGAGCACAAGCATTCCACTTGCCCTCCAGCGCGTGTTCTACGAGCTGCAGTTCAATGAGCGTGCTGTGGGCACAAAACGGCTAACGCGCAGCTTTGGCTGGGAGTCCTTTGAGTCTCTAATGCAGCATGACGTGCAGGAGCTTTGTCGTGTCTTACTGGATAACATGGAGAACAAAATGAAGGGGACCTCGGTGGAGGAGACGATACCCGGTCTATTTCGTGGCAAAATGCTTTCCTACATTTGTTGCAAACACGTGCCTTATGAGTCAAAACGGGAGGAAAATTTCTACGATATTCAACTTAAGGTGAAGGGAAATCGAAACATCTATCAAGCATTTAAAGTAGGTTCTTCCATTTATAAGTTTCCACGTTCTTGATACTTTCACTCATTGATTAAGACGATTTTCCATTGCTTATGCAACCCCATTTTCTCAAATTTGATCACGGACAAAGCGTGGTGTCCCCACTGCTGCATACGAAATCTCATTCGATTTTTGCGTTGGACCTAGGAAATGGTCCGAAAATTCGTTATGGTGAAAGGTTGTCATCTCTGCTACTGGATGGAAAGTCAGAAGCTACGCAACAAAAGTAGTATGATTTAAAAGGCAAAATACGAACGCCGTCAGTTCGTGCGAGATTAAAGAAAGCGATTTTAACGAACTACGCGCAAAAACCAGAGTAGTTCTTTGGCTCGGCATTTGAGCCTCCATAGGTTATAGCTTTTGTTACAGCACAAATTTTCCCTTGCCTCAGGAGTACACGACCGTTGAAACCCTGGGTGGTGAGAATAAGTACGATGCTGGTGAATACGGCTTACAGGAAGCAGAAAAAGGCGTCATTTTTACCACCTTCCCTCCTGTTCTCTACCTACAATTGATGCGCTTCCAGTATGACTGCATAACGAACGCCAATATCAAGGTGAATGATCGTTTCGAGTTTCCCTACCGCCTCCACCTGGACCCATTCCTCAGATCGAAGGATCCCGGTGATCCTGCCACCTACATTCTTCATGCCGTGCTGGTGCATTCGGGTGATAACCATAGCGGTCACTACGTCGTCTATATCAACCCCTATGGCAATAACCGATGGTACAAGTTTGACGATGACGTTGTGTCAAGGTCTACACCCAGGGAGGCCATTGATTTAGTAAGCCCCTTCTCAACTCGAATGTTCTAGTTCACTTTCCTTCCCAAAATTTTTTTCATAGTTATATACCTTAAGCACTGAGATGTTTGCAATTAAAATGGAGTTTTCATGCATGCCAAGGGTATTGGAATAGGAAATTGTCATTAAGTGGTATCTCCAGTCACGCACGCACCAATGCCTGTTTATGTCCTCACTTGAAGTCCTTATCGAAATTTCCTCATCTAGACCTGAATCAGTAGGCAAGGTAGTTTTAGTCTTTTGGGTGTGTATTGGCAAGATGTGCCTACATGCCTGCGTGTGTTGTAGAACTACGGCACCTCAGACGACGAACATGGCAGCCTATACAAAAGTTGTACTAGCGCTTATATGCTAGTGTATATCCGAGAGTCCTCTCTACCACAAGTCCTCAAGCCCGTATCGACGGCGGACATTCCTGACAGCCTATTGACCCGTCTCAAGGAGGAGCGGCGTGTCGAGGCGGACCATCGCAGGGCCAAGGCGGAGTCGCACCTCTACGCCTGCATTCTCCTCGTTCTTGACGAAGACTTCTACGGTTGGCAGGTTCGCACTCACCGTTTCTTCATTTGCGTCTGATTCTCCAGATGCTACATCCGTAGACCGACTCTACTGTTGTTTTTTGACGGCCGTCGTTATGCTCTGCACTCTTACAGGGTTTCGATGTTTGTGACTTCGAAACACTACCTACACGTCGGCTCAATGTCCCAAAAACGTCGACGTTGCCAGAGCTTATATCCATCGTAGCTTCACACTTGCGAACCGATCCCTCGCTCATTCGCCTTTGGAGGGTCATAACCAGGTGTGTGATATTTTATAACACTCGGGCCTTGTGCTGCCCCATTTGTTACATCTTGACTACATTCTTTTGCCACTGTGTATGTAGATCATTCTAAAATTGCTACTCAATTCCTCTCAATAGACTTACATCTAAGTCAATCTTTGATTTCCCCAAGCTATAAATGTATTGTTTGCGATTAAGGCGATCTGGGATGCTTCGCTTCACTCCACTATTACCTCCGCAAAAATCCCCTGTACAAAAGCCTTCCTCGCCCCTCCCTACAACAGAGGACCCGATGGCCGCCCTTGCAGCCCTAACCAACTCCTACCAACATCAAACCAAGTCTCCCTCAAAGGTCTCCCGTTTGCCTGCTGGAACTGGCGACGATTGCACATCTTCACCCGTCCCCCTCCTTCCGGCTTCCGGTCCAATGGCCGTTTGGGTTCAGGCTCTTCCTCCACTACCTCACCTCACTTCCACCGCCTTTGCTCCACGGAACGAAGTTCTCTGTTTCCTCAAGTACTTCTTTCCTCCTCCTGCCAACACTCTTACTGCATCACCTTTCCTCACTAACCCCCAAATGGGCACTCTCATCTTCGTTGGTTGGATTATTGTTCAGTTGGATGCACCTCTTAACTCTATTCTTCCCGAACTGCGCTCGCGTGCATCTCTTCCGGCGGATAGCTCTATACTCCTTTTCGAGGAGAATGGCTTGAAGGAACTGCGCTCACTGACGCATCACCTTGAGACCTCGACCGTTCGAGTGAGTTTAGGCACTGACGACGGAACGGAAACGTTTATCCTTGTCTATCAACAAAAACCCCAGGCTGATGAGGAGTTAGACGCGGGGGTAAGGGAACAGGAAGAAGAGAGTGTGGAGGATAGCGATGACCCAACTTTTGAAGAATCAAAGCTGCTACCATCTTCCATCTCCATTGTGGCTCCCAAAGGCTCCCTTATTTTGATGAAACGAAAGCCAATCGCACGTCCTCAGCTTACTGCCATGAAACTTCTGACTCGTAGCAAGCGAATGATGCGTTGCCGGTCTTATCCGGCTACTGGAAATCAAGGGATTCGAGGCACTTTCAATTGTCCTGCGGGTGTGGGCAGAAAGCAGTCCACTCCAAAGGCTTCACCGGCAGTGTTAACGCCTCCCAGGAGTTGCTTGTCCTCGCCATTTTTCGTGAAGGGCTTCTACCATGAACTGCTCACTCGTGTTTCAGTTGATTTTTACGAGTTAGTTTTCCCGTGGCATATGCTTCCTGGTTTGCATTGTGTCGAGCCTGCGGCAGCAATAGCTTTTCCTCCTCCAATTGGAGAGCGGATTCTCCTTCCGGGTGTACCACTTAGTGGCGGCTGTAGAAAATTCAAAACCAGCCTCCTTCTTGAGCAGGTCATATCCTCTATTCAGGGTCCGGCTTTCACTGCTCTTATTTCACCAAACGAAAGCTACAACCATCTTGTAGCCCTAGTGGCGAGTCACTTCTCGGCACCGGCCAGCTGTATCCAACTCTTTACCGTTTCATCCGGTCCAATTGTGAGTGGGGAGCGGGAGTTTTCGGCGATTCCCTCCTCATTGGAGTGGAAAGCGAAGGATATATTTGTACAGCATTCACCCTCGCCACCACGGCACAAAAGTAACCACGGGTCTGCACGGAAGCTCACTCCATCTGTACAGATCTTCTTTCAGCGTCTTTCCATTCCTACTGAGCGTTTGGAGCGCATGTGTCAGTTGCGATGCGTTTTCGTTGACAGCAGGAAGGTGCGGGAGGTAGTACGTCTTCTGCTCATTGTTCCACACCAGTGGACAGTGAGTCGAGTGCTGCAGCTGGCCAAGAAGGAGCTCATTTCTATAGGCTGTCTCTCAGAATTTAATGAGGGTACCTCTGATTCTCCTGAAGAAACCACTTCAGCACAACCGTCGGTTCTCAGAATGTTCGAAACACTCAATACGTGGATCATTCAACAGTATCCGTCGGACGAAATTGCCGCGAGGCTCCAAGTAGGCTGTTTCTTTCCTCAATCAGGTTGAGAATTATCTTGATTTTTCAAATCCCAATGTTCGTCGTTATTTATCATTTTTATTTTTCATATTTCAAATTCAATGCCTATCTCACTTCATTAAAAGGGAATGTTTTAACAATCCCCTTGGTGATTTCGCTACGCATTTGTTCTTTTTCAATTTTCCCCCTCCCCCCCTCCCACAGGACGGGCTTTTGCATTTGACCCAGTTTAGAATGTTTTAGTATCTAAAGGCTTGTTATCAGCATTTGGTGCATGCGTACAGTAGAAAATGCGGTCACGGGACTCATAGAGATGTATATTTGAATTTAGATTGTTGAATTTCGGTTCAATAACTCATACTTCCAAAAGATGTTAAGGAATTGGTGTTCCATGAAGTGGATGAATGATAGAGAGAATCACCTGGGGGCTGCTGTGTAATGTGAGTCCCCTTGATGGCCAGCTAACAAACTCGAACCACCCTCTTCTCAGCTGCTGGAGAATCGTCTTTTACGGATAGAAGTAATGCCACCTGAGGAACAGGAGTTCTTCGCTGCTTACGAAGGGGAGTTGGACACCTCTTTGCTCCTGTCAGGTGTGGAAGGCGAGAACTTGCGCATTCTTAGCTTCCCCCTTGCTCCCTCCTCAATCGCCTCCTCCTCCGTGCCCACTCCGATGGGTGCTGCAGGAGGCGAAGATGGGGATGAAGAGGAGGATGAGGAAGATGACTATGACATAAATATTGAGGAAGAAGAAGACGAAGACGAGGAGGATGAAGAAGAAGAGGAAGTGGACACACCGAGTAATACAGGTCGTGTAGGAGACCATGAAGAGGACGATGAAGAGGAGGTCGATGATGGATCTAGCAGCGGTGTCGCCGACCCCAACAACTTGAGCCTCATTTGCAATGCGGATGAGGAGGAGGATGAGGCAGCAGATGATGAAAATGATGCGCTCAAGGTCACTGCTGTTCGATTTACTTGCATTGATCTCTATTATAAATATTATGTTTTTGACAGCACTCCCTTCAATGTTGAATTCGTTTTCGTGTTCTCGACTAGGGTCTTATCAGGGTCTCGCAAATTTTTTTTGCAATGACCCTTGTTTTTTCTAATTTTAGACAGGATCTCTTTTTTCGAGTGACGGTTTTCATTTTCGCAGATACAGTACTGAAATTGTGCTCACGAAGACTTGAAAAAGAAAGCACTTCATTTGTTTCTCTATTGTGGCCATAGGCAAAAAGCTATTCAGTTGTGCGGCCCTTTTGTATCTTAGGCTATTTTTGCGTAGCCCACATTGCTCCAACCGAAGTGATGATAGGTCATTTCGTGAATTTGGTTTAATTTTTACTCTTCATGCTATGAGGGGTTTAAATCCCGTTCAAACACTACATTGACATTATTTCATTTTATCATCTTATTAGTTCCTGGAACGCGATTCGGAGGAGGAAAGTGAAATGCAAGTCCCACAACGTCTGGTGCGATCTGCGGACGCCTCAGTCCATGTTTCTGACAGAGTGGAAGACGAAACCATGGATTCATGTGATCGTGAACACGATGAGGGAGCCGAGTCTTTGGGTCTCGAAATATCCTCTCCCTCCAGTACTCCTGTTCATGACTCTCTGGCCCCCGACGAAACCTCCACCCTGCCTGTCGTCTGCAGTCTCTTCTACCGCGACACCGGTAGCGGAGCCATCTCCACAGGTCTCCTTCCCTTCACTATGATCTTGCGCCATAACGAACCTGTATCCAGTCTCCTCGACCGCATTCGTCTCCATCTGGGTCTACGTTCGGAAATTGTAGAGAAGTGGCGTCTTGCTGTCCTTTCCGGACCCATCTCTCCCAACTCCGCTACCATGGTACCACTGGCACCGACTCAGGAAAGCCTTCTACGAATGCGCTCTTCTTACAAATATATTACAACGCTGGCAGGTGCAGAGGAGGCCCGGATTGATTTAACCGCCTTTATGCCGACACCCCTTCTACGGCGGTGCGGGGAGAAGAAGGCACTGCTTTTCTTCGGCCTGCGCCCGTGGCTAGGCATTGAGATGCCAATGTCCCCGATGATTCCCCACAAGGGTGTTCCTGCAACATTGCTGGCCACCTCAAATCTGCATCCTCAGCATCCTGGTGTGGGGGCTGCAAAAAGGAAGCCGAATCCTTCTGGGGGGAAATATGTGCTTTCAGAGAAACCCATTCGTATTTGGAATTAATCCTGTGGGAATGAGAGCTGTGTGCATGTTTGTGTGTGTGTGTGTGTACGTGCGTGCGTGTGTGATAGATGTGAATGTACGGGGCGCTGTTCCCTGTGTTTTGTGTACATTTGAAGTTTACAGTCTTTTTTGGCTCTGTGTGAGGTGACAATTATGAACAAAATTCTTCCGTCTTGCTCAATCATTGGTTGTGCATGTTCGTCCAAGTTTAGACGCATTGAACTTTAGAGATGTGTAGGCACGTCCCCAGAGGAGTTGGCTAGTCCACAACGTTCTTGAGGCACGTTGTAGTCGTTTGGGAAGACCTGCACTGACGTTCGCAGATGCGGTTGGGGTTATGTATGTAGTATCAACGTGTTATCGTTGCTTGGGCTAGTTTGCGTAGTTTGTCTACCAGTGCTGCAACGGTTTCATAGCGGGACGTGGGGTAGCAGTGGTCTGTTCCGTAGAGGGCGAGATGTTTTTACCTATTCTGGGTTACCTTCATTGCTGTTGTCGGGCGTCAGTTTGATTCACTTATCTGGTTGGTTCGTGTCTTTGCGCATTACGTATGCCCGTGGTCAGACCTGGCGCCGTTTCCGGATTAAGTATGTTGTGCCATGGTCGTAGCTGTTTCTACATTTCATGGGGAAATTGAATTTGGTACCTTGTTTTACTGGGTTGCAGATTTGGTCATTTTGGGGATGCTGCCAATCCGGATTGGGGTGTTCTGCTATAGATGTCACTTCCACCTGGAGCAGCTTTTTTTGGAGAAAATGCAGGTTCTTTCGTCAATTAGAGGCTACATCCCCCTATTGACTTTTGTAGGACCCACTTGGAGTAGCGTAGTCTGCTTGAGAACCCTTCCGTCAGCGAAAAGGGAGCTTTAGTTAGATGCACAGGCACCATATTTGCATCCCTATCTCGAATGTGGTTACCGGAGAATTAACTCCCAAACACCCTCGACATAAATCGCTGCTTTTGCCTTGAATCGCAAGAATTGGCGGGAAAGATAACTTCAGCAATGGTCATGGATGGTGGGTCGTGTTTACGGTAGTTATGAGATTTTGACAACCCTCAAGAAAGTGTTGTTCGGTTCGGTGCAGTCGCTAGTTGTACATGTGGACTTGTGGTTCTCAAAACCTCGCACTCATACAGTTTCTTGTCTGAGATTTGCTGTCAAAAATCATTTTCTTGTCTGTATCCTGTAAAAACTTGGCTTGCTTTTCTCGGGGTCGCTTGAGTAGTCTTCTGATACCATGTTTCATCTTTTTTATATTCGCTGATATACCATTTTTTTAAACATGAAAACAAAATTTTACCAAAACCTGAGTTGGTAGTAACATAAATTTAACCTTAAGGGCGGCTTAAGATCCAGAGTTAAGATTGCTGATTCAATCGTTCGATTTTGCCTAAGTTACATGACAAGTCTAACGAAGCAGGATGTATGATATGCAATGGTTTTGCCAGTCTTGCGTCCCAGGTCAACTGAAGGCAAATTTTTTGCACAATGAGGACGCCTTTTTCACTTCGAAAATGCGCATGCAGCAAGGACGTGGACGCCGGTACACAGGTTGCTGGCCTTTCTCACCGGCCACGCCCCTGCCCATAACTCGCTCCGCCCAATTCCGTGCTCTCAATGGTCTGTCGATCAAAACGCCTTTGGAGAAACCGATTTACCTTGCCAGATTATTCAGGCAATTATTGCGCCGTTGAAAGTTGCTTGAGTACGTCGTTTATTACTCATTCGGTGTTGTTATCAAGTAGTTGTGGAGTTCGAGTAAAGACCTTCCCTGTTTAGGCTAGATTCGCAACCCAAATACGCTCATTTGGTAGATTCTCATGTACGCCTTTCGCACTAACCTTCTGTGCCTTTGAAACGAGTCGAATTATGGTACTCGGAGCTATTTTAGTGTCTCAACACAAACCCACTGGAGAAGTTGGGTCTTCATTCAAAAGCTTTTGGAACAAGCGGGGAGTCCTCAGCACCCTTCGGTTGTGAAACGTTCTATGAAGGCAGTGAATTTATTTGTTTTTTTTTTTTAATTACCAACACGAAAGTGATTAGGTACCGAATACCTCGTGAAACGGCAAAGGGGGAGCATTGTAAATTAAGGGTAAGACAAAACCATCTCTAGTGAGCATTTCTAGCGGCAACTATCTGTACATAATTTATGAATAAGGCAATTGCCTTTCGTGTGGAATAGCCCACTGGCATAAACCTCATCTCTATGCCCAAGGCACAAAGTTCAGATTTGGGTCAACTCGTACACCCCATCACAATCCAAGTCCCATGGGGATAATTACATGGAAATCGCTGTCATTTTTTACAGGGTGGTAAAAATGTCCAAGTCACACAATACCGCATGATAGAAAACTTGTATTAGCAATAGTAAAGTTAACTTACAAGTAAACGCTTGGTGCTGGGGTTACAATTTTATATGCATTTTTGCATAAGTGGAGCACATCCTCCAAATGCTCCCTCCACGTTAAGGCGAGGTGCTTTTTTTTCTTCATGACCAATAAAAGTCATTTGTGATCCTGATCACAGGATAACTCACAACAAACTAATTAGTAGACGCATGTGAAGACACAATTTAGAGGAACTTGGAATAATTTCTACCCTCCATTTCAGATGGTATCAGGTTGGTCATATTCAAATTTGCAAGGTCTTGACGGCTTCACCTGTGTTAACAGAAACTACTCCCACCCGTCAAAAAGTGGGGAACATTCAACTCACTTCAACTTTACTTATGCCATCTGACGGTTTCATTTCTACCGTAGGTAACAAATCACCGTAGTTTTACGATATGCGATTGACATGCATGTCTGGTGTAGCTACCTGGCCCAACGAATATTCATTCAACCATCGCAGAGTATGGATAGGTTTGCGTATTGCTGGTGATTAATGGAGTTAGCTAGTAAAGTGGATCCCTTAGCTTAGCGATGAATGATACCTCGGCAGTCTTATCGCAAATTACAGGTTCAATTTTTCACACCAACCAGCATCAATGTGATTCAGCGCCATATTGCGCCAAATTTATGTGCACAACTAAATGTCAGATTTTTATTCTCACAAATGTCAAAATGGCTCTACGGTTAGTTAAGTTCAGGATCAAAGCTTCTGAATTTCGTTTGCGGAAGTCTGGCCGTCTTTCTAAAAAAGCATTGATTGGCATGCCTATCTGGAGCTATGCCACTCTGCTAATAATGCAAAAGGTTTACTAATCAAAGTTGGTGTGAAAATTTAGTAGTTACACATTCACACTACCTTTGATGGAAACAGTCTTTTTTTGCTTGTGTCTCTTTTCAACTAACAGAGCTGAATTTTGCTTTAGAATACGCAGTCTTTTGTTGTTTTGATGTGGTTATGCCATCTCACTGTAGGAAAAAAATATCAAAAGTTGAGTACATTAAGACATGAAACGCACAAAAATCTTGGGAATTGGTCGGTAGTAGTTTGCTTCGTACAAAGACTGTGGATATGGCGACATCAAGCAAGTCATTGCATGCGCTTGGTGCGGATTCCAAGCCACGTCCCCTTCCTTCGTTCAAAATAATGTGCTATTTCAGTATAAAAGAAGATCGAAGGAACATTTACTGAATGAGTTTCATTATTTACAACAAATGTCTATTATGAGACCGTAGTCAAAGGTAGTCAAAATTGGCAATCAAGAAGTTCTCGCTTATTTTTGGGTAAGTTCTGCATTTGGGAGTATTTGAGAGGTGGATGAAAAATAGCCGAGAGATTCGGCGAATAGATAGATGGGTTGATGGGTGGATGGGTGGATGGGTGGAGAGATGGAATAAGTGACCTTACAGAGCAACATTTGCGTGTCCGACTTGGATTTGGAAGTAATCTCTTCGGTAATCCGAACCTGTCTACACATATGACAGCCACTTGAAATTTATTCATTTGAACTGCCTTTCTACAAAAAAATAGTTCCTTCAAACTATAAATACTTCCATTTCACTTCTTTGAATGCATCATCAAGTCTAGTTGAATACGACCCTTAATTTACAGTACGGTGTGACAGAAACTTTTTTACTGTCTGCAGTTTGAAGTGACACTTTAAATTGCAGTCTGAACATTGGATTGAGTACAGTGAACAAACCGCTTCTATCTGCCACTTTTATGAAGATGCAGGAAATTATGCGTGATTGGCATGTTCATGCACCTGTCTGCCCGCACTACCTGACTAAAGGGAACTTCATTCACCTATGCCAGAGCATTGGCACGACCACTAGTTCAATCACAGCTAATTCTGTGTCAATGAGGACTGATTGAGGATTTGTCGATCCTTCATTTTTGCATATCGCTGGAACAGTTAAGCCTTTACCTCAGTTGCATTTGCTTGAACCTCCAGTCACTTGCAAGTTTATCAGAATCTTTCACACTTTTAAAAGACCACTCTCATAGGATTCAAACTCGAATCCTTTAACTTTGGGACGACAATGTCTTATTTTAGGAAGAAAAATGACGGGAGAAAATATGATTGCAGCTGTTTTATCAGAACAGTTCTGGTGGTTAGTCTCAAGCGCCTATACTTCACACTTCGCAAAGAACGACTTGAAATGATTTATGGAAACCGACAACACACATTCTCCAACGACACATGATTTAAGGCTTTATTGTGATATTTGGAAAATTGTGAAGGAACTTAAGGGACATTAATCAAGTGTGCGTTTGCCAGACAAACGAAAGAAGCAAACTGAAATCTACCAAATGTGGGGAAATTTAGAGGAAAGCAGACAGACTGCCAGGGAGGCAGAGGCGAAGTTTTCGTCAGCGGGATGGTTATCTCTTCATGGATCTGTTCACGTGACCTAGGTCGCAGCGGCCCCATTTTGACTACAATCCACGCAATGGGCAGACAGGTCGCTGTCCAGCATGCTGAATATTTTGACCTTCCAGCAATGCTACTGGAGTTAGGTGAATTGAATAGCGCTTCGAGTAAATGCCAGAAATGAAGTTTTTGGATGTCAGTGAAGTATCTTAGTAAACAAATTACTGGATCACATGTTCATGCTTTTCTGCATTCTTTTTTTAGTTGGACATGAGGAAGAAATGATAGTGTTGGAATATATCTACTGGCCCAGGTTAGACTTAATTTGACCATGACCTAGGAACTAATTTACCCCGATCAAGATTATCACAGAGGTGAACCTACCATAATCAGGTAGCATATCATGGAGACGACCCTCCTTTTAACTCTAAAAAACTGGGCCCAGGGCACATTACGGTCCAACCGCCCCTTCACTTAGGGTCAATACAAGGGCGGCCATTGTATCCTAGCAAACTGTGGGCAGCGCCCATCCTTCGGGTACATTTTTATCGTTCCCTATGTACACTGAGTCTTGCATTTCCAAATTATCGGTTTTAAAGACCGAGATGAGCCATGATTGAGAAAATGGTCCGTTTTCCTCTAAGTTTGAAAGACGGAATGGTCAAAAAACCCCCTCAAGTCTTGTATTTAAGCTGGCGTGGTATTGTAGTGCCCTTTTAGAAATAACTATGGCATACTACTAGGAAAAAAGGTCTCTTCGGATAATTCTGTGGGCCCACTGAAAAGGTGATATTAAAATATAGTTTTCAACGCGTCTATAATGTTCCAAATAGGCTCACGAACGATATTTGATTAATGTATGAGGATCAAATAAATTCTTGAATCGGATCCATTTTGTTCCAATAGATTAGCACTGGTAATGAAGTAAAAATGAATTGTTGCATGCGGTATCCACTGCTGTTACTTCCTATGTAGAGGTGAGTGATAAGTGGTGTGGATGCAGCGCCATTCCGTATGAGCCTCGAATTACTCATCGAACGGTACTAAAAAACGGTTCACAGACCCTCGGCATAATTGCTCGTCTCTATAAAAGTGAAGTGTGGCTGTAGGAGCATGGGAGGTTATTCAAGTGTAGGACAAATTTGCGGTATGGTGCGCAGATAATTACTTTGTAAGGCTTTAACTTGACATTTTTGTGAACAAAAACTGGCCTGATCTGTAGTAACCTTAAACCGCTTGATGAAATTTGGCAATGGACAATTTCTTACTCTGTGAGTAAAATTACGCCGATGCAGAGTAAAGTAGGCGAGGCCTCCACTAGTGAATCATCCCGCTCGCGTGACTGGCATTTCTGATGTACACATGTCGAAGTAGATTTAAGCAGACGGGAGCCACTCAATGTACACTTTTAAAGATGACGAGTGGAAATGCTCCTCTTTTTCACAGTTGAGCGATAATCAAAATTTGAGTCCAGTGTCTTCCATCAGACCTGCGACCAAGGTGATGGATGCCAACCTCCGTCTGTTACTCATGTGCTCACGTTTCTCACTTATCACTAAACCGAGTAGATGCGATTGTTCCATGATTTATGGACGCGGTCTGAGGGTGAAAATGTGTGATATGTTAATCCTTCGGTTAACACTGTTGTGTCCGAACCACCAATACGGTGAACAAGGAGCACCAAAAGTAGTGGGGTGGACCAAAGCGCACTCAAGCAAAGGCTGAGCAGGAGACATTTAAAAATGGTGGTGATTATGTCATGCCTAGTTGTCACGAAAATTTTTTGAACATGAGAAAGGCTATTTCCAGTGCTGGGTGATTATGTTAAAACTTGAGATTTCTATTAGGCACTTATGAAGAGAAATCGGTCGTTACTATAAATTTACTTAAAATCATACTTTAAAATCCTACCAACCTTTTTTTTCAATAACGCCGCACCCCAGCTGCCTGATACATTTGGGAGCTCTGTTGCACACTGTAGACATCTGTGCCCTCCATTCTGTCCATTTGCATTTGATTTACTATTCCAATTAACTCAGTATTTCGTGCACACTGCTGCCTGAGTGAATTACCTCAAACGCGCTAGATGGCACGAGTTTCCTCACGAATAGGACAGGTTTTCACATACACTGTGTCCCCGTGTTATCCAACTGTGTGAGCTTTTTTGCTTTATCGAAGCGAAGTTCCACTTTGAGGTCACCCACAGAGTTCGGTTATCATGATAGCAAGGTTTGCAGCAAGAAGTGCATGTGCAAAGTAAGAAGGAAGTTATCCTCCAAAGCAGACAGACAACTATTCAAGTATTCAGCTGCCTTGAAAGAACCACAATACACTTTAGTGGCAGTCATGTGCACGATCTTTAGAAGTCACAGTAGCGTGGATAATTTTGGAAAATAGAATGTCATTAGCAGTCTAGCACAGTTAAGATGATTGCTTATTCATTGTTCGGGTATTTACTCAAGGAGCATAATTGGACCACTGTGCATGGGAACAGGGTTGGATTCACATTCTCCGAAATTGGTTTCTCACGGCGAAATCAACGCCAACACAAGGTCGGTGCGTGTTTTGATTGACTGAACTAAGCATTCTCATATTCTGTTAATTCGCCATTCGTGTTTTAAGGGTTATAAATGTTCTTTTTGAAACATTTATACACCTTTAAGTCGCCATAGACAAATATTCTAATCTCGGACGCAGAACTTTGCATCGGGGCAAAGCACTAGGGAATTCTTCATCGTGACTTGCCTAGCCCTGGATGCCTGCTTGTGCCACTTCTGCGTAGTTATGAATTAAATGGATAAAGCATGCAACGTCGTCTCCTCATGTCTAGAACTCATAAACACCGCCCACCGTTACAATTAGCACTAAGTAACAGCAATAATTCATAACTCGATAATAGACGCTTCGGAGATTGAATTTGTCCATTTTGAGATTGAAAAGGGGAAGCTCAACTGTAATTTGGAAAATTGAGGTGGTGCAACTTTAGTGTGCATATTCTGACCTTAACCTTTCTGTGCTATGGTGAAGATGTGCTCGTACATCTGGCATTCCCACACCACGCCACATCGCACCTCAGCGAACGCCTGAGCTAAAATGCTGGCGCAAGTCGTCACGACCAATGGTTGGGGCAAGCAACGCCCGTCTCCCATCTAAGCCAATCCGGCGGCCCTCTCATGGTGCGGACGTGTCATGTGTGCGCATGCATTTCAGGCATTATTTTCCACCGTCACGGGCGCTTCTCTCCACATAATGATTGAGCGCGGTTCTACGTAATGCTAAGATATGACAATTCCCACATGAGCGTGCTTTTAAATGATATCTGCTCGGTGCAACAGAAAATGACGCCCCCAGAGGTTACTACCAACGAGGAGGTCAAGGTCGATTCTACTGAAACTGACCTACGCGAAAACAGCCCTGTCCTCTTAGACACCATCACTGAGGAAGAAGAAGAAGATCCATCTTCGAGGTCCTTTGATACTAGCGAAAATATCACTGTGCAGCATCATTGTTCGCCAGTCGAACCACCCAACTCTGAAACAGATTTGCTTGAAGCGCGCTATGTCACAGGAACTTCATATGACACAGAATGGTACATTGGTGAAACAAACTTGGACTACAATGAGCTACACAATCAAGCAATCGCCCATGGAAATTCGAGCAAGCCCCTTGCAACTTCACAAGTCCTTACAGGTCTCTCCTTTCCGGTGAAGCTGGAGGAGATTGGATTCTGCGCAACGCAACTGCAGTCTAAACCCTATAAATATTCCTCCTATCCCTTTCACCTAAATATGGAGAGGGGCGCATCCAAAAGTCTGCCATCAGTAGTTCTGCCATCTAGCGCCCATCCACTACGGCGAATTATGTCATCGAGCGATGTTTGTGTAATTGATGATACCTGCAGCTTAACCAACTCCAAAGCACCGTCTCCGACTCGGACCCAATTGGATGGTGTTGCCGAATGGGCGCTATCATCACCAGGAGTAACAACGATAACGGACAATCAATGTGCTGACTTGAATCCTCCTGGAGTACCTTCTCCGCTCACTGTAGCGGTCACTAGTTCCATGGACACCGAAAATGCTAATGACGATACATGTGATAAAGGAATACTTGAGATTTCGAATGCAAAAAGCAAAATGAAACGCTCACCTGCGGTAGAGGGTGTTAGTGTGCTGCTTGAGCGACCTTGCACTTCCCTGAATGACTTAGCATCTGACTTGGTGGAAGTAGTGGGTAGTGGAAACCCTGTGGATGCAAGATCAATTTCAACCTCGGAGAGCTTAACCTCATCACTGTTGAGTCTCAGTAGGCGATATTTTGATAGCTCAACGATGGCATCACGACCGGTGTACGACTATGGTACAGACGAGACGCTGCTGGAAATATTTATGACTCCTGCTCTGGATGGGATGGAGAGTAATGGAGAGGGGACTGCTGACATGCCTCCAAGTTGTATTGGATCCACAAACCGGCTCCCAAAACAACTAATAACAACATTCAGCAATTCAGGCATGGGTCTTGTATGGCATGATACGTGTGAGGAGAACTCCGGAAAAGTGTCCAATGTCGACAATCAGAGCGGACTGTTAGGGGATGACTCAGATTTACCCTTTATCGACAACGAGGAGTCGTATTCTGAGGCATGGTACGTCACGGCAAGCCAGCAGTTCTCCTGGCTCGACAGGGCGCAATTGGCAGATTTTGATGAGATAATCCTGTACTATGGTAAGCTCCCAAGTAATTAAATGCACGTGAATCAAATACAGGCAAAAGTCATCATTAAAAATAGTGAAATAAAAAAGTCAACGAATTTAGTTAAGAAGTGCGGATCTCGTTTCAAAACCTTTTTCTGGGAGCAATTTTGTAGTTATCCTAAATAAGCAAGTATAAAGGCCAAAATACACTAGCTACTGCTGACATTGAACGAAGTATTCATAGACTAAGGCATTCGAAAAGGTCTACCAGCGTTTTTTATGTTTATATTTGATACAGCAGTGCGTTTTGCGTAAAGGGACTTCCCAGGTCGGTCTATGGACTGCTTCTGATTTATTAAAAAAGGCACCACGCAAAATGCAGAATTTAACATGGAGGCTCAGTTTGAAGCCTTGATGATTTGTTCACATCGTTTGATGTTCCACATCCCCGCACCCTATCAATTCCAAAGGGAACCATTTCATGTACAGACACAATGGAGCTTACCCGCCCCTTGCCTCATTAATCAAATAAATTAAGCGTTTAGTAGTGTTCGTTAGTCTTTGAAATTATTTGCAATTTTCTCACTTTATATTGAGTTAATTTGGTTTTGGGAAGTTCGATGTAGCAGTGTCTATTTTAGGATCAAAAGAGAGTTCTTTATTCCTTAAAAAACAGTATTTTTATTTTTAATTCATATTGTCAAAAAATCATAGGATCTTTAGCAAGCAACTCACCGGCGTAATAATGCTTTAAGGAACAGAGCCTCAAGATGTGGTTGGTCACAGAAAGCTGTCTCAAAATAGAAATCGTGTTTGGGAATTCTCACACATCGTTGGCGAAATGCTGACAAGGAAAGAATTCCTTATTTCACAGACGTAGCCCAAAGCATTTAGCTCAATTAAATTTTGCTGAAAAAATACCAGTTCTCAAAACCCCAAAACAATATCCACCATTTCTTCAAAATTTCCGGTAGCCTTGCGGCAGCGGTAGGCTTTAGTAGTAACTCAATGACTTCAAACAGGCAAATGGTTTATCCATGCAAAATGTTTTCCTTTTACACTGTTCGCCTTTTGCTGGATTCCTAACTTTGTGTTGAATTGGAACTTAAACACAATACATGAGTTTTAACATAGATTTGGCTGTTTTTGAATTTTTATGCAGGAATTGAGTGTAGTCACTTATCTAAAACCAACACTTTTTCTAGTTATTCTGCCAAGTATAAATGGTATACCAATGGTACCTGTCTGGTAGTAAGGCGAAAGCTTGAAGAATTGGATATCGAATCCTAAAGATTTTGTGACCATTTAAGGTGTCGAATAACCGGTTAACGAACAAACAAATATGTGGGACTTAAAATTACACGTAGGAGCAGTGAATGGCAAATTAATCCCATCAGTGGGGCAGGCAAAGTAATCGCCCTGTAATCCCCTACTTCCCATTTCCGCCTGCTACAGGCCCAACAGCTGACCAGGGGGAAGTGGGACACTGCCCTTCTGCTATATCTCTAACCACACCCAAGTCCCCCAGCAACAATTGCACTTTATTACTGCAAAGTGCCTGTTGCATTCTGAAAAGCATAGCCAATGTAAGCACAATGGAAGGAAAAAGCTTGAGGGTTAACTTAGTCACTGTTGTCCGCAGACTCGTGACTAAGACACCATGTCTGTGGCCACATTGCGAGCATAGCAGTTGCGTCTGTGTGATGGTGACTAAGGTCGCGTGAGTTGACGGAAAAGTGAAATTGGGTGTCGTCTCTGATACTGTTCACAGGAAGGAAAAGGAGGTTGTTTTTCAACAACCAGGTTTATGTCCAGTTGTTGTGATTGGCGAAAAGAATATTGCCACTTAATGTCCATAATTAACACCATAACTACTTTGGTAATTTTAACAACACTAAAAGGCACCCAAATTGGATTTGAGGGACCATCTTATGAAGTTATGCTCAATCCCCTTCGGTACGGATTCCATCTGGAGAAAAGCAAGTATACCGCTAATATCGTCATTGAATCAATGGTCTTCTTATGCTTCTCTTTATTTAAAGCAGACCAAAATCAGATAGACTACTCACGAACCTTAGAATGCTCCTTACTTGAGTTCGTTTAATGACTGCAAAGATCACTTGATGTAACGCATATTTAGTTTGTGATTTTATTCAAAAATTACAGGGTCCTCTTTCTCTTGGCATTAATGCCAAGAAGCGAACGATGCAGCATCCCAGAGTACAAAAGCATTGTTGAGGGACATTATATGTAGGCCGTAAAGACGTTTGTGTCCTGTGTAACCTCGCCGATGCCTAAATGCGCAGATGTGGGGACTGCCGTCGAGACCTCTCTTTTAATAGGATTGCAATGCACATAATATGTTAATGCTACTGCCGACGTGTTATGCTAATTCCACCCGTTTTGTATTCTTAATTGTAACGGCTTTCCTCAGTCCTCTAGACTCCGCTGACAGGCTTCATTTATAGCCATTATTATCAAAATGCACCATTCCTGATAGAGCCAAACGCCTTAAGTGGATAGTTTAATTGAATTTTAAGTATTTTTTTAAATTATGCCTCTTCCTTTCATGCATACCTCCAAAGCTTTTTTTCATGACCTAAAGCCGCTTCTGGGAAAATCCTTTGGCCATGTGACACAACCTCCTCATTTGGTGCAAGGCATAGATTACACCTCAATATTAATTGCACAGAAAAGAGAATTATGTTGCAAGGCCCTATCTTGCATGCTAGTCCTTTAAGCAAAAAAAATTTCATGAATAGAATTTTAAGCAAAATCACTCAAATTAATTCAGGACTCCTTTCTACTACTGACAGCTTTCATTTAGCGCGACCTTTGGTAAATGGCACTTTTTGGAAAAAGGGGAGGTACAGTTTGTGTAAATGAGTTTTTTTACAATATCAAGTCATTCCCAATAGCTTATGAGAGGGGAAAGTTTGTCTTTAATGCTCTATGTCACACATGGTCAGCTCTTGATGCAGTGGCAGCTCGTACCTGTTGGGAGGATACACGTGTAGCCCCAGTGTAGCAACAACTGACCGAGGCACAAAATTCGACAGGAGTCGAACTGTAAATGAACACCACTATTAATCCGATCAACAATTAATTTTACTCCATTCAATCCCTCCCTTCGCGAACTCAAAGTCAAGTACCAGTGTTTGTACAACCCTGGTTATACAGTTCAGCAGTACAGTCCGTACAGAAATGGAACCGATACTGGCATGAGCATTTATTTTAGCGGAGCTAAGATGTTGATTAAAAGTTGTTGAAATCATAGTTAAGAGCTGTATTTGGTGGTTTTGGTCCATTAGGATTGTAGGTTTCAATCAGAAATGTTACCTAGTGCGAACGAACGAAGAGAACTTGCCTTGACCGTGAATTTTTATAAATGACATGAAAACCGGGTGCAACTAAATTTTGTCAACTTTGGACTTGTAAATATAGTTATTTTTCTAAATTTTATGTTTGCAATGCTTGCGCTCTAAGGACCATACCCGGTAAGTCCCTTTGCGAGGAAATGTTCACTCTCTGTACCGATTTGAACTTAAAATTTCTACCGTATTCACAATGGATTTGACTGAGTACCTGAATTTTGTTTACACTGCAGAAAAAAACATGGAAAATCAGATGGGCTGGGAAGTCAGGTATTCCACAAGCCCACAACAACACACCATTTAAAGGATTTTATCAAGTGCCTTTCTTTTTCACTAGAAATGTCAACCGAACAATTAAACGAGGAGAAGAAGGGACGAAAACACCCTAATCACTTAACCAAACTCCCATTCGCCCAACAACTCAAACGCGAGAACCTCTCTGCACCTAGGAAGGTTCGAAGATTCCGCAAAATTCCATCCAGATCAAAGAGTGAGAAAAGACGGTGGGCACCTTGGATTCGTCTCCTTTGTGGTTGCGTTTCGAAGAACCACAAAGCCGTCTAGTTCCCTATACCCGCACACAACCCATGAGTCTTTCAGAACTGCTCCACACAACCGTATTAGTGCATATTATTATGCCTTTGATTGGTCAAATCTTTCGCATTTTAACTAGAATCCTCCTTTTGTGAAGCGATTTCCTCGAATTTCGACTCTTTTATAGGAATCTCACATTTCTATTACCTTTCGACCTTGCTGGCCACAAAAGGAGGAACCCACTCCCCCTTTTCATGCAGTGGCTGTGAATGTAGACAGTATGCTATTGTTGAGTTCTTTTGTTTTCCAAAGCATTTGAGACAGAGCCTGTCTTTCTGCAATCCCAGGAGGAGTAAGGAGGGCTTGCTTAGGCTGGCGTCAATAGCAATTGGCCTTTGGTGAGAACATGCATAACACACGTGAACTGGAATTATACACAATTTTGAGAGAGAATTTCCCATCCTCACACCGTTTTATCAATCGTCTTTTTTTTAGTGGCTTACCTAGAGTCTTATCAAAGAAGTCGCAACACTTCGCATAATCTAATCCAATTTTCCTTTGAATACCTAGGAAAATTTTTCACCATTGTTGTCCGCTATCGGATGAATCTGTTGAACTGGGTGACTATTTAAGGATAATTTGCCTTGCCTTCGTAAAACGAGGCAATGGAATCCAATCGGTCTCCTGAGTCCATGTAAAACCGATTATGGACAGTCAATCCGACGTTTTTAGATTGTGCACGCATCCCCAGAAGGTTCTAAAAGTAATGAACCTTTTCTAGCTCCAAAAAAGTTTCGATAAACGAGGTCAGAAATTATCCTTCAAAGAAGCATTAGATTAAAACCGATTCCCATATGGCTTTAGTTAACTCATTGGAGACATTCATTAACAAAATTAAGCACTCATTGTCAAGATATGTAGTTTTGCTTGTACTTAGTGGTATCAAGAGAGAACTCAGTCCAACAAGTCACCGGAGGAGTCAGCTGAGAGTACGATGCAAGAGTGCGCAATATTATTTAAGAAATGGTCAAAAAATGAATTAAACTGATGAAATGATGCCAGGAATTAAGTTTCAATTTAACTTTCAGAACTTTGGAGCCAGATAGGAATAAGTTCGACGTTTCTTAAACGTCTTATTTGAGCCTGCCTGCCTGATAGGAATTACAAGTAGACGGAAAGGAAAGTCTCCAATTAATCTGAGACTAATAATCCGGAGGCACGTATCTGCTGGTTTAGCGCAATTGTCTTACAATTTAGATTAACAATTAAATCTGGTCAGTTTAGCGATTCTGTGACTGACTGATAAACTTAGCCTCGTCACTGTCACTTGGGTAATCAGGCATGCTAAACGCGCTGCAGATACTGCTCAAGTGTGAATTACGTGAACAAACAACCCCAAAAGGTTTAAAACAGTGTGAGAAGCCACTATGTTTTTAGAGGTGGCAGAATTGGATCCACTCAAGATTAATCTGGGTAGAATTTATTGTTTAGGAGTTAAGCGCTTTCAAACAAATACCGTCTAGTGCTCGACGCTCGACTACTATATCCATTTTGAATGCTGACCTATCAGCAAATAACTTCAAGAGGTCCCTCACCATCAACACTTTTATCTACTTTGACGCTTTTCCCCTTTTCCCTTTATTTATAACTTTTGAAAGGAAAGTGGAGTAAAAATTTGGCACCTGCCTTTTTGTTGGTTGTAGGCACTGCTATGTATCGGTAGCGGTAGACAGGTAGTCAAATTGGAGTTAACGGGGAAGCACTCGGGTGGTTGATATCATTGTTTCTTTTTCAGTGAAAAGATATGCCATTAATTGGTCGAACTTTCAAGAAATCTTATTCCAGTACGGCGGAGGCATTTTAATGATTGACGATGGGAGGAGCCACTGAACACAATCTTCCATGCTCGCCATCGTCCTGTCCCCAACTATAGTGACAGGGATTCCTTACGAATGCTCCATTTGTAGGTTGGTTGTGTGAGAATGCGATTGGATGTACTAGATCAAAGTGGCAAGTAAGAGCTCAGACCGCATGCTCTAGATTTGGTTGTCTTGAGTTACGGTAAGATTAGCCTGATTTCTACAAATACACGTGTTACACCACCGTAAAATCAAGCCTTTTGTGAGTTATGACACAATGATATACTTAGACTAATTGAAAAGTTGACCATCCAATTTTCTTAAGGAACTAGGAGAAAAGGAGGTTGCATAGGAGACTGGATTGTATATTTGCATTCAAACGATGTTTATGCGATAGAATTCATTAAGGATTCTTGCTAACTCTGAAGTGGTCTATTGCTAAATGGCACAGTATCGGAGTGGTTGTTACCATAAATGTTGCTTGCCTCCACTCAGTCATAACAAAAACGATGTGGGACAATTATTTGGTCACTCCACTGCCAACTTATAATCACTCGCGCTAAAACTCATTGGTGTAAATAAAGGGCAGTTTCTTGACAATTTAATGGAAGCACAGTGCACCTCTTGAAGAACTAGACCACTTTATTTTTTACAATTACTTGGAATCATCCATAGGTTAGGTTGCATAAAAGCATTCATCAGCGATTATTATAGCCGAAACAATTTCGAATGAGTGGTGCGCAATTAACCTTACCGGCTGCCATGGCCTTTATTGCACGTGGATTTTATGGACCTAAACCACCATCCTTCAGTTACGAATGTTTCTCAAATGAGTATGCGGTTCAGTGGTTTGAGAGGTACATGCAAGGTTAGTTGTGCGACTCATGCTTCTCTAGATGCATGGTTTGGAATTAACATTGTAGGCTCGTGCGAAATTCACCCACAACCTCTTCTTTCCCACTGAAGACGGTGTATTCTAGCGCTTCAGTCTAATTGTTCTATAGATTATCAACCCCATCACGGTCAGAATTAAATCTCAAATTAAATTCTCTTTAATCGGTTCAAATTTTTCGCCCATATCAGTTGTGATAGCTCAAGCTGTGGGGGACAAGAGGGTATTAGACGAATACTGGATAAATCACCAGTAGATATAAAACAGTAGTTATAAAACACGAAGTTTTACTCGACGGAAGCGATTGGCTTCACATAACTACACTTTAGTCCTCACTATTTCTACATCGAAACAGCTTGGACATGTGGCTCACTGTTTTAAATGCATATTCGTTCGTGTAAACAAATTCAAAATTTTCATCGCTGATGCTCACTTAAAGGAGAATCAGGACTGCTTGGTTATTACAATTTGCAAATAACCCTTGTAGCTCCAGTGTTGCTTCATTTTGCTGTTGGGAAGGGCCACAATCAACCTTATCTGACGAGCTAGCAGGGGTGGAGACTCATTGCAAAGCACATTGACATTTAACATCCTCCGCAGCCACTCCAACCCTGTCCCCACCGCTGCAGACCCGGCCTGGCTGTAGTGACAGCTGGCCATCGCACCAGAACTCGCCTTCCCCCCATGAGGCCCTGCCTTCGGACATCTGGCATTTTTATTTGTTGTGGTTATTTGGGTAAATCCGTATTCCCAAATACCCAAATAGAGATCCAAATGCTAATCACGGCATCATAAATAAACAACCCAAATTTTGCAGTGACAGCAAGAACCCGCCTTTTTTATCGGACAGTAGTATACTTCATGAACTGTAGACTTCAGGGCTTCTGCTAAGCAATAGCACTTTATGGTGGTAGGTGTTAGGCAGTGTTTCGAATCAAAGAACTTAACGCACACTACTACTAACCGGTGGAAAGAAAATCACATTTCAAAACACTTTCTACAGCAATTCCCACAATAAATACTCTACCTTTTGTTGGAAGGCTGACTGGATGTTAAGGATCAATCATTTGAGTGGAGGACATTTGCGACGAATGTTGACTGCATGCACTTACTTTAGCCCACCATATGCATCCCATGAGTGGTCGACCAAGCGGTGTTGGAGGTGAAATGGAATAAATAATTCACATTCTTAAAACTTCTCTTCCTTCAACTAATCACTTGCCACCAGCAAGTTACACAAATATCCAGTTCGTCAAAGAGTTTCCACTACTTGGTTGAACAAATAGTTTACTACATTTTGGAATGAGATTGCCTAACCGGGTTAAAATCTGAGGTGCGGTACAAGATGGGGATAGTTGGTGTGGCCGAATACGTGTCAGGTACATCATTACTTTAGGTTTGCTTTTACTAGCCTTAAGGAGTGAATTTGCCGACATTAAACGCACTACAATTCAATGAATTTACTAATTCCTTTGGTGGTCACAACTTCCTTTGCACCGTTCCCTTGCAAGAATAGTAGATGTGATGCAAGCATATCGTATTTCAAAGTAGAGTTGACCTCTTTTGATGTTTTATTAAGGTAAAGCAGTACGTATTAATGTTTTGTTTATTGAGCTCCGTTGCCATAGTAGGGCGATGATTAGTGTTCCCCGGATTTCCAGTTTAAAGTGAATACCTTTCAAATTAAAATAATGCGAAACTAAAATTGTGCTACTAAGTTGTTGGCAGCATTTGGTGACAGAATCCGACCGTCAACGTCCGTGTCGATGACAAAATACCTCTTTATTCCCCTGAAAAGTGAGTAAGGATGATAGGAGCCACGATCGTCTTTTAGCCCTCCCAAAAGCGGAAAACACCCACAGCTTTACTCACGACCCGGCATGACATGCAAATAGGGGAATGCTGCGTTCAATGCACGAGCCTACATGACATGCTTTTAGGCAAGGGGTAATTATGGAAATAGCGAAAGCTAAGTTGTTTTAGGCCCATTTTAACCAGCAACTTTTACGAAACTCAAAGATATAACTTCGAGCTATGGTAATGTTCCAGAGATCACTGCCAATGCCCCACACATTTGTCAGCAAAATAAGAACGCAGTCCTCATCGCAGAAACCAAATGCAGGTCGAACACAAGTCTCGGTTGATGATCGACGGAGGATGACGATATGTGGGGGCGCTGAGGTGGGAAAATAATAAAACTGTCTTGAAAGTGCCTAAAGAAGCAAGAAGTTGACAGATGAAATCCCAAACAATTGACAGAATGCCTGTCTGACAGGGACAGCAGCACAGAAGTCGAATTTATGTAATCAGAATAACCGGATACGACGGTTGGACGTGCCTATAAGTTGCGTTGCTAATAATTGCGCTTCAGCTCAGAAGTAATAAAATGTGCCACCTAAAATTAAACGGGACTTTGCTTGCCAGCACCACCCATAGTCAACTCTTAATGCGCTCTGCGGAACGGACTGCGAAACGGCGCAATAACAATTGTCATGACAACCAAGGGGCGGTGTATTTCAATACGTGCTCTGACTGCAAAGAAGTCCGTCACTAAACAGCTTAGAAAAGGGTCGATTGTGCACGAATTCGAAAAAGCTAAAGGGTTAGTTTGATCCAATTGTGCTGAACAACGATGCTGTGTAATAAATGCTCCTTTTTGCCAAGAAGCACGATCTGACTGTTCTGGAAGGGAGAGATTTCTTGGCAAAAATTAGCATAAACAGTCAGAGGGTCAAGCGGAGGTAGGCACAACAGTCCTGAAGGTGATAGCTGACAGGCCCTCGATATAAGCGCATATTTACTGAAAATGCACGCCTAGCCGCGAAATTCCGACTTTCATGTGCTTGAATCACAAGATGACTAACCTCGGTTGGTGCCCTGCGTCCGCCGCCATAAATCAAATGGTGAGAGAGGGGGTTAGAGTGTTTCACACAGCCTAGCAATTCTTAGAATGAAGAATCTATTTGTTTTTTTGAAGATCCCCTTTTTTTAGAGTCACGTTTGCCATCTTGTAGTTCTGAAGCATTTACATATGAATGCAAAGGATATAATGAACTTTGCGTGAGAGTTTCATGACTTTCAGAGAGGTGGGCGAGTTTGTGTGTGGTGAGTGAACAATTCACAAAGACATTTGACAACTAGAAGAGGCTAATTGAATTGAAACTGAACTAGTCCTAATAGGAATTTGTAAGTTTAATACCTTTGTCGCAGATAACGCAGCTGAATGCTCACCAATGTAAATGACCGGCAAGTGACCTCAACGCTCATCACACTCACGGACGCGGGTCAATTTCTGGATTTTGTTCATTTATTTTGCCACGACTGGAAAGTCGTTCTCTCGCGTGCCATCCATCTTACCAGATTAAAACATTCAAACTAGTCATTGTTTAAATCCCCTGGGGAAACACAATGATGGTGTGCACGAGATAAAACGAGATCGGTGGGTGGCTCATGCAACGAAGACTCGTAAATAATCGTAAATTCTACCACAACCAAAGGATGACAACTGTATGAACAGAGTTGCCGATTTTTTCGAGAAGTGGGAAAAACACATAAAATAAAGTGCTTCTGCACGCAAAATAGGCGAATGTTTTTTCCAAGGTACAAACAACACGAATCGGATTTGCATTGAGTGAACAGCGGGTAATGTGGCCGAAGTATTGTGAATTAAGGGGAAAGCATCATGATTCGCAATTTAAATTCAAGTCCGATTCTATACTCTCGAATGGCAAAGTCTCTACAAATGTTATCTCATGTTTAAAACATTTTCCAAATCCTTATCGAAGCGCCTCATGGGATAGGTCATAAATTTAGCAAAGTGGTCGTCCGGAAATGATGTTGTTTCCTAGATTCCTGTGACTACCATCAACTGTAGCGATTTGATGTTTGGCCTAACTGCCGCGTCTTGGGCAGCTTATGCGTCCACCTAGCATCATGGTCTTCTGGGCGCTGGCAATGACTGTTCTTCGCAGTGCTTCAGCCTGTTACGGCTTTAGGGAGAATTGGGGGCTTTCTTTCATTTCCGAGGTCAGGGAATAAATTTTCGCCAAGCGTTTAAAAACATCGCAGTCTGAATAAATCGTTTCTTTCTCCCTTCTTTAATATTAATTTTATTACCGAGAGTTTATTTTGAGTGCACTAACGATTGACTTGGAACCTTACTATTTTATTTGTGTGTTCCTCTCGTGGGACACAGCAACACCTTGCAATGCATGCTCAGATGGCGCAACACACGGCCTAGTAGGAGACGCAGAATGAGTGACTTTCGTTGCGTGGGATGTTCTCACAGAGGTGCGTCGTTTTGCAAGGGAAGCATTTTAACGTACAAAAGAAAAATACTAATTTTTTTAGAGGTTAGTTGGTTCCATTCTATTATTTGTATCACCTGAATACCATCCGACTGCCATGTTCCGTGTAGCATGCAAGAACTGGTGTAATTTCCTTGAGCACAAAAGGTCAACCATTGTGGAATTTATGACTGCCCAGCCTGTGCTAAAAATGCTCTCACATAGGGTTAATAAGTGGATACTCTTGCTTGGCTAGAGCATATAGGTTCCATAGTACAAGCAAAAGGCCTCTCCGTTGAACAAAGCGCCTCCGCTAACTTTGCTACGGTGGCGTTGGTTTTGCCATTCATGAAGTACTGCAACGACCAAAGTGCATAAGGAGGCCGAAATTCTACTCATAATGGCTTCTAGTTATAAGTCGTTAGACCTGTCGTAAGTGGAGCTAAAACAAATAAAAGCTTAACTTTAAATTGATAAGCTGGAATTGCATTGTCTCGTGAATCCTGGGATTACGTTCCCCTTAAATGAATGACAAGCACCAACACATAACAAGGCTCATAAAAACTTCATTTAGATGTATTTCCCTCGTAGAAGTCGTCGACTTTCCAGTAGTGCTAAAGGTGCATAGTAGGCATTCAGTGACTTCACCTTTAAGATTTTTTGGCCAGCAAACATCTAGAACGGTTGTGTATGATTCATGGGATAAGGCACCTGTAAAATTTGAATGTCTAGAGGCTGCTTTCCAAAAAAACACAGTACTAAAGTCTTCAACCGGAAGTCAAAGGCACTTGTGTTCACTGGTGTTCGACGTAAACGTGGGATCGGATAGATGCTTATTTAAGCGATTAGCACTTACGCTTAAATAATGACATTTTACATGAGCACAGTAAGAAGCTGTGACTCGACGTCATCATAGTAGTTCAAGTCCATGAGATACCTTTAAGATGCTTATTCGAATCAAAGTTAACATGCATGTATAATCATTTTATTGCCAATTCTGAAACCTTACCTCTCGGTTTTGGTAAAGAAGCTACTAGGGCCTCCGGCATTAGACACTATTGATGTCTAATATACATATTTCTCCAAAGTATTATGTCTTATTTCCTCCTTAGGGAAGTCAGGGGACTCTGCAATCGCGCCAAGCCTCTTTCAGGATTGAACATTAATGAATTGTCAACGAACGTACTACTACTAGGCTTCCACTGTTGCAAAACAATAAGTAGACATACACAGCTGGGAGGTGGATTCAATTGGCCAAGTAGGTTCTTCGAAAATTTTCATGTTTTTAGTTTAATTAACTGGCTCATCCTAGCATAGGCATGCATATGTAGTTAAATGTTTTCTTTGACTAAGAGGGTTTACTTATTTCTTACTTTGGTTAATGAGGGTTTTTAACTAGTCGGATGGGAGGAGCATTTGATACAGTGTTTCGTTACGTAAATAGAAAGTAGCAGAGATTTTCTTTCCTGATTCGTTGCAGTCCATAAACTCACTTCACTCCTCATATTGGTCTAAAGCGTCAGATTTACTGAGAGGTTATCAGTAGAGCTCGTGCCGGTAAGTCGCAAAGATCCGTTACAGGAGCGCTGACCGGAGCCTAACACAAGATTGCTCATTTCCCGTTTGTACCACTGCATATTGCACCAACGTTCTAATTGAATGCCAGCTTCTGTCTGTAACGGAATGGTATGAAATGAGAAACTGTGCATAAACTAATGTGTATCGGAAAATTTATCCAGTTGCAACAACTCTTAAAAAGGAATCACTGATGAACAGTTGTTTATCAAAATCTCAGTCTTGATAACAGGTCAATTAGAGGCTCCGCTACTTTAACTAAGCAGGACAGTCTGGCCTCCGGACCATGTCAGTAGCTCTCAAGCTAATCCCTACGTCAGCAATACACATTCTGCCCCAGTGTCATGCCTTCTTTCGTCTTCAGGGAAGTCTAGAGACGCCATAAAATCTTTCCGTGCTCTGGTGACTGGTTTAAACAACAAAGCCAAAAAATATTGATGCGAATCAACTTTTGTCCAGTCATACTTTTGACTTAATGTACTGGGCACATTATGACACATAAGAAAGCCCTCTCCCTGTCCAATAATAAAAGTGTATGCATGATTATTACAATAGGCAGTTTTCTCCAAAAAACGTAAAACGACGAGGGGATTGTGGCGAAATATGCTAAAGGCAATCAAACGCGAAATAGTATTTGCAGTTAAACATTGGGATGCCATGCAATTGTACAATTGTAGTACCTCGAAACGCTTAGTCTGAAGTTAGATGTAGGTTTGGTTGTGGAAAGTACTCCATTGCAGCAAACATCTTTGCAGTATGCATTGTACAAAGCACGGTTTGAAGGCGTAAATGTAACTAACATTTGAAAAAATCACGATTACTTGTACTTGTCTATTCAAAACTGACGTCACCTCAAACATTTTCCACTGGATTGACATGGATGTTAAATAGTAAGTCCTTAATCCCCGAGTGCCACTAGGTCAATACAGAATATGTTGACAGACTCATTTGGTGGATTCAAAAGGATGAATTAACAGTTTTGCTAAGGGTGGTCAAGATGCTACATAGTCATCTTGATCAGAAAAGTTAGAAGTAAAGTATACTTAACTGTGGGACGTGAAACATCCATAAAGAGAAATTGAGAGTGAACGCTTCATTATTAACTTGTTATTCACTTCAAGGTGAAGTAGTAATGTCAAGCACTGACGATAGTTGTGGCATTGTAAATGATCAACGGGTGTTTTAAAAGACAAGGTTAAATCGTACTCCATTGACGGGTAGGGGAGGGGGAGTGACGCACAACTGTACGTCACACAGCGATCAAACAACTTCCATGATAAATTTGAATGCGCTAAGAAATTTTGCCTTAAAACTATCGCCAGTACTACTTAACTCACCCATAGCCAAAGCCTATAAAGGAGAACACGGAATCAAACTATGCCATTCCTCAAGATTTTAAAATATTGTGTAAATATGCAGGTGGTGAGAGAGGTTTACCCTTGAAAGGCCAATATTTATTGTGTCAAAAACTTTTGCAATTTGTTTATGCTGGAGAAGTACTCATGGTTTGTGCTACCAACTTCACAGAATCAAAACCCTGGACACCTTTCGCACTATTTAACGCAATTCAAAATGACTCCTCCTACGCCTTCCCTTACTCACGTCACAATAGATTTAATCTACTTGCGCATTAATGGATTGTGCTCTTAACTTAAGTAACCGAAATCTCCTGAGAATTCCTCGCTTCATTTCGGTGGAGGTGCATTAATGGGTTGTGCTTTAATTGCCAGCATTCACTCCCTCGGTCTGACTTCTCAATTTTCGTTCCAACCCTTGAATTTAAAAATTTTGTCGCATTTAACAGTGCTTTCGAATGTTTGCTAATGTTGTGAACACTTTATGAAGGTTGATTGGGATCCTTTGACATTTGCTTGCAACAGTCATCTGGATTGACAATAACTATGGTCATCTTTTTTGGAAAACTTTGCAAATCCTTAAGCATTAACTCGAATATTAATCAATCACTACGGAAGTGCACGTTAAGTCCATACAAATTCTGCCAATCTCATGCTTCATTTGAGGTGACTGAGCATTGGAGCGCCTATTCTCTATGCTTTCGATCACATAATTCTTACAGTTCAAAATCGCCTTCTCCAATCGTCAGCAGCATTTCATTTGGTTGTTAGAAGCGAAGTCGATGCTCTGTAAACATATCTATTGTGCCAGCTAAATGAGAGCGCAGATTGCAGTTGGTTGAAGGGTTCAGCAAATACACAGCAGGGTGACGACACTAATGTCGGAGTTATTTGAAGGAGGCAGCAGAGAGGAAAGGTAATTGAAGAGTAATTTGCTTTTAGGTGACTTGAGTAAGATCCTAGGATCGATGTATCCTACAAACGTGGCTTTGATGTATTTCTAGGTCCGCCTTACTCGGATGCCTCTTATAGCATTGATATTGAGCACAAATTCCATTTACCGGGTGGGAAATTAGGGTCAAAACTATGGTACTGAAATTGTGCTTTTCAATCATCAATGATGTCGCCTTGCACAACCGTCAATGGAAGAATACAGTTGACTTGTTTTTTCCTACCAAGATACAAACGTCTTTGCAAAATGAATAGATTAAGCAAACATCTAACGTCCTACTTGAACACAAAAGGACGGCAACGGCAATTTGCCTTCAAGCCTATCAATTATGGTGCCAAATTCACTCACACACTCTATCTTGCGTACTTTTGGCTGCAAACAAAATATCACCGAGACAAGAGACGGTTAACTTTCTCTGCAATTTAGTCTTGATGATATTTTGGCTTCCAGGAGAACTTTAAGAAACCTACGACAAATCATGTCAAAAGGGGCACAACCGAGTGGGTCTTCTGGCCGTAAGCGGTATTCGCACATTCCATCGAAAGGGTCTGCAGAAGACTTAAAAGCGATAAATTCAGAAGAAGAGGAAGGCTATTGGGAGCCGCCTAAGATGGCCCGGTCCAAGAAAACAGTGGCAGGTTTGGTAGTACAGTTAAAGCTCTAACAAAATATTGCTCAATGGAAACTCTTCAACAATGAATAGAAGCATTTAAAGGTGAGACAGCAGTTGTGATTTTTTTGCAACTAACACAACTCGTATTTCCATCAGTACGACATCTGACACAGCTCAACGTTGCTTCTCTCTTTCCTAATGTATTGGAATGCTCAGAATCTCTTTAAACGATTTGCACTGATGACAACAAGGAGTTCCATACTTTTAAAACTTTGCCCTCTTTTACGAAGCAGAAGTGATACAGACTGTTCTATTATTCAGGAAAGGGAAAAGCTTTCGTGAGAATCGTCATGGGATGAGGAGTAGTCGACGGGATGCAGAGGAGGATTCACGGCTGGGAAAGAGGAAGACTGGAGGTTCCACTGCCCTTCAGAGACTAGTTGACGTTTCCACTTGTTGCGCCTATTCTGGAACCAAATCTTCACCTGCGTCTCAGTTATGTGCAGGCTCTGTGCCAGGGAGACACGCTCCACACTGGAGAGATACCGCTTCTTTTCAAAGGTTGCCTCCAGCTGAAGAACTTGACTCCTCGAGAACACCGTTCGGGTCTTTTTCTTTTTTATTGGATGCATCAACATGTCGTACTGCTGTGGCACGTTTATTGGTTTTGGATCTTTCATTGATAGAAGGTATTTGAGTGAACAGTAAGTGAATGTTCAAACAGTATAAATTTAATGCATGTAAATGTAAACGTTCTAAATTCCTCTTCCATTGTAAAGTTGTTTTTACTGTTAATTTTAGATACATGTATTTCAGTGTGAAGGCTCGGGGATGCTCATAACGCGAGCGGAAGATTAACTGAAGCAACTGTACACTTCTTGCAATAGTTAAGGTATGGAAAACATCTTGTTTGAATAATTATTGAGACACTTGTTTTTCTTGAGGAATGGAGCACCTTAGTGGCCAATTTCACTTTTTTACTTCATGATACTTAAATTCTAGAGCTGCAAGGACACCGGCGTGCATCGTCAATTCCACTCAGACTATTGAACCAATCGTGTTCATTCCAGAAGTTGCCACAAAGTTTATGAAAACAATTCTTCTCTGAAACTGTAGAATTATTCGACATTTATAGAAGTGGCCAAGAGCCAGATTATTCACTTAAGAATGGAGGAGCGAAATATTTAACATACGTGAGCTTTGATGCAATTGTGTCTGGGCACTGAAATCCATTAGTCTGCTTTTTGGTGGGGTTTGTAGAGCTAGCACTTCCTTTTCTTCTCCCCGATGCTTAATTTTGTTCACCAGACTTTGAAATGCATCAAATAGGCCAGAGTCCATGCCTTTTGACACACTCACGCAATCGTGAGGGCAAGTGGGAGGGGTTGAACCGCTGGTTTTCGAACCACTATCTATTTTGGATTAAAAAAAACTGCTGCTGGGTGTCAAAAAGCCAAACTCTTATGATTTGACATCACCAAACCCATTCACTTGACGTATGCCTCTCATCCATTTAGTTTATGCGACAAACGTAGACTTCCAAGCTAGTCAAAGAAAAGGATGGAATCTAATTTATTTGTTTGATTATTCAAGCATTTAACCAATTTCTGGAACGCTCTGCGCCTAAATGTTTGTCCTCGAGTAGCCTGTTTCACTTCGTCATCAGTGTGAGAGGCTGTCTTGATAACCACCGTGGGCTAATTTCTCTAAATCTTGATTATTCCTACAGATGATGCGTCACTTAGCCAGGCTTCGACATTCCAAGGAGTAAAGGTTCACAGAAATGGTTGTTCTACTCTGAACTAAAAACGAGCCTACTACAGCCGGATCAATGGTGGCAAACGTTTGGCACTTTATGCCACTTTAATGCCATATTCCCGAGCTTTTCATCATTGTATTGTGCTTTAAGATATTTGAGAGTTTAGCACCCTTGTCCGTGGGGAACTTCGTCACTACAAAATTTATCCATTTATTGCTAACGCTTGCCGAATGTGGCACCCACAATTGCCAAGGTTTTATGACTAAGGCGTGTTTATTTTCACGTCCGAAGTGCGTGTTACTAATTGCATTAACATACAACAAGATGTTGGAAAGCTGTATCTTGCATGCAATTACGAGGCAATCGTGGGTTGTGTGAAGACATGCATCAAAAATGGCTCACTGAATGTCAATTAACCGGATTGCTCATCAAGGCTTTTTTCTGTTATTCAAAATGCTTTTAATCGCTCTCAGAGGTATGCCTTTGTGTGAGTTGGTGTTGGAACTCTCCTTCGCAAAGTAGACATAGCTGAAGCATGTGCCTTGTTTCCTCCCCTTTTGACCCCACTTTCGATGCACCAAGACTCTGGTAAAAAGGGCATCATACTGCATAAACCTCCTGCCGATAAGTGATCTCATCGCGAGTACTTAAGATTTACTTCATGACCTCGTTTTAATAGAAATGTTTTTGACGCAAACGAGAACGGGCCAATGAAGATTAACTTATTTACTTATACCACCTTCTTGCTGAACTTTTTACTCAATTACTCTATTCCTTTTTGAAAAAAATCGTTTGCAGCAATCGTTTTTTACTTGTAAAACCCAACTTTTATCTACTGATGTGGATTTTTTAAATCTTAATGCTATAATCTGGAAGTTACCATGGTTATTGGCGCTTATGAATTTTCTTGCATAGGAGCTCCGACTCCACGCTAGTGTGGGTCTATGGAATATGACTTTTAACCCCAAATTTATAGCCAAAATACTTCACATTTTCGTACAAGTAATCCAGAAGGCAGGATAATTTACCTTTCGAAAATAAGTCCTCACCGCCGCCATCGCCCTTGTCAGCAAGAATGTCACTGATGTTAAACACAGACCTTCCACGCTGATGGTGGTGTTGGCAGTGGTCAGCCGCTTGCATTGGGAGATCATCAAGTGAAGACCGCCGCCGCTCCACCCCGTGGCACACTCGCGCACACATCCACCCCCATCAGCCTTGTGCGCGTGGGTGCGCGCCGCGGACGACTTTTGTGATACGGTCAGGTGAGCGCTCAAGTTGATTTTTGGACCAATGGGAGGACAGGCGTGAGGGGAGACAGAGGGGCGGCGTCAAGATGACTGTTCTGTCTGAGCTCCAGTACAGTGTGAAATAATTTAAAGTGGCAGTGCTAAGCTACCTCCATTTTAGCTTAAGTCCTAACAGCTAAGTAGAGCAACAATCAAATTGGGAATTGGGAGATAAGAATTTGCTTGATCCACCTCGCATATAATGTATCGGATAGTGACGGTCCATGAGTGAAAAGAAAAACAGAACTTGTCCATGAAAAATTGAACAGAGTAACGGATTAAAAGTTAGCTCTTATTCCATATTCGACTGCACGTTACTCTGCAACATAGGTGATTAAGCTCTCGATTCTATTTCTCTTTCTAACTTAATTAAAAGGCATTTGGAAGGATTTACCGAAATGCAATTCAGGCTACATTTTATAGCCCAAGGATAATCTTAAAGGAAACTTATTGTTCATGAGAAAGTTTAAAACCTACCAAATCACTCTTTTTTACTATAACTAGAAATACTGCAATTGGTAAGTGAAAATTATAAGCGGGTTAAAAGTCCATCAGCGACAACGGGTCGTTAAAACTGTTGAGTGGACAAATCGACGTAGGACAGTCTCGACGAAAGACATTGCCGATAGTGTAGCGATATGAACTGAATCAATTTCTAGCTTGATACAGCGGCTTAGTCCGATCTTGATGAAAACTCAAACTCAAAAAACCTCTTACCATAGGTGCCTCTACCACTGCTCTGCCAGGCAATACATTATATTCGTCCAGATCACCCTTGGGGGGATCAGCAGCCAAACAGCATCTGGTCGGCCGTGTCCCTACCCACCAAACTGACATAGACCCTATTTGTTCTTTGAGCACTTTCCGCTTGGGATTTCCAAACCACCTTCAGCACCTACAAGTCGCCCTTAAACTGAAGCATCGCAAACCCCAACTCGGGGGCCAATTTCAGACTAGTTACGGCGCAAATGATGAGTACCTAACCCACAGAGAGGCTCCATTACCGAAACTAAATCTAACCCCTTGTTGAGACAGCATGAATATGATTAGCCCCGTCTCAACTTGACGGGACCAATGGCGAATATGTCGCTGACTAACTCAAAATCACCTCGGGCGCAGTCACGAAGTCTACCTCGGCAATCTCTAACACTCCAAGGGAAGTAAACATCTAGAGCTCTGCTTTCCAGCCCCTACATTTCCAATAGCAACGGATTTTGCATCCACAAACACTACTTACACCACCTTCGCCCTATCATCTAGTCCCGCAAGTGAGGCGACCAAGCAAGCTAAAAACCACCCTACATACATAAATGAAGAGTATAATTAAATACAGGTGACAAATAGGTCTTTTTATTTGCAATATTGAATATGTGCTATTCTAACAGAGTCGAAAACCGACAGAAGCACAAGATAGCACGGAAAAGGATCAGATTGACACATGAAGTGGAAACATCCAAGCAGGGTATTTCAGCTGTACACAGAGACGCCTTAATGGATAAAATTTATATTATGAGGATATGGGGTGCATCTGACCATACGTATACATACATATTATAAAATAATGGTGCAAAATATATGGAGAGCATTGCGGTTGATTGGTAAGTAGGTTAATTATTTGTTTAGTTAAGGTATTTTCTACATCCGATTCGACCACAATTGCACAACAATTTTTCCGTTTCCTTTGGGAACCGATAGTCATAGGTCAGTTCTTCACCGGGAAGAATTCTGGAACGAGAAGAAACGGGTGCGAAAATTTTTCGCATTGTAAGATGCAGCTAGCCAGTAACAACTCACCTCCGTTTGGCAATGATGACAATGTGACTGGAATCTCCCATAGTTATGGTCTTAGCGTCGCAATTTGGCTGCAATCAAAAGATGAATGGTATGACACTCATGCTGCTACGAATTTTTCTACTTAACATTGTTACTCGCCTCACAAAGTCTGACTTTACGAAACAGTAAATAAAGGCGAAACTAAGAGGCCGTAATCAGTGAACAACTCACACTAATTCAGTGCATTTTAGAAAGATATTACAATGATCCAAAATGGTTCTGCATGCCAATCAGTACAGAGAATAGCATAACAAATGGGACTTCGGGAGTCAATCAACAAAGCCGTTCATCCAAAGATGAGATCTAAAAACAGACAATTTCCCTATTTGCTTGAAGCTGTAAATACAAAGCTCCAGTATGGATTCCCTGCGCCTCTCATTTGTTGACACCGGGTTGGACCTTTCAGATACAATTGCCGATCCAGGTGGCTATGGTAGCATGATGATAGAAAACCGCCGAAATGTTAATGATCAATGCAATGCTTCAAATATGTTTACCTCAAACCCGCATCAAAGCAGTGCATGCATGCGTCAACGCCTGGAAGCTCACCTGCGGATTCCACGCTTAAGATATCCATAGAGAAGAAGCTTTACACAGTTTATTCAAATGTTCTACAATTAGTAACATGCGGGAAGGAGCTCTGATCTCGTCAATCCTCTGACACTCTTGTTCAAAATGCTAAAAACACTTTCAGATGTGGTTTACTGTTTACAATGAAGCACAGGCGACTTGGCATTAAAATTGCAACCGTTTTGCTTCTGCCTCTTTAGCCACTGCTTTACACTGAATATTGGGAAATCCCTCGCTTCAGTGGACGACAGCAGGGGTGCTAAAACAAATGGTGTTGAAGACACGGCCGAATGCTTGATCATTGCAGCCGTGGATGGATGAAGATAATTTAAGGACAACAAAATAGTGACATTGCGGAAAAACGTGCGGAGAGAGAGAGAGAGGCCTAACCTGACAGGAATGGTTGATGAATCGAGCGTAGTTTCCGGCATAAGTGGCGTCGATGACCCAATCGCTATCAATGCGGAAGAAGTAGCAGTCAACGCCGCTAGCCTGATACTCAGCCTCACGGCGTTCGCAAATGATGTTGCGGATCAGCTCGCCAGTGTATTCGCAAATCAATTCTTCGGGACGGAAAGAGCACAACGCAAAGAGACCACGCTTATGAATCCGCGACGGGTACACCGCCACGCGCCTCAAACGAGCCTCTCGGTTTGTCACCAGATTTCGCAGCTGGTACGTCAGCTAAATCAGTGGCCAGACTGATCAAATCATGACTGTGCAGTTAAAAAGGATGTCGAAAGCCCTAAAAATATTCCAGGCTAAGAACACAATCACTGTGGCAACGCATAATGAACTGAGCTTGAGAACAGCCAGTATCAAATTTCTGCTATGAAAGCACGCGATTAGAGAGAAGAAAAAGCATTGAAACAGTTCCACTGCAAAGGAAAAATAAAAAAACCAATTTGGTTAAGATAGTGCAGAGATTCATTTAAAACTCCAATTAGATGCACAACTTAAGACAATGAAGAAAGTATACAAATGTAGAATGATTCGATAACTACTAATAAATTCTTTTCTGGGGGACAAGTCCAGAGACACCCATTGTCGGATGCTATCAAGACCTCATTAAAAATTAACCACACTAGTAGCATGCAGAGTAATAACTCTTCTAAAAAAGCCCCAAGTCCGTAATCATTCCCGAGTTTCGCGCATGCGCAACGAGATCAAAATTCTGTCTTTGCATTAACTTTACACCGGCAATCACTTATTGGAGGATCGAGAATAGAAAGTTGCCTAAAAATGGAACTTCAACAATGCCATAACAAAACAAAGCAGTTCATATCCCTTACTTTGGAATCAAATACTGAGTTTAACTCAAACTTCGGGCATGAAAGCATGAAAGTTTGTAGGCGGAGTTGAGAAAAGAGGCTTACGGATAGTTGGTTGCGAGACCGACCAGCGGCAGCAACGGCGGCGTCTTCCGCCTCCTCCACGATGTCTGCAGTGGCCTCAGCAACAGCCGCCTCGACAGTGCGTGCGTGAAAGCGTGGTGAGAGGTTGAGTGAGGTAGCAACGATAGAAGCGGCCTGACGCGCGGCGTCGATGCAAGAAGAGGAGGAAGTGGTGGTACGTTCAAGCCCCTCCATGGTCTCTGCAGGCCACTCAAGAGGCATACAAGACTGTGGCGCGCGGTTCGCCTCACACAAGAGGAAGTCAAGTGGGTCACGTGCCTGATTCCGACCCGTCACAGTCTTCAACCTCGAATAGGCCATCAAGCGGGCTGCACCCTCATGAACCGGGACTGGTGGTGTGTACTAGTAGGTATATACAATCATTGGGGGTGAGTTAGGACCTTTGAATTTCTGAAATGTCTGCCAAATTTGGTATTTTACAAACAAATGAGATGATATCTTAAACAGGTCTCCAACCCTTTCGCTGGTACTCATAAAACGATGGAATCGACCAGCATATAATCCACCTGGGTAATCTGAAATTCGATTCAGTGAAAAGGCGAGAACCAACAGGCAAATGAAGGTGAATTGGCCAATGGTGTTGAATTAGTTGTGCGAAGCTGCCATGAGTACATCATCCGATTAATTTAGTGCCGGTTATTTCTCCACATCAACCACAATAGGTACATAACCACTACTTCGAGCCATTAATATTACCGTTAACAAGAAAAAACCGCGCCACTTATTTTTTAATAGAAAAGGCCGAACCTAGGTCACAAGACACTGATACCTCAAAATTTTTGACCAGCAAGTCGGAAAGTGGCTTCAAGTCAAAAAGCAGTTTTAATTACTAATCAAATACCTTAACATCAGCTAATCGGCAGAACCCACCATTGCTCACCTTTAGTTTACAAATCCATTAACATAACTACATTCACAAACAAGGTTAAAAGTAGCTGACCTTTTCCCGGATTTGATTAATTCGATACCGGTGGTATCGAAACCGGTAGCGGAAGCAGGTATGGGCACCGGGAAGTTGTTCCAAAAGGAAAACGACATGCCGATGACTTAACCCGAACTGTACCCATCCGTTCACCTCTAGAGATACATACAAAAGGCTGGACGTATCCAGGTAAGTGAGAGGAACATCGAAAGAATGCATTGAGATTCACTTACGTTGGGAAATTGGATAGGGGATGGAATTTTCCTTTCGCAGTTTAAGCACTGCATTGACGACCTCACGCCAGGCAGATGCTGGAGTGGGTAGGGGTGCATCCAGCAGACTGGCAGAGAACTGAAGCCGAAACGACTTAACCTGGATTAGGCGCCAAAAAAGAAAATGACAATGGCGCATGTGACTTGTGGGGGACAGCATGGCACCTCTTTCGTTGCACTACTAATAACTACAGGCTTACATATAGGGCCGCCTCCCTCTGATACAAGCGATCATTGACTGCTTGTCTAGCTTTGAGTACACTTGAGTTGAGTGCGAGACGATTTTCTCGCTCAACCATCCACTTCCTCTTTGTCTTCCCATCAAAGGCGTCATTGTTAGCACAACGTGGCGGGGAGGCATCGAAATCACCCATATCGTTAATTCCATCTAGTTGACTAATTTGAGGTATCCGAACTACGTCCTGCTGGGGTGGGGATGGATTTGCAGATTCGTTTGATTGTGAAATGCCCATTGGAGGTCGCTGTACGCAGACAAGAAGTTAGACACTAATAAGAATATCAAAAGAAAGCTATCTTTTAAGCTGTTCACAGCATACTTACGACGATTGTCAGCTTTCTAGGCGGTCGGATACTGAAACAAAGAAAAAGATTTTGCATTGAACAATGCTTCAGGTATGAAGCATAGTTTAATAAACCTGATGACGTTCACAATATAAATTGGAAGATGACAGTTACTCCATTTAACACTGTAACGCCAATTAGGAATACTGATGGCCTGTAAATAAGCTTCACCTCCATGACCTAGAGCTATGCAGATTTGCTCCGGAAAGAAAGCTGATAAAAATCGCAAGAGTATAGCAAGATATGTGAAGGTGTGGTACCTGTTAAAAATGCCATCCAATTGTGAGGCAAGTTGTGCATCACTCAGCTTGGACGCGGGTACTTGAGAAGTCTCGCTGGGAGTTAGAGGTAGGATTCGTGTGACGACAGAAGTGGAGGGTGGCGCTGTGAGCTTAGTCACGCGGACAGTGTGCGCATGGGGACTCGTGGAAGGGGCAGCAACTGACGCGGTACCAAGGCGTTCTGGCTGGCGGACGATCACGGACTGCGGACCTTTGGAGCCTACAAGCATTGGTCCACCCAGCACACTTCGCACAACAACCGGTCGCTTGCTCTCAGCTAGGCGTAGACGAGTGCGTGAAATTGATTAATGTATACACATGGGTCTAACAACACAGTACTTACCGACGATTGGTTGGGCTATATTGGCTTGAGAGGAAGTTCTTTTTTCAATTATTCGAATGGATGGGGATGATTGCACTGGAGTGATTTGAGTAATCACACCGTCTTTGACGGCCGAAGAGATAGGATACACAGGAACGGGTTTTGAAGCAGTAGAACCAGTAAGCCGCGACTGGGTTGTTAACTTCGGAATGGAAACTGAGAAACATGGATGCATTTGGAGTAATAACTGCCTTAGAAATGGATTCATTATTAATATGTCCGTTTCTACTTGCATTAAGTTAATGAGCTAAAAACCAATTGGCATTACATGCAATTCTCACCTGGCACTTTTATGATGCACTGGTACAAACATTTAAGCACCAGGTTTTGAAATGTATTCTGTTGGGAATGGTGGCACTCTGATTTGAATATTAATTTATAAGTCAGATAATTCACAATTTCATAACCACAAAAACTATTCTAGAAATGTAGTACAATGTACTGGAGATACTGTGTATAAAGTCGGAAAATCCCACCACTTTTCTTCCAACAGAGACTTCGCACCCTAAAATAGCGTAAGGCTTCCTGGATTTTAAGCACCTCTAGCCACCAGTGACATTGGATAAAGCCCAGATTGTTCCACCATCAATGCCGATGAATACATTACTGGATTATTAACATATGTACGCAGTGAAGTTCTAAAGAGGTGTCACCTGACAGTTAACAATGGACAGACACTCAGGTTAACACAGGGCCATTGAATAGGTTGGTTGTTAACATGGGAAACGTGGAGTGTGGATGACTCACCCGTGTTGACAATGCGCGGGGTAAAGGCCCTTTGAGGAAGGGATACGCTAGCGGTGAACTTCGCCGGAGAGAATAAAGGTGCTTTTGCGGGGACGATGAGAGATTGGCCGCGCGAGGGAAGGCTATTCTGAGCAATGCAACCACTGGTTAGGGTAAGGCTCCTATTGCTGCAACTGCTGCTACTATAACTGCTGTTAGCGGAGGCGGGCGGTGTAGTCATCTCCATCAGTTTAACTGGAGATACATGGGGCGGTGACAACGACTGCACCAAGGCCACAGCAGAAGGCAAGGAAATCGCCTGCGGAGCGGGGGCTGTCGTCGTTTGTGATGTTGGTGGTGGACTCTGCTGTAGGCTGAAGGACTGTTTTTGGGTCAGTCGATTCGGCGGCATACCTTGCCTGGATTGAACACGATCGAAGGAAAAGTCGGGACTCATGAACGTAGACACCAACATTTTCAAACTTTTCCCTTGCCACCACACTCCTTCACCAGAAAAACCCTTTAGATCTAGAATTGACCTACATCGCTTACCTGTATCCATTCACATTCTTCTGATGTCAAAAAGCACTTCAAAAAGGTGCAGGTTGATTTAACTAGGTAATTATGCTACAATAACTCCTTAATCCTACAGGAACGAACTCCAAAAAAAAACAAGTTTCACATGACCACAGTGATCTGACTTACGAATAAGTGAAACGAATTGAGGGAAGACCGATTGGATTATTTGGATGTGGATCAAAAGCCGAGGAGGTGGAGGTTCGCGGGCTGCATGGCGTGGGGATAATCCTTACAGGTGAAGTTTTGGTGACTACCGGTGAAGGCATCGACTCCTCAAGAAGACCGTGCTTGTTCGCCGTCCGAAAGTCGTTTGTCTGGTGTCGTGGCAAGAGAGCCGTACCAGTGTGGTACATTTTGGGTTTTTCAGCGAAATTCGGCTGCGGTGCCGAAGCTAGAGGCGGGATATGTATCTGATTCACACTCAGTGTGTAAGACTCAAGAGCATTTGGAATGCTACTGCTCCAGAAGATACGTCGTGCTCTAAAAAAGAAGACTCAGGAGAGACATGAAGCACGAGAAGCGGATGAGGACATGAAGATGACCCACCGATATCCGATGGGGCAGAGGTATCCTGACCTCCCACGATCCCCTCGATGACAGAGGGAGTCGGAGGCCTCACCAATGTGGCCTAATCTATCGATGCGTAGGGCTCCGATAGTGACGACGAAGGCAGAAGCAGGAAGCTTGTGCGAGGCGAAGTCAAGAGTATTGGGTGAGATGGCCAGAGCGAGAACAGGTTGGTGTGGGTGGTCCTCCTCCCGGAGGGGACCGTTGCCGCCGTTGTCACTGCCGCTGTCCGTCTCTCCAATGCCATCATTGATAGCGTCGCCTCTCATAGAGGCGATGAAGCAGTCGGATGGTACAAATACGCGCCGGCAAACAAGCATTTCTTTCAATTCCGGACTCTTACGAACAAAAAAGCCATCACTTGCTACGGAGAAGCCAGCAAATCTATCACTTAAAAGGGACTCAAAAATAACACAATTGGCCTTATTGCCATGATTCAACTACTAAATTGCCTTAAACTTTTACCTTGAAACAGCGTACTAGTGACATTTCGTTAAGGCCAAGTCTAGTAAATAACAGGAATAAACTAATCGCAAAGTGAACATTCCCATTAAGCAAGGGATTGAAATTATGAGGTAAGGAGAAATGGACTTGCTTGGTTCTGATTTGCCTAAGGATGAAGCATACTTCAGAATATCAGAACCAACACAGGAATCTAACTTGAGCTTGGAAGCCGGTTTTCTCGAAAGAGTATTGTTTAATTACCGTGAATTTGGTTACAGGCTCAATAGATAGCTTCATTCGTAGTTACGAACTACTCGAGCCAAGGTAGGTGAAATCGGCCCCACTGAGGATTGACAGCGGTACCAGTTAAACAATGCACTTGTAAGAGAAGAACCAACATATCCCGAAAGATCATTTACTACAAAATGCCACAGGCAACAAAGAACCATAACATACCTCTAAATCATAGTCAACTTGAGTCTTGATGTCTTCGACCTCCTCCTCGCTGATCTCATTGGCAGCGACTAGGGCAACCACATCCCTGCGATCATTTTTAATGGCCTCCTCTTTCTTCCGCGAGCCCGCCTCCTCGTTTATGTAGGAGTGCCAAAGCTTCTTTAGACGCCAATTGCGAACGGCCTCAATGAGGCGCGTCTTTTTTGCTAAAGCATAACACTCAGGTGAGCAGAAGAAGGATCTGTCGGCGGTGAAGACGGGTCTGCTAGATACGCGCCTTCGACGACGCATGGCACAGGGGAAGTGCACCACAACACCGCACGACTCGGTGTTTGAGCATGTTACCGTGGCACCCAAATTATCGCAGTCCAGGCATCGCGTGCGCCCGCCACGACGCAACGCAGCAGAAAGACCAGTCAATTGACCCGAATCCTCCTCGAAGACCTCCTTGCTCCAGAGAGCGCAGTTGACATGGACCCATGTGTCGGAGCCAATGTAAATCAAACGATCCTCAATGCTATTATCTGTGTTTCGTGTGCATAGGAGACACCTCCTCGGTTCATTAGAAGGATCAAATAAGAGCTTTTCTTCTCTGACAATGGTCTCCATTGGAAGCGCTTTGATCTCGCGATGACCTGGAGCCTCTGGGTCGCTCTCGTCGAGGTCAACGGTTGGTCGTGGGGGCAGCGGAAGCATCTGTTCAGCGTACTCTTCATTCAGAATTTGCCAGTTGTGTTTCAAACCGAAATAGTAAACCATATCACCTTCCTCCAGTGACTTCAGAATTGCTCTGCGACTAGAGTGATGAAGCAGTCGTTGCCATTTGAAAAATAGTTCCTTCTGGAAGTTAGCAACCGCAACTACGGAAGGGTTAACAGAAAAATGCCCCACTGTTCAACTCAGCCGTATGAATCATGTTCTAGAAAGAATTAAGGGACAAAACCAACCATCACCATCAGGTTCCCTGAAGGACTCTGGCGTCGATTCGAGCAAAGTTCTAGGGTCAAGGCAGTGGGCGTTCAGCTCTCTCTGTTTAATGAAAACGTCCTGTGCCTCATCAAACCGACGACTGCAGTTTTCGAAGTCGGCATGGTGAGTGGCTAGGTGTTCATGGACCTGTTTAATGCATTCCCGATAGAAGCCTAATGTTCGCGGTGCGCCCAGCTGGTAGGACTGAAAGACGAGACGAGTGCGTGTCTTGCCTATGATGCCCACGACGTATGGACAAGCTAGTTCATAAAGTTCCAGTTCAGCAACGGAGAACAAAAAATCCACAACCGACGTGAGGGAACCCTGACCCTGCCGAAGGAGGGCTCGCACTGCAAAGAAGTAGTACAAGACACCTCATTTTTTACTGAAATGCCGGGTTTACTTATTGAATGAACTAAATACTTCAAACAAGCGTATCCAAATAGCATAAAAACCCAGCATATGAGTAAAAGCACCGACTTAAGTTCCAAATTTGCCCGCCTTTTTCACTTCTTAAAAGCTGAAGCTCATAATCAAGCCCGATAACTGTCGTTTGGTAGCTAACAAGAAATCCTGCTACTGTCTTCTGACAGTAGTAGATTTATGGGTAATAGAACCCCGTCTACAAGCCACTACACTTGTTTGACCACCATCTCAACGACATGACCCTTTAGTAGTGTTCATAGCCTACAGGCCCCTCTGTACGTTAAAAACAGATCTTTCCCCGCGCTGGAATGGGCAGTTATGAATTCAGAAAGGACTTGAAGTACCACAAAATCAGAATTTGTAATTTTGTACCTTCTTTAGTGGTGTAAGAGGCCTCCAACCACGGGAAGAGGGTCTCAATGGAGTTCGCAAGCCAGGAGAGAAGTCTTCTGAGTTGAATGTAATCGTGTGAAACAGTCGAAGTTCTATCGATCTTGGCGATCAGTCTTGCCAGCAGTAGGTACGATAGGTTTTTCTAAAACCGCCAATAAACAACTGATTGATGGAACCACACGAGAAGTGGAGCAAAGCATTAGCACGACAAACTCACAGGGGTTATCCAATGCTCCGTATTCAAACGCTCCACCAACCACCCGGCATACGCTGGTGGTGGCTGCAGGTTGGAATGAACCAGCCATGAGGATGGAGGGGATCCATGAATCGCCTTCCTGATCGATTTTGAGGCATTCTTGAGGTCACAGGCACCAGAATCTGCTGAAAGAGTTGGTGCATACGAGCTCAATGTACTCCCGGTTGGAGAGTCATTAAGACCGTCAACTTGAGGAAGGTGAGGGTCAGCGCCGACGTACTCTTGCGACGAGGTCATGGCAGAGACGCTGTGGTCAACACCTTTGGAGTCAGTTGGTCGAGGTGACGCAAAAGAGAGGTGCATGGATGGTCCAGAAATAGGCTCATAAGAGAAGGCCTTGCAACCCTCAATGAGAGTATTCATGCGTTCCGTAAGGGATGCCTTTGTAATGTGACGAAGCTTCTCATCGTCATCGACTTGGCGAGCCTTGGCGGAATGCGTTGTGATACTTTGTTTGCAAGGAGAACAGTAGATAGTGAAGGAACGTAGCTGATTTGGAGGAGCCCTCGCGATTAATTCATATTGGTCATCTCCAAGAAAAACAGACCACCAACGATACACTAATAGCCGACTAGATCAGTCCAAAAAAGCGTTATATTCTACGAACACGAAATAACTATCGAGTACTTGAAGTTAATGAGCAGATCCAAGGGGTCCCAATTTAAAACCACACAAGTTAGCCCGCTTCTTCGACGGTTGCCAAAAGGATTTGATTTTACAAACAGTATGTCAAGTAGTGATATGGCCAACACTGGAAAGTAAAAATAGGTTTCCGATCTATCGCAATGAACACCGCATTTACATTTCCTATCATAAAGTTTAGGCGTTATGCCATGCTAAATGGTACATTATCCGGGCGTACCTTGAAAACAGCGCCGCCTCGGTAGGACGGCTTTGATAGCCAAATATCGAAATAGCCAAAAATATGCCCAACGAAGCTCAAGTTACCACAAAGCAACATTCAATTGAATCCCATACTTTAATGAGGAAGATGGTTTATCAATGATAACTATACTGAGTGATTCTACATACTTCTCAGGTCACAACAAATAATTGTGAACAAGGAAATTGTTCTTTTTAACGTTCGGCTATATCATACGTTGATTATTATTAGCTTTATGTACCACCCGTTTCGGTTAAATACCAATACACCCTACGGCCAGCAGTTGGAATTAGACAAGCCATAACAGACACAGAAAAGAAACACGATGTTTAACTCGAATTAAATGATTATAAGTGCGCGTGACCGAAGCATGGGTGCAGCACACGAATTCAGCGACACTTACAACTGAGCTTCGCACAGGCCCTATGTAACCAGCGATGGCAGGAGTCGCACTCGATCATTTCCACGGTCTCCTCAAGGTAGGTTCGGTTGCACTGCGGACAGACATGACCCCTCGCCTCGGCAGTCGCGCAAGCCGCGCACTTGGATGAATCACGCGACCACGGCACCATGTCTGCGTCCTCATTGCCAGTACGGCACATAGCTATCTCTCGATCCCACGGGCTCACCAGACAGTGTACGCACTTTGTGCAGTTTGGGCACACCTGCCGGAAGCGGAGTTACCATCAGCTATCACCAACAACACTACTTAGTAGCCTCCTGTATTACCCTCGGCCAATGGAGTACGTACCCATTTTCCCCTCCCTTTGACATGAGCGGGCGTATAACCTGGTAGACAACCTGGATGAAAGCCACAGAGACATTCCGAACAACGAAGTTCCACAGCAGTTTGGCCACACACATCACAATTAATGCAGTTGCAACAGAGAAACGAATTCTTGTCCTTCTGAAGAGTTTGATGCCTATCGCAGAAGGAGTGAAAAGGCTCCGCGCACGACACACAAGTACGCAACTGAAAAGGCAAAGAATGGAGCAAGGGACGTTGAATGAGCTCAATCAGTTTAAACTCTTAGTAGTACAGAAAAAGCGATGAGCTCACATCTACACCAGCAGAACCACATAAGTAGCAAATCGCCTTCGGTGGAGCCGACATCGAAGAAGTGACAATAGGAAAACCACCGCGATAGGCAATGTCCCCGTCAATAACCTCGCCTTCAACAGGCGCTATTGTGAGACGTGAAGGCTTGTCATCCTGAGAGTCGTGAGGCGCAAAATGCATGCCGAGGTCTCCACCACGAAGGGAGCGGATGGGAGCGTCAGCGAAAACCTCGAGGTTGCTAGTGGACGCTGAGGCAGTAGGCTCAGATCGAAGGATCACCGAAGACATGGAGTCCACTGGGGCCGACAGCAGTGGACCATTAAAGGATGAAATCGGTCCTACTCTGCTTCTTGATGGGGAGCCGTTCATGAGCTGTTCCTGTAGACCGGGAACAGTCTCAAGGAGTGAAGGTTGCGGTGCTGGTCCGGGTGGTGGAGGTGCGTGTTTCATGGCTCTCTGAGCTTGCTGATAAGAGCGCAACGAGAAATTCACCGGTACTTTTACCTTTGAGAACAGATAAACAATTGTTAACTTTAACAAAGGACCAGAATTTGTTAAAGTGGTTCACTTGAGGGCCTAACACATTTTCCTTCAGTAAGGATTCAGGTGCGAAGGAAAACTACTGTAGTCTTCAAAGTAGACGACCCTTGCAAGCTGCACAGGTGTAAAATGTTGGCCAAAACAAGTATCCATTCGCTAAATATTCTGTGTAACGCAAAGCCCAGAGTTATTTTATATCTTCATCCGTTTTATGTGAGTGAAAACAAGTTATTACCTGTTTAGACTACACCCACAAGATCGATCAGCAAAGCGTTAATCCCCATTAACTATGAGCCGAGACATAAAATTTAATGATGGTTAATCCTAATTTAAAATAGGTGTACTTCTGAAACTGGTAAAGCACGAAAAAAAGGTTTGATATCAGTCAAATCCGCTTTATTGCAACAAATCAGCCACTCAGTGAATTCTAGCAAGGTAATTATTGTTGTCTAGATATCATAATACGGTTGAGATAGATAGTACGCACCTCTTAGCACGCTTTTATCTCAAATGTTAAGACTTACTCGTGGTCCTCCACCTCTTGCAGTTACCAAGTGCCTCCTTCTATGGCATATAGTCTCACTGAAAAATAGAAAACAAGTTAGTTCAGCCGAAAGGAAGATTTAAAAAAGTGCAATAATCTTAGCAGTTTACATGCACGGAAGATTCTTAACGCCAGAGCCTCCACTTCCGTAATGAGCCTGTTGCCTAAAAGGGACCAAAAAGAACATTCAAGTAATCAGAGCAAAATAAAACATCGACAAAATGGAACAAGCGCTACCGGCAGTTATGGCATCGCCCACAAGGTGCAACCATGCCCCTACAGGCGGCACAATTTCCACAATCAGGTCTCAGGCGATTGCTGCCATCTGCAGAGCTGCCATCGGAGAAGTAGGCCTCGGCAGTAGCTGCAGAAGCCGCCATCAAAGGGCTGGTGCCATCCTGGGTTTGGGCTCCAACGGCCGCCAGTTTGGCTGCGTGCTTCATGACCAACATTGGATTACTGCACTGAATGCCCAAAGCTAAGTAGCAAAAAATAGAAATATTAAGCTATAACACACTGCTTGCTGATATTGGACGCATAATCGGAAGCTCAGAGAGGAATCACCACTAGTTGAGTTCGTAGCTGATACCAATTTCAAGAGTATGACGAAACAGAGGATGCGGTTCTGATATTGAAGAAATTGGCTCACCAAAGTTCCCATGCCTCACTTCTGTCGTAAACAATTGAGAACCCTTATCTCAAAAATCGCTTCTGAACGCAGATAACAGAACTGCGACGCGAAGTTTACTTACATATAGACAAAAAAACAAGTGGCACCAGACAAGTGTGCAGTGTGAAAAGAATCCGAAGACATCCAAAGACTTCCCATTACTTGGAAAAATGCATTTTTGTACTTCAGACCTATTGCCTCCAGTAGCATTGCCATAGAAACAACCCTTTCCCAAATTCAAACTAAGCTTGTGAAAATTCATTGTTATATCTTTGTTGAAATAAAGCAAAGCAAGCTAATTATCCCCTTTACCCACACCGAACCCTCCTATAAATGGTGAAAGTGATAAAAAATAAGTTCATTAGGTTGGAAACTCACGAGTTTTTCGATCAATCGCTTTAACTCGTGGACCCCCTCGATGCTGCTGTGCAGTCGGTTGAGAGCGTCGTCGTTGTCGACGGTTGGATCCGCTTACGGAGGCTGTGGATGACGAAATGTCGCTTTGAGCATCTTCGAGCTGAGAATAAACCTTACCCCCACTTTCCCATTTGCCCTGCGGACCTAATGTTGCATAGTCGCCCTGCAGTCTCAACTAGACGAACATGTCAGTATACTTTTCACGCTTACGTTGGCTTTTGGCTTCCGTTTACCTTCAATAATGTTGTCTGGTGAACCGCTTGGCCTCGACCTCTTGAGCGATTTGACACTTTCTAGGTCTCGGCCCATTTGAAGTGATCTCTCTTCCAAACGATTTTGGTTTTCTTCATCCTCTTCCCCTATGGAGAGAGTCACAGTAGGAGAACCCAAAGTTCCGCTATCGTTCTCCCTCTGCCGACGGCGTCGCATCTGCTCCTCTAGCGCTTCTGCGTACTTCGCTGTGAGTCGACGACTTCGACGATCTCGAAGGGCAGTCTGCAATGAGCTCGACCCTGGCTCAGCTCCTGATGATAGCTTTTCTGTTGTTAACGGTTTCGCAGACTGAAAAGGGGAATAGATGTCAAACAGCGACTCAAAGTGAGGTTTAATAATGAGACACTACAAAGACCAACCTCTTGAACCCGCTCCTGATCAGAATCCGATTCAGACAAAACACGAAGGGAGGATGAGGCGCAAGAAGAAGTGCTATCATCGACAAGGGAATTTTGTTTATTGCTAGGCTCTGGAAAGGCCAGTACACCTGGGATCGGGACCGATTCCGCCCTTTTTGACAACTCTTCTTGGTTCATCAAAGAGGTCTTTGTGACGTAATAGTACTTCGATCCTTTGATCCTTTTCTTAAAAGCACACAAATTGGTGAAGACATGCTACACATTAGAAATAAAACCATAAATGCCACATTATCATAGTTCTATAAAAAATATACCTTGGAAACTGAAATTGTTGGATCAAGATCACAGAGACTGACGCCTTTATTGGAGGCAGAGGGATGGTAAAATACAAGACGAGCGCGATGTTTGAGCCACTGAGGCAGACCAAGGCAGGGTTCAAGAGGATGCAGTAGCCGTAGACACCTACGCGCGTGGCAGGGTAAGCAAACTGCCCACAGAGGAACTTGTCCGGCTCCATGACCACTGTTAGGATGACAGGGAAGAGCCATAAGTCTCGCAAACAGAACCAAGTCCGACGATAGTTTCTTTTGTCCCTTCGGCAGCACAGCAAGCAATGCCTTGTAACCGATAACACAGTCCTGGCAAACGACTGTGTTGTTCGCCAAACGAAAGAGAGCAGGTGATGTTGCACGGCACAGGACACAAAAGGATCGTTCTGTCTCTTCTGGGCTTTCTTTAATGAATCTGTAGAAAAGTATGTAATTTGTGAAACCATTTTTAAAGGACAAGCGAGACTAATGACAATTTACCTCGAGTAAAGTTCTACATCCTTTGATATGCGTCCCGGAAGTGGTCGGCAGCAGGCAAAAAAGAGGGGCGAACCAAGGGCTATCAATTTACCCCCCGTTTGCCCTAAATTTGCATCGTTTTCCGTAACCATTTCTGATCTCAATTGAATGCAAAACAACATTATGCACTCCGCAAGATAACAAAAATCGCATTTAGCATTGACAATGGAGCACTCGCATAGAAGAGGCGAAGTAGTATATCCCCCGGTGAATGTGCTATACCACTTGCACAATGCGTCGCTCCCGGTGTCAGAGGACAACTCGGCCACTCGAACCGCCGCGGTACGACACCTCAGAATACAGGCACCACAAGCTCTAACCTCCGGCTTCTTAAGAGTACTGCCCGGGCCCAGTGTGATCACATACACATCAGATGAAGCTTTGAGGCAAAGGCTACAGGGCTGCTCTTCAGAGATTTCGCTCTTTTGAAGCGTCGGCGGCGTTTCAAGACTTCGTAGTGAATCTAAAGCGGAGACATCAACGACTTGAGAAAATGTAATAGAAAAGTCGGATCCTCAGATTTCAACCTTGGAAATCTATCACTAAGAAAATTGAGGTTGATAAAGTTGACACTTGCTCATTTCAATTTACTAATTAAACGATGTTCACATTCTTATGCTACGTTAAAAGACATGACGCGATTTTTTAATTCGTGGGGAAAGCAAAGTGATCGAAGTAAGTCTTGGGTAGAAGCACGTTAAGGACATTGGAAGGTGTAGACCACAGCCTCAACAAGTGACTGAGAAGATGAAAGCATATCAACGTAAGAGAAATAAAACATGACTATAAAGTAAGCGCGGTTGGCAACAAGGACAGCTTAATGTTACTGGTTACCCAAACCAAATGTTAAAGACAACCGTAGCTGGATAGCCATGACAAAAAAGTTGGGTTTTAGTGACTGCTTACATTGAAGTTGAGTTAATCGGAAATTCAATGCTTTATTAAATGTAGCGAATCTACTGCATACCATCAAGATGCACTCCGTTTTCTTCATTACCCGCTTTGGATACAGATGTGACCTCATTCGACTTCGGCAATTTATTCTCGAGAAGGGCACGACACCAGAGCCGATCGAGAAAACTCGCTAACTCCGCAGCATTGTCTTGACCGCAATCTTGAATGGCGCACGGTGAACTTAATTTACGGGTAAAATATTCAACACATCTTCTACAGCGAGCCCAACACGTAAGACTGGGTTGACTGAGGCGGGTGCTCGTGAGATATTGTAGAATAACAGCGTTATTTGGTTTGCGTTTCTGATTTCTAGTATTAAAAATCAGTAAATCGATAACGCCAATTAAGATGATTGATAACATTACATAATTATCTATTGCCACTTACATATTCGGCCGAAATCCCAAACTAACATAGTGGAAAATCTTGCAAGCCAAGCACCAAGTTGAAGGAATCGGTTGAGGGTTGGCGGGACTGCATGGCAAAGGATTGGAAACACGACAGGTCGGGATCCAAATGCAAACGGCGTTCTCAAGACGATTCAGATTTGAGCATATTTCATTTAAGAAATGTCTGCACCCCCCGCAGGTTGAGCCCCCATCACTGAGAGCGGACCCGCAATATCGACAGCAGGACTCGGTATCTGGGAAGCCCAGAGCAAAAGGCTCAAGAGACAGGTCAAGTGCATAAAAAAGAGATCAAAGTGCTTACGGACTAGTTCCCACTTAGGCGAAATCACCTCATGATTTTCCCTAAAAGTAAACATCAATAATGAGATCTCACGACATAAAAAAATCGAGAAAGCACCCGAAAATAGTAAGCGATATATCTACTAACGCTGTCGACGAGGGAAGATTTGTGACTTCGTTCACAAAATCATCATCGGAACGTCCAGATACTATTTTCCTTACACATGCTCCGCAAACTGCAGAAATATGTTTCTCCATAAAATCTTGAGATCTTAGCAGTTTTGTTTCGTAAAACTGACTGGTTTTCAGTGATGATCTCAATGTGTTAAAATTGACTCCATCATAAAGGTCCTTAGAAAGTTCCTCATTAATCTCCACCACCTTCCTATTCTTTTTCAAATACTTCTTGACAAACACCTAAAAACATACGAGTGGTGTCATCAACTTACTTTGAGATCGAAAAGGGCCCTTTTGTCCATCGTTGACAAACTCTCGCTACACACAATCGACTTGCGCTCATCATTGGGCGAATATTTGATCAGAATTTTTTGGAGGATCTCACTCATATCAAACATCTCCACTGATGCAAAGCATTTCAACCGTTTACCAGGCCGTTCTAAGCGACTCATCCCAACGATTAGCTAACATAGACCCAGTTAAATCAGAAGAGCCGCCCCGCACCACGTGTTAAAACAAATATTAACCAATGTTTCATCCATAGTAAATTCTTGATCCCTACCTCCCAGCAGTATTTCACTTGTGATTTCTATTATTGCGTGGTATAAGGCATGCACGCTTTATGTCAGAGCTACCCATTTCGTGCCCGTAAGGAATTTTTTATTTGGCCATTAGACTGACGAATCGAACGCAACTGTAACACCTTCAAACTCCCTCAAGAACAAATAATGGCATGCTACTCGAGCAGAATGCGTATCGCCGATGTGCCGTACATCCTGAAGCTTCTGGCACTACCCTGGCGCCAGACCGCTTGGCGAAGTTACAATGGCCGAGACTCAAAGTGACCCCTTTATTGAAAATAAGAATCAAACAAACAATTAAAGTATGCCTTAAAGACAGTCACAAGGAGTTTTCGCTTAACACCTGTACTTTGTCAAGATTTATTTGGAATCGCTTTTGTAATTTCTTGCGAACTTTAGTACATGTAAAACAATCATTTATGTTTATTTATTCAAAAGGCCTGGAGCAACTTTGATGCCCCTGGTCGGAGCGAACCTAGATACTATAAAATAACATGCATTACCCTTGTACAGAAGAATTGGGACCTGTTTGCACGATTCAAGTGCCCTACCACAGAAGTGAGCTTTAGCCTATGGGGACTGAGGTCCCCGCATACTCACACGCACGACTAAACAAAGTCTTTATTCACAGCAGCATCGATCTAGGCGTGAGCGTTGTCTGGTCCTCTGTAATCTGGGAGGTATCCACTCACGCACATTAAGAAGTAGGCAATCTTCCTTACGATTTAAGTACATTTTTGGAAGCTTAGGCTAGGTATCGTTAGAACACCATCTGAAAAGGTATACCTTACCATTGTTTGACCTAGGTCACACGCATACATCATCTCAACTTTAAATGGGCTCGTCTCCTGCCTTCAACCACTTCTGTCATGTTCGATATGCAGCGATCTCAGGACCTACTTCTGTCCCACTACTTACGATAACACCACCACACTCCTTAAAGGCGTAAATCACTGGTCTTCCATTGGTTTCGAATTTCGCCTCAGCGAAAGCGCCTTGACAAAATTAGGAATGTCCATATTTGCACGCAAACGCACTGGCAAGCATTTACTCAACGTATGTGCACACACCAATAACTGACGCAGCGCTTGCGGAGGTTACTATCTCACCTAACAGCGCAGATTACCTTGGATACTCTAATCAAACCTCGCATAGGCTCAAAACTTAGGAAGACGAATATAAGCGCCTAGATCGACGCAAAAAAATATTTTACACATGTATAGAGAAGGGTATACGAAACCAATTGAGGGTGCAAGTGGAGCTGAGGCGTGGTGAAGGACGGGAGACAGAAGAGAGATAAGAGGATGACTTATGGCTGGCCTGAGATGCTAAGAAGCGCAGCAACTCCTACACCGCCGTCCTCTGCAAGTGGACAGGAAAGGAGATCGGCGGGGGCAGAAGTACCGAATTTCCCAGCCTCCAGCATCCCCCCTTCCTCCCTCTCATCCTCATCCTTATCACTGTTCCTCTGGCCCTGTTCTTCGTCGCTGAAAGCGGATATGGGGTTGGTAGGTCGTATTCTCACCCCTGCTGGCGTCCTTGCTCCCATCACCGCAGTCATTGCAGGAATAGAGACCAGAGGGGACTTTTGCCGGTCTTCGAGCCGCGTTTTTTTACTCGAGTCGCCCCTGCTCACGCGTTTTAGCATAGTTGCCTAGATAAAGACGAGGGTACTGTGATTCTATTTTGCTCTCCGTTGACGTGAAACGACCAGCGATGGAAAAGACTCATTCTGGGCCCGATTTGCTTATGTTCATTCAACTGGGAAAATGGATGTATAACGTTAAAACAATGCTATTTTTGATGCTATTTTTCTATTTTTCGTTTCTGTGCAAACGTGAGTAATTTAAGAGCTTGGAAGTACCTAGAAGAGGATTTAACTAATGCGTGCATGGATTAACAGGTAGGTTGACATATGACCGGATAGTTTTAGTTCGTACTGCTGATATAAACGTCCTCCGAAGGATCTGGATATAAAAGAACATATCTTACCCATGGAGGATGATTAAGGAATAAAGCCTTCGATTTACTAGACCTCTTGGGATTCAAGGACTGAAACACCTAGGAATCTCGTGCTTTGGACTATGTCATTGATAGTTACTGTAGTTCGCGTTACTCTTAGGATCATCCCGATCTTCTCCTATTAAGTGAACCTCCTTTTGATGTCCGTGTCATATATTACAGCTTCCTCGGAACCGAGGCAACGTCACAAACAGGCATGATTTCACATTAGCGACGATTTACTCCTTGATAGTCATAATGACAGCTTTTGCTGATGCTTCAGAGGAGGTTTAGGCCTAAACGTATCAGCTGGATGCTGTGCAGATAATGCCGCAGAAAACAGCATTTGCTGCAGTGCATAAATACGCCTATACAGTATGATCAGCAATGGCGATAAAATTTCAACAAATCTGTTGCACCTGTAAGAAGGACTGCTAATAGCATTCGTGAAAAGTGGTGATCAGGAACGATGTGCTCCACAACACTCGATTGGGTAGCGGATTGACACCTACTTGAAGTGCCACTACTACTAAACTGAATGTTCCAATCTTCTTTCAAACCGGCTTCAGCACCGGTGAAGTGAAGTTCTACGTATGCCATCTGCGTTGTTAGTCCTCAACCCCCTTGTGCATTAATAAATCTATGTTCAGGCCCGTGCTACTCATATTATCTTCAGTAGCAAATTGGGTAGCACCATTTCTTAATAACTCAAGATTCACATCACATTAACACATTTCCAGCTTCGACCAACGTCCTGATGCTGCTTTAATAGTTTGCTGCTTAAGATGTAGCATGGTCGAGCCAAATCCAAAAATCTGATGAGGACGTTGTCAGACATCTCCTGCACACCATCGAAAGACTGTTCTTCCCTTCGAGCTTTCAAAAAATTCAACATTGACCCACCCTACACAATATTAACGTGAGATTGATGTTCACAGCTGCTCCTGCCCCTGTCTCTATGGCAGGCAGTGTTTTCTCATCCTGCCTTATGATCATTTTAGCTTAAATATATATTTTTCCGGGCATGAAGTGCGAATGCAGTTTTGACCCTTCCGCGCTTTTACCATTTTCTCAACCTTTTTGGTGCTGGTGTGGATATAAACTTGCGATATTTCAGTAAGCTTCATCACTCCAAATGCACCAACAACTTAATCGGCACGATGAAACCGCACTTCCTTCTGAAGTGTCGGCGAATGAACATGTTGGTAGATAGGAAAATTGCGCAAACCGCAGTATAGCGTGCATACATGCAACTGACTAGTATGACAAAAGGAAATGGAATTTAGCAATCACCTTCAAAGCTGAGCGTAGAACTGTCAGTTGTCCAGGCGGTTGAATGAAAGGTTCTCCGTCTACTTGAATTGGCAGTTCCGATTTCAATATGATCTTCAGCTAGACAGATAAAAATTAGCTGTCTACGGGCAGTATAATAGTGCAGTCGATACAATCGCTACAAAGTGTGATCAAATTACTCGGATGGAATGCTCAGCGTTATGGCAACCAGTAAAGTAGTCAAGGTGATAATAGTTATGAATGAACTATGTCAGATGAAGGGAATGGTTGAGGCAATAAATGCTCAAAATTGCAAACCAAATTAAGTAAATGAGAGGCGCTGAAACGGTCAGCACAAATGCGCAGGTCATGTAAATCCGAACAAAAGCAAGTTAATACGTATTTACGAAAAAAAATTAAAGGAAATGGGCCTATGAAGCGAGCAATTAATTTACTAAAGGTGTACAGCGCTTAAAAATGCACGACATTTATGATAGATTTATCCCCCCATGTTTTTCCCACCCCTCACGTCCTTAATGAATCCCTCGAGTATAATAAATAGGATAGAAATGTCTTGAGTCTGAACTTTTAGCCCTTCCTTGAGTTCGACAGGCACCATAGAGTTAAGCAAACTCCTACCAGATGTTGGTGAGGTAAACCTTTCACAGTAGTGATAGGCACAAAAGCAAGTTGTAGCTGCATCTTAAGTAGTGTTCAAAACTGAATAGATACCTAAAATAAACACGGTTGAATACCGATTCGTACTTTGAAGCCAGGATAGGACAAGATAAAGTTGTAGGCATCTCCGTCTGAAGGCAACCTGTTGGGTGATTTTTGAGAGAAAATGATAATCTGCCTTATAAATAAGGAATACCCCCCGGACTGGTCTATGTCAGTAAAAGCCATTCCAAACTGAGTTGGCAACGTGGCTGCGTATGTTGTACCACTTTAGAATTAACTTTTTGATGCCACCGCTCCCCGAAAAAAGTGCCTCCCCGTCCACAAATGCATTGCGTCGCTTGATGATTCATTTATGCGAACTCTAGTTGTAATTTTCGTAAATTGGGAGCAAATAAGTTTGCAGTCCTTCATTTATAATAGCATATCCTTTAGATGGATGTAATACATCCACGAAACAGCAAGAGAACAAACAGCCATCACGGCATTAGTTCATGCCTTCCAAATTTAAAATAGGCAGAACGATACCAGGAAACACAACTAGTCCCTACATTAAAATGTTCGATTTCCCTACACCCAGGGTTTCAAACGACCAATGGGTGCACATTTCAAGGACTTTAAAAAGTGCTTAAATGTACGTTAAAGTTACTTTTACTAAAGTAAGTTCGGGTTCGCATCGCTTTCTTGGATCCCATTTGTTCCTCTCAAAGCTAAATCGCGAGGAAACAAGCTATCTTTTAACAAGCATGCCCCACCGAAGGGTATTACAAGGTCAAAGAAAAAACTTAGCGAATTTTATCGCAATCACGGCGAGATAGGATTCAATCATACAAAATTAATACTTAAAAAGTAGTTTTGATCCAAGCTATAATTGATAATTTTTGACCATAGGAGTACATGTTACAGAGGAGAAGGCTAGTTTTGAGCGGAAAGAATAAATTTAGATCCTGTATTTGACAAAACCTGTCCTAAGTCATTTTCACCACATAGATGTACAGCGATTTGCCAGAGTAGCCTGACGGTAACGGATAAGTTTTACGTTTGTGAGCCTTTAACGTATTAGAAAGACGTGGGTTTGAGACAAGTTGAGTAACATCAGGTGGATAAATCAAAATCGTACATTTGAGCAGTGCCATATTAATGCATTTCGATTTGTCGACGAACTGATACAATAGCCTTAGATGGTAGCATCATTAAAGAGCTTTGTGTTAGTGAGCGCTCGTCACAGTGGGTGTCTAAAGGGCTTACGTGAGCCGCTTGAGCGAGTCGGATGCCTGAGCGAAAGCCGGAATAAATCTGACCCATATGGAGAACGCCGCAGATGCCTACCACCTCCAGAAGGCCGTCATAGTGCGTGGGTCGAGCAAAGGTCTCGTCCTTGTCCAGGCCCCAGGGGTTAGCACCCCCACCCCACGAGAGGATATTCAGCACCACAATCCCCTCTAGTGAAGGTAGGTCGAGCACCTTGCCATCCGCCTCCACCACTACCTTCTTTTGCAGGTCCTTGCATGTCGACCTATTCACCATTTTGCGCAATCCTATTTTGAAGTACACCGATTTGTTGTGCAACCTATCGAGAAATCCCAAATCCACATACTCGTTCATCGATATAGGAACTTCGCGTCCCTACCTAGTTACAAACTTTTCTACATAAAGGAACAAAAACCACGATAATCCATTTGAGTATTGAAGTATTCAAACCTTAAGTATTGAAACGTCACTGCCTTGGTGACGTGCTGATTATTAGTTTATTGATGTGGCCACCTTACGTCTTTATCGTTGTCATGACCCTAACAGCAAAAAAATGATACGACTCGCTAACCACAAGAGAAGGATTTTCGTAACCGCCACCGTAGTGAAACATTCACCCGGTGCCCAAAGGGCAAGTTGTTAAAGCAGTTTGCGGCTCCCTTTTCGTCTCTAATTTTATAGTTCAGGCCTTTTCTCTAGTTGCATACATGACTACATCAGTCTTTAGAGTCGCCACACCAATAGCATGGAACTCTGCGCAAATGACCTCTCCCACTGGTCACATCTTCATGACATCTTCAGGGGTGACTCAAACACTACGGACTTACCTCCTATGGAGTCGCTCAGCTTTCGAGATAAATTAGAGCCTTTTTTAATGCCATGTTTAGAATGGCACCTCAGATAGCCTATTCCTTGTCATAAACCTTCATTTTAAAGCCAAAAATTTTCCACCATTCTAATGATTTGAAATGTAAATTTAACAGGAATAGTCATAACAAAGGGAATGAGATATTGCAAGGTGGTGAATCGCCAACTCAATTTTCTAAGCCAAGGTTGCCATCAAAACCGCCTCATTATAAAGCCATGACTTAACCGACCACGATAACAATCAATCTAAATCCCGAAATAAGCACCACTTAAAATGGGAAGATAGTAGGCCCAAAGAAGAACATACCGGCTGTTAAACTTGGAGGGGTTCTCGGAGCGCGCATTGTGGAAGTCGAGAGCGAGGTCGGCGTCAATGCCAATACCGAAGTAGTTGTTCATGATAACAATGAAAGAATTGTCTTCCGTGGTGTTCTGTGAGTTCGTCTGAATATGCAGGGCTGCTTTCACCTCGTCTTTCATCTCCTCATCTGATCTACCCACCAACGTCCACCTGTACCGGAGAAGATACCTTCTTATAGCTGATTTGCTGATCAGTAAAAAAAACAGAGAACGAAGAACGATTTGCATTTCAGACTATGATATTTGCAATTAACTCCCTAAAGAGTTAAACCATAGCAAATTACTTTCAGTTTGGAAGAAAGTTAAAATGGGTCGGTTTCAGAGCAAGTGTTCCTTCGAGCTGTTTATTTGATGTTGGCCAAGTCGAGTGCAGAAAAACAGCAACCAAATCCAAGCATAAAATTAAAAATACTGCATCTGAATTAGGTGGCATGAACATTGAAAACGACAATTAAAGGCTAAAAACGATTTTCTAACTGAAAACAGTTACAAAAAGTGAATTTAGTCAAGAATTTTATAGAATCAGGGATACGGAAGGGGAGTATAGCACAGGTCATGATACCCACTTAGGGCGGTTATAAATGGAAAGGAGGGGGATCGGCAATGCAGAGGCGAAAAACGCACCGGTCGAGGCGGACCTTCTCAGCGGTAGCGATATTTTTGAGGATGAGAAGAGGCTCCTCCGCGGAAGTGTAACCGCCACCCCAGTTGAGGACGCGGGCGAGATCGTTGCCGGTGCCCAGGGGAAGAAGGGCAATGGGTGGTGAGTGGCACGCTGCGTCCTGTCCCACGCTGTCCAAGCAGGAAAGCGTCCACCCGATCGTACCGTCTCCGCCACACACCACTAGTCGATAGGAGGCCACTTGGCGGAAACAGAAGAGTCCTGGCAGTGGCCCTCCCACGTCCAAGTTGAAGACCTTTTACAATATAAGCATCTGTTACTGCATCTGCACGTTTTGGGTCAGCAGTTTTGGAAACCAGGTTACCACACTTCCCCCCTCCCCCCATTTTCCCCAGTTAATATTAAAATTCATGCTGTGACCGACTCACGATAGAAAAAGTAATAGTGGTAGACACTAGCTTCTTCACGATAACTGATTCCATTCCTTTCAAGCCAGTTTCATGCACCCAAAATAGTGCACATATATCAGTAGTATTTTCAAAAAAATCGTTGAGATTGGCCTATAGACTTTCCAATAGAACTTATTTATGGTCACCGAACCAATGGCAATAAGCGTCCATTAACGTTCACTTCTTCCATCGTGAGCAAAACCCGACTCAGGCGATCAAATAAGGAAGTAGATGGCCACTTAAACACTGAAAGTAGTTTATTCTCGTGCGGCTATAGCTTCGTTAACGCTTAGAAAAGATATTGTGAAGGCTTTATGGAGAAATCAATTTAAGATCCAGAAAAGAATGGTAAACGAGAGATTCTGCTCGAAGGTACGGGAAGAACAGCGCCTCAAAAAGGCAGTGGAGGCGTATCTTAAAGTAATCCACAAAATTCATGGTGATACCAGCAGTGCAATAGAATGTATGAAACCATTAATTTGGTCTACACATGGAAAGCGCTGCATCATCTTCATTAGCTAGCCAAATATACTTTACGTAGGACGCAATTTACCAATTTAAACGCATGAAATTAGGAAAAACTGCGCCTTATGGGCATCAATCGACCAGATAAAAAGGTTTCCAAGTTCTCCCAGCATAAGCTAGGATTATTGTTGGGGCGATTGTCCAGTTTTTATTAATAAATATTGATGCTTGTGGTTAGCTTAACCTTAATACCAAATGTTCGTGCCTTATTCAAGAGTGATTGTAAAGGTACTTAGGCCTCTTTGGGATCTCAAAAGACAATCTGAGTGATAACGAACTAAACTGTCAGGTATAGTGAATAATACCCTTATAAACAGAAATAATATTATTCCATACAGAGGACAAACCAAACCACGGGTGGACAAGTGTCGTCATTAGTCTACGAATGAATCGAGGAAACCTTCGACGCCGATTACAAAAGCCAGCTCTTCAATTTAAGGTAGTAGCAAGGGGAATTTAGTGCAGCAGTACCTGGAAGGGATTGAGCAAGCACCGGAAGGCAGTCATGAGTTCTATGCCTTGACATCCACCGGATTTGATGTTGACGAAAACCAGAAGGGGCTGAACGCCGACTGGAATGAAGTGCGGCTGGATTTTCGGGAGTATCAGCACCACCAGAGGTCGCTCCATTATATAAGCATTCTGAAAGGCACAAATAATCATCCAGGGAGGAGAGATGAGGATCGGCACATTCACAGTCGATTTAATTGGATCTAAATAGCATACATTTCATTCCTGAGGTACTGTATGCGTATATTAACAAAATTGCAGGCATTCGTGAAATAATCGTCAGATGACGTAGAGCAAAATAACAAAAAATCTCACTTAAAAGGAAGTATAGCGCATAATATAAGAAAAATATGTTCGTGACCATAAAATTGATCAGAAATCGTCAGCTACGAAAGGTTGTGCCACACTGGTAAGATTTTCTATTTGCCTCAAATGGAGATGAATACAAATTCTCCACTCAATACGCTCCAGTAACGCACATACCTCAATTATATCCACTTCTGAAAAACAATTTCTTCCAATATTAAACTATTGCTGGGGATACCTGTGACTCCAGAAAAAAAAACTATTCATATCGCAAAGCTCAAAAAGCTCATCTCTCCAAGCGTTCTAGAAGTACTTCAAGGTTATTGATCTCACTGATTTCCCGATTGGCCAATGTTATGTGGAGACGTTTCAAATGTTCTGGTACCCGCAACAAGACCAAGACTAATCAAAGTGACACAAACACGTGACAGCAGAGTCTACCTCTGAGACTCAGCACTCCAACCGGCTGAAGCATGCGCGGGCGTCATATTTCAGATGTGGACAGACTACTGGCATTAAAGATATCTGTTTTCGAAGTCATTGTCTCTTAAGCATTCTGGTAAGAACCCCTATGATATCAGTGCTCACAATCGCAGCTCACGATAAAAAACCTCTGTGGTTTGCCAATAAAAACAGTGACTTGGTCTATATGGCAGTAACCGAATGGACTTGAGATATGGTGGTGCAGAACATGGTGCCATAATGGCTTTAAAGTGGTGACACTACTCCGTAAGAAGACCTGAGAGATGTCTGGTTTGCAATCGTCTCCATGCAACGGTTCCTATTCAGGTATACCGCTTACGCGCTCAATCGCTTTTGCTTTAATTTCGACCAAACCAATTTCGAGTAGATATTTGCAAACGGTCATAACCTGTTACCTCATTTGAGCTGTTCCAGTAAGCAGGTCTGCCTAGACATAAAACATTTCACTTCTGTCTTTTGGTAGCAAAAATTTCACAGATTAATAGTTTACCCAAAACATTAAACTGAACCCCTGCACAAAGTATGATTCGAGTAAGCGCTACCATTGGTTACAGTCTTGGTTAGATAAGTACTGAGCGAAATCTGAGACGTTTTAATTAACTCAAATGTGAATCTAAAAGGTAGTTGATAATCAAGCAGCTAGAGGGAGAGCTAGTTAAGTAGATTCACCAGTGTATGGCTAGAAACAGACCTACAGATAACGAAATCAAGTAAATTGTTTAATGGAATAATGCAGAGAGGAGAGAAGGGAAATGTCTTGAGCGAACCCGAAGTTTTTCATAGGCCTCCTCTGCGAACTCAAAGGTAGCGAAGTTGAGCACGAGACAGCCACTCTCGTAATAAATGACCTCAATGGACTCCCATTTTAGCTGCTCACCCAGCTTCCGGGTGAGTAACCGCTCGTACATACACTGGGAGAGATTTTCCTTCAAGTTGCCCACAAAGAGCGGTACTGTGGAAGTGGCGGTGGAAGATGAGGGAGAATCTGCGAGCGTCACCTCTGTGAGACGTCGTAGGCAGAAACGAGTCAGTTGGAGGGCGCGGCAGGACTCCGCGCGCAGTGTGTTTAAAAGATTCCATGGACGGTCACCCGGATCAAGGATGCGCTCACTCACACAGAAATTCAACGACACCATCGTCAGCCGCAAATGTGAGGAATCGAGCTCCTATGATAAGAGAAAAAAGGGGGAACGAAGTTAATCCTAACGATTGAGCCGAGAGCATTGACTCTGCCACGTAATAGACTTCAATCTGAAAACCATTCTAATCTCGCTGTCAACACTGCTTAAATTGAAATTTCATCTTAATGGCGTCTCCAATATCGGAGTGAATTATAGAGAGTATCTCAAAAATTATATATTAGACTATCAACTTCCGAAAGGCACTAGTTGGGAAGTAAAGCAGATAGGAATATGAAATAAGATTAGCCTTGATGACAAGTGTTCCAAACATGCATAAATAGAAATGAATCAGATATGTCGAAAAGTAGTTACCACAAACAATCGAAAATTCACGGAAAACTTTTCTCGACAACTCATATGAGTTTGGGTAAATTAAATATACGTATGCATGCACACATACATACATACATACATACATACATACATACATACATACATACATACATACATACATACATACATACATACATACAATCGTACGTTCAGAAGTAGAGCTGAGCGATTTCTGAAAAATAAATCATTTAAAATAAGATATATTGATCCACCAGGACGTATTGGATGTCCTAGCAGTTCCTTATAAACCAATTACACACATCACAGCGATTGGAATTTAAGAACTGAAATTTGAGCCAAACCACAGCTTGTTCTGATGGAGAAATCGACAGACGGTGTGAGATGCCAACTTATTTTCGAGTGAGGAATGTCTTGCCTTTACTTGTCTGCCAATACATTATAGAGAAGTGATTGATCGCAAGCGTAAATGAGTGGAGGCTAAGAAGCAAGCGATGAAAGAACGTCAGTGAGACGATATCCGCATATGTGATTGCCCTGATTGCCCAGTGATTGGACAAACAGTGAGGGAAATTACATTTCCAAACCCATTTTCAAGTGGAAACCGTGCCCATTAAGCTCCTCCACCCACCCCGCAACAATGGAGCAGATCATACGGCGCAGGTACAAGTAACTTGTCTTGATACTTCCTGAGGTTAGAGCAATGAAGTGAGTACACCAGGATCACTCACCGTGAAAATCAACTTCCGAAAGGCTTGGACTGCGTCAAAGACAATGGATTGAGCTGTAGTGCTTTCTTCCAAAGGCAGTTCGACAGACTGCCCCGAGTCTTCGGTTCTAAAAAAACAGTGGAAAGACCGGATAGACGAGTTGGGTGGCAGAAGCAGTTAACCCCAATCTATCAACAAGATACAATGCCTAATATCGGCCTTGCTATTAGATTGAGGTAATGAAATGGTGGACCACCGAATACAAGATATTGCCATAAAAATTAATTTTAAAGGCCTTCTTCAAGAACTTCTACTTAATTATACAAAAAAATGAAGTAAAACACATAAACCTGAATGAATTCGTACGCAGATTGAAGCTTAATAGTGTTGCATCAGTGACAAAATAGCGACTTGCGTGAGATCACCACTGTAAACCCTGATGTTTGAGAGATATGGGTCCTCCGGGCATTCGCGACGAAATATTAGAGTTGGTCGCTTCGGGTCAAAACGAAGTTGGGTTCTGAAGTCTCCGTTCATGTCCAATTTTACTTCGTTCCCATCTGGAACAACAGAAGTACAGTGCAGGTTTAGAAATTGGCAATTGACGTAGTCGGTACTATCAAATTATTACAACCGCGTTTATTTATTTTAGGGCCGGTGGTGTTAGTCATCACTGCTTTACTGATCCGTTTTCAAAATTTTAGTGTAGGTATTCTTTGCGATTTGATAGTTGATGCACTTGCCAAAAACATAGACAACTGAAATTAACATGAAAAATGAGTTAACAGATTGCTAGGAGCTTGAAAACCCAAATGAGAAAGAACTGTTCCATTTTTTAAACTTCTAGAAAAAAACTCCAACAAAATTAAAAGTGGTGCTAGCAAATAAATTGTCCCAGCTCAGTTCTAAATGGGCCCTCATTGTCAGCTGTGCTCGATCAAAACCAAAAGTAGGGAAAATTCCAGACAATCCACACCACTCACTACCGATTTTCAAGGCCTCACAAGTAATCCTCCCAAATATCCCTCATTCTGTTTTAAATCTAGGAACATATATGAAATGGAAAAAACCTTTCACTTTTGGTGATCCAATCACCTTCCTAGTTCTCATTGTGACTACGGTTAAATAGCATGGAAGTTTTCTGGAATAAATGTACTAGGAATGTTAAGAGCAGATAACAAGGGAGCGTGCCTTTTTCGTTCATTTCGTAGAGGGTGTAGTCCTTAGGGTTGCCAACCAAGTAGAAAGCCTTCAAGCACTGGCTCATGGCCTTTTCAGTTGACATGGCCTTGGAGAAACTGAAGCTCCGGAATGACCGACTCATCAGGCCATATTCGCCGTCTAGCGCACAGGCGTAGTCTGCACGTGAAAACGACAGAGAGAGGAATAATTACTACCAATTAATGGCATATAAGAAGGGGGCCGTGATCGGCCAACTTTACTTCCTTATCGAAATTCGTTGGGATGTCTCAGCATCGGTGTTATCAGGCAAGAGAATGTGTGAGAGGTCGTGAAGGCCAAATGCTAACATAGAAGAAAATGTCAAACGAAGGAAATAAAATGAAAATCTGCTGATTTCAGAGACGATTCAAAAGACTATAACAGTAGCGATAAGTAGAATGCAATGAGTCTTCTCATAACTCGCTGTTGACAATGGAAGTGTTATTAAAGTAGTGGGATGAAACAGATCTGTGGTAGCTGCAAATAATCACCATAAAATAATTAAAGCTCTGCAACTTTCAAAGCCTTTTGAATGAAATGTCTTCCTGCCTTGATCCAAGGTGAGCGTTTCGGTGAAACCAAAGTAGCGTAAAAAGGTAACCTTAATTTTACTTGTGTAACGTGCGGAATCAAAAACACTTTAAAAATTACAAAGAGTTTGGTGTAGTTTTTCAAACAATGTAAGGCGGATAAATCTCTATGGAGCGCACTAATAGTAGGAAAGTGACAAATGAGAGCCAAGTAATGCTAGTTTCATTGTTACTTAAATTCTATGACTGAAGGAGATTGAAACAGCTCATAAACATCGCCAGGTGCAGTATTTTAATAGATCCGAGGTCAACTACAGACTTGATAAGATTCTCTAGTTCTGCTTAGTATAAATGGATACACAAGCAGAGCGGTCATTATAAAACCACAATACGATAGAAAAATAATACAATCGCGACTTCATCTAGAAGATGCCCCCAAGATGATGTACTATCTGAACCACACTGCCGACTCGAGTCGCACCACAATCATGCCGTATCACGCATATCGACCTGCTATTTTAGGCGTTATAGAAAAAAAGTTACATCAAAAAGGGTGAAAAGTGGGACAGGACAATTGTAAAACACCGATCACCCATTCCTCCATCAGTATCCTTTGTGATAGAGAAATGGAAATAGCAACCTACCATCAAAACCGTCTCGGTCGGGTGAGTCGCGAGTGCCGCGAGAATCGCGGCAGCTCTCCTCCCTACTGTCCTCGCTGCTCGACCAGCAGTCGTAGAAAGTACGAACTAAGAGGAAAGGAGGAGATGTATGCCATTAAACTACCGTAATAACAAGTTTAGTTGATGCTGCTGCAAGTTCCACCAATCCTGAGTAGGAAATCCCCTCCGATCGGTAACAAACAAGCAAAAAAGGAAAGTGGTGCTGCATTTTAAGGGAGAGAAAAACACTTCGAAGATTAACTATTTTTACTAGGTCATCAGAATAGGGAATTTGATCGTTTACCAAATTAAAACCTTATTAAACACATTAAACCATCGGTATGTCACTATAGAGTGGCTTTAAATCAGGATTTTGAATTGTGGCTTGTCGTTTCCTGCCTCGTTAGAGTATTGCATTCCATTGGTTGGCCGAAGAAACGCCTTCTTAAGAGTAAATATTTAAGAAATTGTCACAGTAGATGAAATATGGATCTGTATTGTCAAGAGAATAGAACTTTTAATGAGTATAGGATGAATATAACAAACGCAACCTACTGTTAATTAGTTTACCAACCAAAGTGCTGACCGAGACGGTTAGTTAAACTTTTTAACGAGTGTTTATGAAGCATTTTTTAGAAGATTGCTTGACTTGAGGCCAAGTAATATAAATGTCCTTTACCAGGATAGAAAAATTCCTGACTTCTGCCTTCTTCCGCTGAAAGTGCCTTGGAAGATGAGAAACTTGACCGTGAGAATACTGAGGGGTAACGATTACGAGAAAGCGGCCGGTATATTCTAGTTAAGTTTTTGTAAGTGCTTGCACAAGAAGCAACATCCCCTTAGAACCAAATGCACCGTCTTCTTTAGGCACACACCTCTCCATTTAGGGTGGTGAGCGTGCTAGAAGAAACAATTAATTTATTGAGACACATAACAGATGGCATTTTCAAAGAGTACTGTCAACCACGGAAACAACTTAGTGCAATTGAATTGCCGGCAAAAATTCAATACTATCGTAAAATGGAAAGCCGCGTCCCTTTTTCCTTATAATCCATCAGCTGTGGTGCCCCAAGTTAAGCAAATGGAAATCAACACAAAGTGAAATTCTCGTGTGTCCATCGTACCTCACTGAAAGAAGTTTACGTGCAGACGGGAGCAAAAAGTGTATTAAACTTCCAGGCTGAATCCAATGGATGAAAATATTGAAAAGAGATACTCTTTTCCCGAAATCCCTGAATGTTCAATTGAAAGTATTGAATAGGTAAAGTGATCCAGCGGAAAACACAGACGGCTGGAAATGAGCAAAAGTACTGCTGAATGCCCCTAAGGATTTGCTGTGAAATTTCTTTGAACGTGCCAAGTGCACTCCACAGGCTTGAACCGGTCCACTATCTTCGATGTTACTTACTATTTATTGATATCACCGAAAGGATTTTAAAGGTATCGAAAATGTTATTAAAGCTAGGAAATCATTTTAGCCATTGAGGGAACATAGATCATTATTCAACTGAAAAACGCCAATGAGAGCACCTTTTGTCTCACCAATCCCGTGAAGACTTTAAGCTGCCATTCCTTTCATATGTATTTGGGAAAAAACACTAACAGTCCTGATGATGGTGGGTCAGAGACGTTGGGCTAGTACCATGGAGAAAGAGGAAGGTAGGATTATAGCGATGCAATTTTATAGGTAAGCAAACATGGACCAAGTGTAGTGTCAAGCCAATGCACAGCGCTCACCAAGGTCGCGTAGACTACGTCGCGCGTCAATCCATTGCTACTCAATGGAACAGCTTGCTCAAGCCAAGGAGCGCAGCCCCACGCACACACGCGCAAGTGTCATCACGAGAGGGGTCGAAGAGAGGAGCTCGCCCTCCAATTTTACCGCCCGGGTCCTTCGAAAGCTGACACATATTTTCTCAATAGACTAGTTCGATGTCATGAGCCCCTTAACCCGAGGCGGGTAGCCCTGACCTTTGGTCGGATTTAAAATGGACTTCGCCAAATCAACCACTACCAGTGGTGCTCGTAGACACTCAAATGAATTACGAAAATTAAACACCTTCGGAGCATAAAAAAACATACGTGATCAATACTTGAAAACGAAACCACCTTGAACAAAGTAAACACAAAAGGCAGATGCAAAGAGTGCTTTTGAAGGCCATAAAACTCCATTTTCCTTATCAAGAAAAACATGAATTGGGGCAGCAATTTCACCATGTGCATTGTTTTCCACTGTCGACTATTTCAATTCGGAGATTGTAACTTTACACCCACGGCGTCCAAAATGATTTAAAACGAACTAAAAATCTTCACTAGAAAGCACAAATTAAAAACATCGGAAAAGAGTAATTAAACAACCATTTCAGACTCAGGAACATGACAGACCAAGGAAAAATGAGCCGTAATAAAATGCAACAGGATGTGGTTTTTATTTCTACTACCATTCTTTTAGACGCTTGAAGAGCTCACTGTTCAGCCATCTTGAAACATCCTATCTTCGTCTACTCATGGCAAAAACCAGTTTATTAGTAGTTCCTGCTGCAAAAATCCTCAGTTTCAGTTTAAGTGGTGAAGGAGTGTATGACCTCGAAAAATGCTTCACAAAAAAAATAAAGTGGGCTTCAAAGCAAACCTTAAAAGATGGGTCAGAATGATCCCCATTCAAGTATCTTACCGCGCATCACAGCAAACACTCGTAAAACACCAACCCCAAAAAACAAGCTCACTCCTAAAATCTACGCAATTTATTGCATTGATTTGGCGACTCCACTGATAACTTAAAAACCTTATTCAGGAACAAATGACGTGAACCCTTTAATTCGAAGTAATTTTGGAGAAAACTTAAGAGTTATTAAAAACAGATGTAGAAAATTCAAGCCCATTAAAAGATAGGTCCTGTGAGGGTTTTTCACGGATCCCAAATAATCAAATTGTAATGAATGATTACAGGGTGATACGAGATAAAAGCATGTGTTTCAGACAAAAAAAAGTATAGACTGATTCTGATCAGACTTTTACGTAAGATATTCCCGAAGATGCAGCATGATGGGTCTACAAATTATCAGAAAGAGTGATGCCTAGCTCTGGCCACTTCCATTTCGGTCCCAGATTTCAATACCAGCTTTTACTTCATTCATTATTGTCCAACATCAAAAAAGGTGATAATAACTTGCGATTGGGAGTGTTGTCAAGCAGACAAGGGGAATGAAACAGTACCCCCTTTCTCCTGCAGTTTGTTTTGGGTATTGAGTTGATTTGAAAGAACAGGACTTTTTATTTCGACCCAATGAATAGTTCTGGCAGCTTTTAAAGAAATAGCCTTCCCAGACACGTTCAAGATGCGTTGGATTAAGTATACAGGTCTAATTGGTTGGCTCTCGGCAGGAAATTCATTGCAAACAACTTCGTCAGTAATCCATCCACAATAAATCCATTGCTAAAGTAGTGTTTTAGAGGAGCAGGGTGGACAGTGGGTCGTTTCAAGGTAATCTATGGATATGTCCGTTGATTCAGCGCTGGAACAAAATTCAAAGGCCATTTCTCCTCATAAACCAGCCAGCTCACAAATAATCCTCCTTAAAGTGGACGCATTAGGTGAAAAATAGAGTGACGGGCATCGAAACCTCTCACCATTTATTAGGATATGAAATTTGGCACTCAAATTACTCAGCTTCTGCCACAATTCGGTCAGTTTCTGCAGGTTCAAACGTTAAACTTTACCCTTAACGAAGTTACTGTCAAGCTAACATTAAATAATTTGAATCAATAGCAATACGCAAATATTCACTACCAAGAATAAGGGGTCTTCCTGAACTCGTCTCGGTGGTAGGTTCTGCCAACCCATCTTCGAGTGCTATGCAACAAATATTATGAGGAGCTTCTGCAGTATTTGAACCGAGTTAAATGGAGTTCATAACGCAGGCAAGACCGAATGACACCCACCAGGTTAAGCTGACACTTCGCGGGCGTTCAAAGCAAAGGGAAATTCGTAACGATCACAATTTAAAAGTGCTCCACCGATAAATTGATATATGCCCATGCTCAATTACAAGTATAAAAAGTGGCGCGCATTTTACAGGTTCATATAAATTACTTCGAGCCATTGTGGCGAGCTGTGTGAAAACCACACAGTGTTTGGTCAGTTGATAACTTTTTAGGATTGTATAAATTACAATAAATTGCCTGTAGAGCACTGCTATCTTACGTTGTTGAAACTCGGAGCATAATTTACCGGAAAAGGACTTATCGCAACCAAGCTTGCCCGTGCTAGAAATAATATGAGATGGAAAAAATAGTGAACACTCCCAATTACATAGCTAAATTAGAATAAAAGAACCGGTTTATGAGGTTGCTTTAGATCTCTAAGCTAAAAGTAACTTAGGAAAGTTGGGGTCATTAATTGACATGTGACAATATCTTAACGTCGAAGAGCTGTCTCTGCATACCTTCGGGAATCGTATGGGGTGGGACCGTTTCGAAGGGCAAGAATAGTCAATACCCAGTGGACGAATCAACATTAACTCACTCTGAGGTCGGCGCATAATGCCAACGGTGTGTTCAGAGGGGATATCGGGCCGTGGGAAGCTGACGGCCCAGGGAGGCAGCATGATGTTGCGCAGGGGGCCAAAATCACACTGCATTGGCAGCTTCCGTGAGCAGCCTGCGTGCACCTGAAGTGAAATACTCACAAAATAGCATTAATTCTAGCGGATGAAAGCTTCAATTAAGATCCTAACAAAGTTTGGGCGGAATGGTGTCAAACAGAGTTGTAAGTAAGCAAGGGGAGAAGCATCCAAATTCTCCCAAGTTACAGAAGGGGTATGACCGCACATTGACTTCTTCGATTGGTTGTTGATAGTAGCCTTTTCTAGCACTGGTACACTTGCAGTTGAAAATTTTCATCAAGAGTGGTTGAAGATGAAGTGATCTGAGTGTCACATAGACAACAAAAAGCATCCTTCTAAACACTTCCACGTCCATCAGTTCATTGATGTTGAGCTTTGCTTTGGCAGTCTATCGCTTACACAAACAAAACCCACCTGTGAATAGGTTGAAAATTCACTGACATATTCGCATTTGTTTAATACTGCGTTCAAACCTGAACAAATTTTCGGAATCAAAAGCCCATTTTTGAGGATGGTATTTTACAGGCATAGATAGAGATCAAGATTTTCTGGTCTTGAATTACGTTATCAGCCCCAAAACTAAAGTTTTTTCATCAAGGTAAGACTTCAAAACAAACGCACTATTTTTTAACTTGTTAACCGTGGGCTAAAGCATAAATAGCTTATTTGTAGCCATAAGTGCATAAAAGTTGCATCAAAGTTGAATGGTTCAATACAAACGGCATTCAGATGACTCACAGTTGTGCCACACCAAAGGCATCGATAGCCGGTCAGACACTCGGAGGACCCACACAGCTTTTTACAGAGGCAACATTTGGTGCTCGACCGCAGGTTGCCCTCCCGCCAGTGATGTGAAGTACTGGTCGCGTTCTGCAGTAATAGCAAGAGAACTCATCTATGCTAATCAAGGTAGCTTATTTGCAGGCACATTAACATGCCGATTTCGATAACCGCCAAAAAGGGTTGACAACGGTCCAACGAAGCACTGAAATAAAAGTTAGCGAAAAAAAAGCAGTTCTACCATAATCTCTCTTAATGACACCTGAAAACTTCCCAGGGTCGCCAATGATACAATGTTAAGATTCACGAAACACAACTATCGGTGAAAACATTCCGAAAAATTTAGATACTATCCAGATGTGAATGCACAAAATAAGAATCCACCCCCATTTCTATCAGGTGCATTACCCAACACAAAATATATCGAAAGTGGTGACTTTCACCAATTTTTGAACCTGGAGAATCTCGTACCGCAAAACGCCAAAGCAGATGCAATTAGTTCAATCACAGCAGTGAATAGGGCCCTAGTAAAGGGATGGGAGAAAACAGGCAAGGAAAGTGGGTTTTTCGAGACGAATCACCAAATCAGAAATCTATTAGCAAGTGAAGGCGTCATTTCGTATTTGTCGAGTATCAAAAGGGGTACTGGAGAGTGCTATCGTTCGTGAGTTGTCTGGGAAAATCAATGCTATGGACATCTAATAAACCGTCACGAATTAAAGTTTTACACGCAACAAGCCAGATTTCACACCGGTCGGCAGTTAAGCCACGCCCATCGGTGGTCGAAAGGCGGAAAGAAACCACCAAAACTCTAAAAGCCATCACACCCTATCGCTTCATCTTCAACTATCATCCTTTGTAATTAGCATCAGTTCTCGACAGCCAGAAAATGCCTCCCCGTGGTTGTGAAAACCAAGCATAGGTAAGCACAATGCTTTGAGGAATAGCGATATGGCTGTGCTTACACTACCCTTCCCCAAGCTCCTTCAAAAATGTAAAGAAAAAAAACATGATAGGCGATTACAAACCAAATAGTTTGTAGACTGTACACCTAACAATTCTGGCTGATCTTTAATTCCATTAGGTTAAGACGCATTGGATTTCTTGACTTAATGTACACGCTAAGCATCTGGTCAAAATATAAAACTAGATCCGATCTGACAGGTATACGGTTTGCTATTATCACTTATTTTACAGAAGCACAAAGTTAAAAGGACTAAAAAGATCAAATTCCACGCTCTCCATACTACTTCAATGAACTCCACCCACATTTGGAAAGCATCAAAAGAGAAAAACTCTACAGACCAATTGCAGCTCCTGTGAACCGGCCAGCGTCAAACACACTAATGGGATAAATAAATAGGTACGAGCCCAGGGAAAGGTGTTGCCAGCTCAAGAAACCACCAATATAATTAAGTATAAATTCAGAGCCGGCCTTAATGTCCTTTCCCAAGAAAACTAGCAAGTCAACGAGGACACGGATGATGGAAATCTAGTAACTCCTAAATTTCCTTTATATCATTTCATTGCAAAAGGAGTGAATTGATTACAGATTTAAGAAAGTCTAAAAGTAAGGGACAAGATCTTGCATTCCTCACTTCGCAAGCTCTTAGATATCGTAGATGCAATAACATTCGATTCTTATTACAATTATAAAGTTTCTGAAATAGCAATGCAAAGAATAAATAACCACAACGGGCTTCGGAGGAGGAGAACTGAGTAAACAGTGAATGAGACGCTGGAGGATTTCGGCATGCGGACGATGGTTTAATATCTGTTTTGTTTCAAATGCACGACGGCCATGCTGACATGGAGTGGAAATATTTAAGAAAAAGATGAGTTATTTACTACACGGACTCGAACATGCGTAAACAAACCCTATTCCGTTGCGACCTGAAGGCAGCACCCTGCTTACAGTCGTTGACGGCAAACTCTTTACAATCGTAGTGAGCGTAGTACTCGCACACTGAGGGTAAAGAAAAGTTGAAGAGTTCACAGAGTAGGAGAAATATTTGTGGGGGAGCAGAAATGAAAGAGGGGCGAAATAATAGGCCATACCCTCGCAGCGGACAGAAGGTGTGTCCCTCAGTCTCGTGCGACACACGTTGCAAAATTTCCGGCGAAAAAACGTCAATTCAGACCAGCAGTGAGCAACCGGTGTCTATAAAACCAATATAAATATAAAAATGGCTTAATAACCAGTAAAACCCGCAAAGAATTACTTACAAGGATTTGGGTGGATGCGTGGGAAGGGCAAACGGTGACGATGTCTCGCAAGCATTTCTCATGGGCAAGGAAATTGCAAACTAAAAGAAACAACAGTGATAAGTGCTTTGATTATGTAAGAAGGATCGACATACCATCACAGGCAAATCCAGTACTTAGAGGGCTCCAAATAACTTCACCACAGTGGTGACAGTACACAGGTTTACTCAAGGACTTCCGGTAGAAGGAATGACCACTGTGGGAGCATAGTTTTTCCTTATACGCATTTAAATTGCTTTCTTCCTCTGCCTCCTCTCGTTCGTTCAGCGAAGGCACATTCAGCAGGATCTCGCTGATGGTCGGGTGTTCATCTGTTATTAGTCGAGCATTCAAACGAGCACCGGTGCGGTCATCGCCTACATTAGAGATATCTAGATGCTCCAAGCTCTCAGCGAGCATAACCACTCAGAAAAGAAACAAACTAAAAGTAGCAGGAAACACACACTGAAATATAATAAGCTGTCAATATACCATCTCAATTTGCAGCACGCCCACACGCAAAGCAGGACAATATGCTTAATATATGACTGTGGTGAATTCAAAATATCGTAATCAACCATATTTGTTGCTCGAGTCAAATCCACTTGCTTCAACAGATGGATTGATTGCACTAAGTTCTGATTAAATAGCGGTAGACTAGGCAGAACTAACGTGACATTCGCCAGAATTCACTGGAGAAAACAGAAATTAGTGTTTTACACCTTAGGAACACAATTAACAGAGATGAGAAATAGCACCAGAAATAAGATTCTGTAAACGGAAAATTGTGAACCACCGATAAGGTAGTACACTTGATTTGAAGCGAGTGTAACATGTGAGCTCCGGTAAATAAGGCAAAGTTTGCTGAAAACGTGAAATTATTTAGGGAAAATGGTGCAGCAGAAAGACAGAGAAATGAATTGCTTTAGGAAGGGGATTTAGCAAGTCACGCATTGAGTAAAATTACGGGCCAAGAGAAGTACAAGAAAGGTTCAATAAAGACAATTGCTATACCTAAGTCAAAAACATTCAAAGGAAGAATAATTACGAGCAACGTGTTACAATTGAGGCTTAAGATGCAAATGTTAAAACAACCTTAACGACGGCCGTGCGCGCTAAGGCCGAAATACGCTTAACTTAACAGGCTGACTTATAGTAATATGCGCTTTAGCCAAGGCTGAGCCAGACTTTTAGCCTTGTTGATCACTCACTTCAATGCCAAACGTATGCATTTATTTTAGGGATAGATGGCGTAACATTATTTTCTATGCACGTATCGGTGGGTGTTGTGCAATGCAGAAGTTAATGCTACAAATGAACCAAGGACTCGTAGATATCACGTTGCCTTTACCATAAACCATCACTAAACAACAATGTTTACAAACAAGATAAGGAATAATGCGTAGCAGCTAGAATGCTGCTGATGTTTAAACAAATTGCAAACATTTTATGAAGTATACCCGCATCGGCCTTACGTTTTCAAACTTACGATGTGTAACACCAAAGAGACATTGGAAAAGCTATGGTTGGTCTTTATTAAAGATGACTCAGCACTTATGTAGTCAATGTCTTTTAATGCGTAGATCCTAGCAATGAGTTTGTGTCCCGGGCCTTTTAAGGCTATGGATACCTCGTATGTTTTCGAGGATTGGCAGAGACTATTTTCATCGAAGAGCTCACGCGTGGAATTACTCCGGCAAGCCCTTCAGCACGTACCCGCAAGGTGGTGTTTATGACTGATTCTGTTATTTATTAGTTCTATGTCGTTCTCCGAAATTCAGTGGCATTATCAATATTATGTGGATAGCATCGAAGAGGGTAAGAATAGTTCGTGTTTTTATGGTTATGCAGTATTTTGTGACCATATATCTAATATGGTTTGCAATCAAGTGTTTCCCCCATACATATGACCATGCAGAGCTGCAGCATACATATATTTGGCCCTCAAGTTTTGTAGGCTTTATGCTTTTATTTCCGAATGTGCCAGTATTTTGGTTAAAGTGTGCGTAGTAGCGAAAACTACCATGGGCATGTTAGTTCGTACGTTGTTCAACACCCATGGGTCCGTTTCTAAAAGCACCACCTTTGTCTCCTTAAACCTTGATTATGCATTTTTGTTATAAGCTTCCTTTAATGATCGAATGTTTTCTCACATTTCTATATGTTGTTAATTCGATTTTGCAGCTCTTCTTTTGGCTGTAGCCTTGCAAAATTTTCCGATCAGTGACCCTTGTAAATGCTCCCTATTAGTTTTGCTTTAATTCACTTTATGTTTGTGTGTGGTAATTAAGCATTACTGCGTCACTTGAGTGTTATGTTTTTCATTTACCCTGAAAATGTGTGCATTTGTTAAGACAACAACATTTTTTGTGAGCTGTCGATTAGTTGACAAAACTTTTTGAATTGCGTTTAGGAGCAAATAATTTTGCTGAGGAAGTGCTGAAGAATGACAACGATGACGGTTGTGGTAAGGCATCTCATTTTGCTTCATATGCTCAATAGACACGCCTGAGTGGAGAAGCACTTTTGATGTGAACTCCGTAATTAGTCGGATTAAGGAGGTGATTTTGATGTGAATCTCTAAACATTTTAGGAACCCTTACTAGACTACGGATCTCCCTTGGCTGGCATCCGCAACGTTACCAGCTCAGCAGCTGAGCAACGTAAGTGTTTCTCTGGTATAACGTGCCCACTATCTAGTTGGCGAAGTCATTAACAAAGTTCTCAAGAAAGCATTGGATTTGGTGAGTTTTACATCTGTTAAGGTGATATGGCATATCGAAACCACCGCAAGATGGATAACGCATGAAATAATGAAATGCCGATCTTGCAGGAAACGGTGGCGCGAGCACCAGTCCGAGGTGGCAGTTTGTTAAATCGCAAAGCTCAATTTGCCAAAATCTCACGTGAGCCTGTCGTGCGAGAAAATACCAGCCTCTTTAGTGTGAGCACCGTCTCACCTACCAAGGCAAGTCAAGGGAATTAAAGTGAGATAAACTTTGGTGTCAAATGGCTCTTTCCGCTTTCGTCCAAGTTTGAATTGCTATTTTCCATTAGTAAATTCTCTCTCGTTTGCAGAGGTTCACGTACATAGCCTCATCGAACCTTTTTTGCCCCATAGACTGTCGAACACTTAATACTTGGAAAGCACTGTGCAAGGCATTCATATTTCGATGGTTTTAGATTGTATGCCAGACTGATCTTCGGTTTTCAGTTTTGTCATACATTATTTTACTGGCATATCATTTTGATCTGTTTTGGTGTAAGTGACGTTTACTTGGGCGACAACCATGCTGGGACTGTCAAATTTTTATAGAGCACCACCGAATCCTGAAGAAGTTCCATATTACAGCAAAAGGGCCTTGAAAATTCCTTCTTGTTGTTTCAACAGGTGCTTGACCTATGATTTACCTCCTATAATTTCTTTATTTTGAAGTCTCCATTCGCTTTTTTAGGTAACGGTCAGTAACGTTAGTGGAAGGAAATACATCGGTAGACCGGTGAAGCACACCATTGGTGTAATTTCACTTTCACTAGGTTAAAACGCTTTTGATTATGTTGGATTTCTTTTGTATAGGTGTGCTTTATCACTTAATGTTGACACTCGTAAACAGGCTTACTTCCTAGGCATGCCCCATTTCCACACTTTAATCTGTACCATCGGTTTTATTTCCATTGCTTAATTCATCTATACATCCGCTTATAATGCTCGGGACTCCTTTACCTATCAATCCAGGCTCTCATCATATTGCTGGATTGATTCGCGAATCTCATAACTTTTACGCAATCTTTCATGGCTTGAGCATCGGATCTCGTCTAACTGCATCACCTGATGCGTATCGGCTTACCAAAATTCGCATCACTTTCGCAGAACCCTTATTCTCGAATGATCGGGTCTTTGCAAAACGTTTTTTTCTGTTACATCATGGCTTTTGTAAACGTTGTTTATGCTTTCTTCACTGCAACTGATCACACACACTTTCATTTAAGAATAGCACCTTCGTACTTTACTGAGTTTGTCACAAACTAAGGATTCAATTTTATGTATAACTACTAAATTTAATTTAAACTGCTTTTGCATGCTTATTAATGATGCTGTGTGCATAATTGTCCAGATACCCTACTAAAAATTAAAATTGACTGTCAATCCCACTTTTGATCTAGCGAGTTTCCAAATGTGGTATTAAACATAAGTCTTGTATCCCAAAGCCATCGCCGAAATGTGAAGATCCCAAGGAATGCGGACCAACCTTTATCAGCGCAAGACAGCAAGTATGTTTCCTATGCGAAACACCTTTTTATTCTTACCATAAATGGTCTCCCTTGGTATCTGTGGCTTCTTGCTTTCCCTTCACACTGTAAGGGACAGTCTTATCACAGTTGGGCAGTCGCTGGGAGAAATACTTTATTTTCTCTATGTTTGTAAATTACTATTGCGATAATTGCTTGTTCATTGTACGGCAGTGGCACAAAGAAGTAGAGCTGATTCATGATTTGGTATGTTAAGGAAACGTGATGAGATTTTTCTTACGTACTATATTTGACTGATTTTGGATTTTTAAAAGTGGTACTGCGGTAGCAACTTAAGGCTCGTCAGAGTAGGTGCCCGGACAAGGGGTGGACCACACCTCAAGAGAAGGCGTCAATTCATGAAGACATCGCGGAATGCACTGAAAAGGCATTTCTACTCCTCAGCTTTTAGTAAACACTAAGGTGCAACAATCTGGGCAGTCAGATCTCGCGGTGTCAAGGTCGGAAATAAGCAGAAAGACATTGGGCAGGTGAGCCACTGGCTTGCGGTGGTCTTTTAACGTTTGGAGTGATGTTTTCTCTCATAACCCTTCTTACAATTTTGCAGTTATGTACAGTATCTCAGTCCACTCAAACGGTTTGGTCACCTTCGACTAGTTTTGGTAGCACGCAAAAGATAAGACGAAAGCCCTCCAAGACTATTTTATCAGCAGATTTCTTCAAAACGCAGAAACAGTGTCTGAGACAGAATAGTAGAATAAGGTCAAATGATATGCATCGGTCACTTCATTTTGAAAAGGATGAATTTTACGTGCACCCAATGCGTTGTCTCAGTACTTGCCGCTGCACCACGTGCAAGTCAAAACAGGGCGTCTCGGATCTTTTCGCAACAACTTAGCCTCGTAATTTTTCTTTGGTTTATTCCTTTGCAACAGTCCCGCTGGTTCGTAAAACGGACATATTTTTGCAGAGGTTACTAGATTCATTAGGATTTTCGAGCCTTCATCATATTTATCATCAGTTTTTTCATTATTTGTCATTGTATCGTTGCTTCAGTCGGTGTTCCCGCACAGCGTTTGTGCCGCCATTCACGAGGTCAAGTAATGAAGCGCAACAATCAACGGGATCGGACTCCATTTTCAACCGCCAAAACCCTTCGGCTCCGCGACCAACAACGACTGCAGAGAATGAGGACAGCACTCTCGTGGATGAGCGTCTCAAACAATTTGACCAAAAGATCATTGATCTCATCATGAGCGAGGCAAGATGAGCTCCCATGATCCATTTTCTACCCACTTCTCATCCTCATTAGTGTATCAGACATCCTTTATAACTTTGCGATGTGGAGCAACTCGCCTAACAGAATTCCAATCTTTCGTCCAAAGTTACTCAAAATAAACCCAATTACTAATGAGTGAATTCAGGAACCTCCAATGATTCTGAAGCAAGGAATGTTTCGCTTCATAAGGGAAACGGAGGCCGTGAATTCATCGATGCATAGGTTAAGATAGCAGCCTAGAACTCTGCTCCTGTCGCTGGATTTGTACTTTTTTAGATGTGACACCCCAGTTTTTTTAGCCATCCAGATAGCTCTAAGACATAAACACTTCACGCACCGGTAATCACATTGCATTCTGATCGCCAGATTATGGATTCCAAAACGAAAATCACGTGGGACGACATAGCCGGCTTGCACAGTGTGAAATCGGCGCTGAAAGAAGTCGTCATCTTCCCCATGCTTCGCCCGTGAGTGCAAAACGACGAACCCACAACCCCGATGTCATATCAACATTTCACTGCACTTCAAGTCATCGTTTCATTTCAGAGATATTTTTACCGGTCTTCGGGGTCCACCGAAAGGCCTACTGCTCTTTGGTCCACCAGGAACAGGAAAAACTTTAATTGGTGAGCAACTCCTAGATTCCCCAGAGGGAACACTTGCCCTAACATTAGAGTGAAGCATTTAGATGCAAAATCCTTCTTTCATACTCGTAAGGTGTAAGATCGGGCAAACCTGATACGGCTGACGGTATTCCACTCCCCACTCAAGTTGAAGTCTTTTTTAGGGAAATGCATTGCCTCTACGAGCCAGTCAACTTTCTTCAGCATCAGTGCGTCCTCCCTCACCTCAAAATGGGTATTTACAAGCCATTTGAGCTAACCGTTTTCTTGCTGTTCAAATGTTGCTGAACACACCAATCTCGTCTCGTTTACCCAAAATTCATCCTCATTGGATGAGCTTGGACCACTCGGATCTCCACTTTTTTATTTTATTTCGCAAACTAGTGTAAAGCACTTTTTCATGTTTTGCAATTTTTAATTGCTTTTGTTAAGAATTGAACCAGCGACAGACGAACTCCGTCGCCGTTTTTAGCCCCATTTAGGGGTTTCATTGTTTGAATTGACTTTCCACGGAGCCTCACCGCAGTTCAAGAATCTAATTTTTAAAGGTCGGCGATGGAGAGAAAATGGTCCGAGCTCTCTTTACGATCGCTCGCATTCACCAGCCATCGGTCATCTTTATCGACGAGATCGACTCTCTCCTTTCGCAACGCAGTGAAACGGAACACGAGTCAAGCCGACGCATAAAGACCGAGTTTCTGGTTCAGCTGGTGAGTCCATTAGTCTGACAATGCGTGCCTGTGGGACGATAACGACACGAGATACCCACACTCGTATTTTCAAGTATACTCACTGATCAATCCCATTAGGATGGCGTGGCCACCGGATCCGAAGACCGGCTCCTTCTCATTGGTGCAACCAATCGGTAAGAACCACCCTCTTCAAGTTTGCGATGCTTCATCTGACCACTCAAATGAAAACATTGTAGACCCCAAGAACTGGATGAAGCAGCAAGAAGGCGCTTCGTCAAACGACTCTACATCCCCCTCCCGTGCCAGGAAGCTAGGAGGGAGATCGTAGATCGGCTCATCCAACAACAGAAGCATAGCTTGACGCCGGATGACCTCGACACAATTGCTGTGAAATCCGAAGGTGACTTTTCTTCATAATCGTATCTAAGTCTTGAATTGAATGCACGATCCCATCCAATCTCATGTGACTGCTCTGAATCAACAAACTCTTTTACAAGGATTTTCTGGTGCGGATGTCGCTAGTCTCTGTCGAGAGGCCGCTATGGGCCCCATTCGAGGATTGCCACTAGAGGTCATTCAATCAATTTCCTGCCAAGACGTAAGTTGACTTCTTATCGAATTAGAATCTCAATTCGATTGATTGCTAAACCTGGCAAACGACGCAAACATTAAAGCATGGAAATGTAGACCATCTCCAGTTCCTGATTCAAGCTCCTCATTAAAGGAGAAACATTACCTTTCCTTCCACTCTGCAATGACAAGAGGCGCTTTCTTTACGTTCAGGTTCCGCCAGTTCGAATGAGCGACTTCCTAATGGCCTTCAAACACGTGAAGGCAAGTGTCTCTCCAAGCGATTTACAGCATTACCTATCGTGGAATCAGCAGTATGGGAGCTTTCAGGTGTGAATTTCCACCTTGAATCGTGTCTACCCTTCATATTTCCTGCCTCAAATATACCCTATAAGTACAAATACTCGTTATTATCTTAGGAATCATGATGATCATAATTGGTGACACTTAAAAATACAGTACGTCACTAAAACGTATACACGCGGTTTCGGCATGCACGCGAGTACCTGTGTGAACAGCTACTCGGCGCACACGCGACTACTGAGGTACTGATTTTAATATAAAAATCTGTAGAAAAGGTAGTCCGCTCATCATCATGGTGAGAAAACGACTCGCAATGCTTTGGGTGTCAGAGACTGCTCTTCATCGACGGCAGTCTCAGGAGATGCCACCTCGCTTTCAATTTTTTGTCTCTTCAATAATCTTGGGTCCAGTATGTTCGAATAAAGGACCGGGGTTTTCGACTGCACTCGATGACCTGTTTTGGCGAACGTATTTGCCATTTCGTTCAATGTGAGTTTTGGGCGTTTCCTACGCTCCGGCTGAGGGGGATTCTTCACCTCCGATTGTTTTTCCTCAGTTGAAGCGGAAGGAATAGTCAACAAAACTGGCAATTGAGGTCGAGCCTTCAGCCGAGGATCGGCAGGGTTGGCATTGGTAGCCGAGGGAGGCGGCTGGTGAGGATTTTTATCGAGCTCAAGGGGTATGATGTGCCACTTGAAAGTCACAGGTGTGGTACCTGCGCTAGGTTTTTCGTTCAGGTATACAACGATGTCTTTACTAACCGTCATTTTCGGGGGAACCTCACGTTGGTCGTTTACTGGAGATTCCAGTGGAGGTGGACTGGAGGGCTTAGTTTCCTGTTTTTTCAAATCCTATAAAGTTGGAGAATAATCGGTAAATACATTTTAACTGAAGTCTAGTTAATCCATGTAGTGGCACAACTAAGGAGAAAAAACCAAAGTTTGTGTTAGGTATGCATAAGAGGTGTTCAAGTTTGGTGAAAGGGAAATTCATTAGCTCGACAGCTCACAACCCGGATGTACTCCGAGTAAATCATTAAAAATGAAATATAAAAGCGGGCACGGCTTCTAAATTGACGCAAAAAGCGAAAATCTACCGTAAGCCTAGTGAACTGCTCAGGAGAATAATCATCAGCATTGGTTGAGGAGTTGTTACAAAAGTTCTCTCCTCCATTGTCATGATATGGGGGTCGAAATCTTTGTGGTGGGTAAGGCATGGAGGGTTCGCGATTGCCACTCGCCAGTGGAGGCCGATGTGGCAGTGGGTATGACTTCCCAGGATGAAAGCGGTAGGGCGGAGGGAACGGTCCGCGGAAGGGCTGGGGTCCACCGTAGCCTGGTGGTGGACGCAGACGACTTTCATCGATGGAGCGTCGAAAGTGTTGTGCATGTGATTCTAGGGGCGGCCTGCGACCAACCGCCTGCGGGGAGGGTTGAAAGCCACATGGAACACCGGGTTGTATCCCCATACCAGTTGAACTAGAAGCAGACCGTATCACTCACATGGAGCATTACCCCTAGAACCATTCATACACTGATCTCTCAAGCAATGTGATTCAGTTTCAATATGCATATTCGAACTAAATCCAAGGAAATGGGGACCAAACCGCTTGACGAGGTTGGTCACGTGAGCGTTTGGATAGAAGTAATTGTACTAAAATGCGTTTAAGTAAGCGATCCGATGCGTTTCGAGTCGGCGTTAAACGGACAAAACAGGTAGTTTAAACCTCCGTAAAAGGAACCATGGCGAAGCCCGTAGGATGCGCGTTACAGGAAAGAAAGCAGTTAGGTATATGCACAAAAGATGTTTAGAACGTGACATAAAACACGTCTATGGAAAGGAATGGTCAGCACTCTGATCGATGTAGACGACACAAACATCTCAGGCCTTTGTAAGGGGTAAAGGCATGTACGTTATGCAAAGCAAGGTCCTAAGTAGCAAGATAAGGACAAACTCACCCCGAATGAACCATGTGCCGGTAGTCAACGTCACCGTAGGGCTCCGTTAATGCACCCTGCGGAAACTGGGTTATGGGAGGCGCGTACATAGACGAAGCCTCCCGATTGAAGATGGCACTCTCCGCGGAACGAGAACTGCGATTCTAAATCCAGTTAACCAAACCAAAACATTACCTGATCGTCAACAAGTTTGTCCAGCAGTGATCGCGTAGACGGAGTGAGAGGCTTATGAGAAAACTTGCAGTTGCCACCGTGATAACAGTTCTTTGATAGATGAAAGAATTTACAAGGAAACTCCCCATGGAGGAAGGGGCAACTAGAACCCTTACTGCAGCCACCGGTTGCATAAAACTTGCAAAGTTCCTGCTTTTTGGCAGGCGTAAAACCATGGCTAAACGGACACTCAGATCCCTAAGAAATCAGCAAGTAAAAGGCTCCAACCTTGTTGCAGCGACCTTCGAGGTAGAATCTGCACTTTGCTCTGTCCTGCCTCGTTCCTTGAGCTCGTTCAGCACTACCTGGGACCCATTCACGCCTCTTCCTCTTCCGCTTCACACCAGAAGTCTACCATTCTGCCTTCAATTAGGAGACATTACCTTACGCCGAGAGGTAGGCTCATCATCGGACAAAAACCGCAGTAAGGACTCCTTAGTTCTTTCTCCGTGCTTATGACTCACGCCTGTATCTCTCACGTCTCTGTCTCTATATGTCTCACGCCAGCTACCATGGGAGACGCCCCTATGTGATGGCGAACCATCACACGAACCGTCGCCCAAAGGAAAGACGGTACCAACATCACCCGGGTTTCCGTCCTCGAAATCACTTATGTCATCAACTTCACCCTCTTCGAAATCGGCACTATCACTCATTCCCTATGCTGAAGCCCTACACAAAACCACTAATCTGAAGCCCACGGAACACGAACGAGAATCACTGATACAAAACACAATATGGGAGTTACCATAGAACTAATTAAAACAATTTGGTGACGTATAAATATTAAAAAAAATCATGCCCTTTAAAAAATTAAAGAAAATTTTTAATTAATTACAATAATTACGACTTGTGCCACTCAACAGTCTGTTTTATTACCTCAACTAATGTGATTAGGAATTTACGGTAATAATTTTGAAAGGAAAGGTGATGCTGCTTTTTAGAAGTAATGTGCTTTTTAGTAAAAATTTGCTCAGCTTTGAGTCGGTGCCTTAAAACTTTGTGGCTTTATCATTCCCTTCAACCTAAAAAAACCGCTCGTACTGGACCTACTAAGAATGTTGTTACCGTAAAAGCCTTTTATTCCACATCTTTGGTCGGATGTTATCAAGAGTTTGTTTTTATGGTGATGCATATCCAGAACGTTTATCTCAGCTCAAAACACTTTTATCTTGTCAATTTTATTGCGGTTTTACGTAAGTTTTTGGCCACATTTAAGCTTGTTTCTCGAAAGGCTCACTGTAGCTGTAGCGGGAATTTCCCGTTCCTCCTCTTCCTTCCTTTCCACCTTGGTATGAGAAGGACGAGTTCTTTTGGTCATCTCTTTATTTAAGGGTACAAGGTGGTTAATATAGGCGATCTACTGGGGGTGTGACTCCGGCTCAGGCGGGGAAGCGAGCTCTTCTGCGGCCACGTGGATCTTGTGTTCCCGCCTCTCACCTACAAAGCGCATATAAACACCACAATTATTACAGCAGCGTCCCGAAATTTTTCTGAAGGGGAAAGAAGGCATAATACTCAGGCAGCATAAACACCTTCGGCGACGGGGAGATTAGGGCTACTGACATGACCCGGCGAAGCAATATGGCGGAACACGTGACCGTCACCGAAACCGGGAATTGAACAAATAAAAAAAGTATTACATTCACTATCGATTCGAATCCCCTTTATTTTCAAATGGTGAGTGTAGTGTCCCGAGGCTTCCTTTACGGTAAAAGATGGCATAGTACCTGGACAAAGCATACATTCTGGAAACAGAGTGATTGGGGGCTGTCGGCACGGCCCGGAGGCCGGCTAACCGGCTAGTATAATATGGCCACCCAAGTGCCCGAAACCGGCAGTCTGATCAAACAAAGTACTACAGTGATGCTACCAACTTTTAAAACGTTCAAAGAATAAGTAGTTAGTAATTACTCCCATCTCAAAGTGCCGTGATGTGCATCGGTCAATAAGGAAAAACGAGTTTTTAGTGGCCGTGATGCCACGCAGCATTCTAAGTCTCGCTAAAGTTTTATGGAGAACCATATATTAATGAAGTGCAGAGGGGTTTGGATGCTACTACCATAGTCCAATTTGTCCACACCTAAGTACTCACATGGTTAGGCAATGTATTTTAACAGCGCATAGCAACGTCTTTGGCGCTTCCCCTCGCAACCACAGGGTCAACCGGCACAGTTGTTCCTTTAAAACCGCTCGTAAATCAGCAATGCCCATTGTTATACTTTCATGCATTTGAGAAGGTATTTGGATCCATCCTTAATAGCACCCTTCAGCAATTATACTGTAACTGAGGTTACCTCCAATTTGTGAGGTATTTTTTGGAAGGCAAGTGCAATACTTCTTGCTGCTCAAGACCGGGCCATGCTCTATAACAAGGCCACGTAGGTAAAATGTGGCTTGTTAACGTAACTACCATCTTCGTGTGGATGCCGTAGACTTTTGCGAATGTTCCAGTTAGAGCGTCGCTCCAGTTTTAATAATAACCTTGCAAAACACAAGACTGAAGTGATTGTCAAAGGTAGGCGTCCGTCGGCAGTTGTCATAAACTCAATCATCAGCAACAAAGGCATGAATTCACGCTAGCTGCCAACTTAAGGTATGATGCAGTACGCTGGTTGGTTAGCTCCCGGTTTTGGTGAAAGGGCCAGTTGGATGCCTCTACATCAGATCTTTATTGGGTGGGCTGACCTCTGAGCCACGTTGCTAGCCCCAATCCCTACTCTTTGCTAAACATATATTCCGTGCGAATATTATATCTTCTTTCGCCTTAGACATTGGTGGAAGCGGAAAGCGAACCCGATCTGCTCTAATTCTAACTGCTGGTTGATCAATCTTGGGAAGGTGGAAGGAGAACAGATGCTACGGATAAAAAATCAGTAATGGCCCATAACAGAAGAGCTGAAAATGACGTCCACCTTCGCCAACTACCTCAGAAAAGCTACTAACAGTGGAAGTGGCACTATTTGTGGTCGAGAACCATCCGTAAATGTTTCCTTGCGGAGCAATCTACCACACCTCCCTGAAGATATCAAATGTGACAATGCGTTGTCTCCACAAAGTCTCCATAAGCTGGATTGAACCCACATAGATATGGCCTAGCATCGCTGAAGTTAGAACAAAGTGGTCAAGAGAAATGGGAGCAAAACCCATCAGTTTTTTACATGACTTGGCTTTTGGATTGGTGATTCTGCAACTAGCGATAGGTAGGCGTAGTGGCCTACTCAGTTATCCGTTCTCCAATACACATCTCAAACACGACGAAACACCAGGTCCAATAGAATTACCAAGAGGGATCAGTGAAGTCGTGGTCAAGTATCTCCTTAGTTGCATGGAAAGACGATGACTGGAGTGGTCGGGTCTAGGGTATTTCCGGGTCATTATGGCCACCAGGTGCGCCAGCCGGCCGTCAATGCCAGTAGGCTCAACTCTTTCTGCGTTTCGAACGTAAGTGTATCACATCCGTGTATTATGCCCTCTTTTGTCTTCAAAGAGGTCTCGAGACGCTATAAGAGTGTCTAGCCATAGAAAGAGGGGTAGATCTGTTTTTGGGTCAAGTTCGAGGAATTGGGAAACAACCTGCAGCAACTGAAGTGTCAGCGCGCTTAGGCAAATGGCGAAATCAAAATTAACATCACTGCAACGACATATTAATGCTGACCCAAAGTCACGTGTGTTGATTGGGTTTCGTTCCATTTGAGTTTCATAGCTGAGCAGCCAGATTTGCATTTACTGCCATTGAAAACCCCTCTGCATTCCACACCTTTTCTTGAGTATATATGGGTTAAAGACGGCTCATTTCGTTCAAATTTTCTTCCCTTGTTTTTTTCCCCGTACATTCCATCCAGGATGATACTTGAGTTACTGATAACAATTTCATTTTTAAGTACAGCTGCTCCAAAATCGCCATATTCGTATGGCATTATAAGTGGGCCTTCATCAATTCATTTTCCACCAACTGTATGGTCATTTTGAAACATTGGTGGTAATGCAAAAAGTGTCGCATTTCTCAAAAGCAAAATTAACAGCCGAAAGGGGATTTCATATGTCATATATTTCCTCTTATGATTCAGAAAATACCAGGAATCCCGAAAGTCGCAGGCTTTGTGACATCAGCTCTGGACAGATAAAGATGTTATTAATTATGGCAGGCGAAATTAAAAGAAAATCCCAGTAAATATCAGGCAAAAGAGCAAGTCGTCGCAATGTTGAAAAGGTATAACATACTTATGGAGGACGAAGAATGAAATTGGAAAGCGTCTACTCTAGTTCTCCCACTTTGACATCAGTGATGTGCCGTTGAGCACCGAAGCTCATTCCAGCCTGGCTTGCGCCTTGGTTTGAGCCCGACTGAAGCCCTATGATACCCGCACTATCTTTCGACATGTCTCCAACTTTGATATCAGCAACATGACGCCTAGCACCCATGCTCATTCCCGACTGGTTAGCAAATTGGTTGGTTCCTGCTTGCAAGCCAATCACACCCTGGCCCTCCTTAGTCATCTCGTCCACCTTTATGTCAGCCACGTGACGCATCGCGCCCATAGCCATTCCGCTCTGGCTGGCACCCTTGTTCGAGCCCGCCTGCAGACCAATGACACTCTGGCCCTCCTTGGACATTTGATCCACTTTTAGATCGGCCACATGACGCACGGAGCCCATGGACATGCCACTTTGACTAGCACCCTTGTTTGAGCCAGCCAGCAGGCCGATAGTGCTCTTTCCCTCAGCCGTCATCTCGGCAATTTTCTGATCCGCAATGTGACGCATAGCTCCCATGGCCATGCCTGATTGACTGGCGCCCTTGTTGGTGCCCGTCTGGAGGTTGAGCGAAGTCTTGGCAGCGTCCGACATTTCGCCGATCTTCATGTCCGCGATATGACGTACTGCACCAATGGCCATTCCACTCTGGCTGGCGCCCTTGTTCGAGCCCGCCTGAAGGCCAATAATACCCTGGCCTTCTTTTGATAAGTCGTCCGCCTTTATGTCGGCGATGTGGCGAACTGCACCCATGCTCATACCCTTCTGGCTGGCGCCTTTGTTTGAGCCCGCTTGCAGACCGATTATAGTCTTTGAGGCGGCCAATTGGTCTTCAGTGAACTCACGCCTATTTTCATAGGTTGGTTTCGGTCCACAGGTAGGTCCATTAAAGTTGTTTCGTTGGCACTAGTATAGTAAAAGTACTCTATATTATTTAAAATAACTTCCTTAAGACGACTTTACATATGCTGGTTTTCATGAGCGATCACTGATCGACTATTTCCAAGCAGTACCCTGATTTCTAAAGTATACATTAATCAGGAATATTTCAATCATCAAACAAGCACGATAACAGAGATACAAGTTTCACAACCTGTACAAAATAACATCTCCATATTAAACTAAGTAAACATCCTTTCAGATAAGTGTTTAATGAATTCGCCTACCTAAGATGAGGGCAGAAGGTTCCAAGTGAGTGATAAGGATGCTCTTATTCTCGCTTATGTTCAAACATAATTCATTCTGACGCCACTAATAGAAGGCAGGTTAACTTATCAGTTTGTAAAACGAGAAACTAAACCTCCAGAGTGTCGAAAAAAAGCATTGAAGAAAACTGATTAAAGAAGGCAATAAAGATTTCATCTTTGTGTAATTCTAGTTTTGCGCACCGCTAGCTCCCGCAGTCGTGAATTAGGTATGCAAACTGCATCTAGCGTTGGGTTGCATGAATTTTGAACCTTGTAGTGAAGGCCTGGGTGATTTGCGTAATGTCAGAACCTTTTCCATTGGAGCGATCAATTAAGCGTTTCCACCTTTGCACTGTCATTGGTAGGACACTCCGCCCCCGCATTAGCATGCGTGGTCCCTGCTGCCGCCCCATTGGTCGTCAGAATGGACCACATTTTGATTGGGTCGTTACCTAAATTCAGTCGAAGCGTCCCAGGGCCTTTTTGGACCTCCCCGCTATGAACTTTAAAGCTTGAAAACATTTGCAATAGGGAATATTTTCTCGAAGCAGCAATATTTGCAGCTGCCGTGGTGCCTTGAGGAACTCACACTGATCCAGAGTAGTCGGAGCGATATAGTCAGAGTATTAATAGCACACTAAATTGCCATTATCAATCAACATAACACGTTGGTAGCTCACTTCAGTTCCGAGTTGAAGGAGGCAGCTGAGAACTTGAGCCATGTTTCTCATCTCGAAGAGATCCACGGTCTGGAAGAGGCTAGTGCGGGGCACCCCATAGGCTTCAGCAGCTGTCAGGAAAATTTGAATGTTCTCCATCTAGGGGAAAAATAAGGAAATGCGTAGGTCCACTGTGCATTCCTTCTGTTGATTTGAACAATGACTAAATTTGAAGTAAGTTTTGTGCGGCATACATGACTCATGGTTGTTTCATAGATAAGATGAAAGATTAGGTTGAATAATGGTATTGCTAGCACAGTAGTATGCTTATTAGCTTTAATGTTGAATAAAAGTGTACTTGTGGTAAAGTGTGCACATGCACAAAATATTATCAGTGAATTGTTACGGGCATATGGTAACTTCCTTAATGATATCAAAAATTGGGACCAACAACCTTGAGAATAACATTTACCTTCAGATAACTACTTACAATAATACACTCACTCAAAATGTGCTTATCATTCATTGCAAATTCACTTTCCTACATTACCACAATACGGTGCAAAGGTTTGCCCTTATCTGCTGATTATTGTCCTCAAAGGCGTGCATGAACCTACTCCAATGCAACAGTTTCAAAACTATGGGAGACCCTTTTGCCACAAAGCGATGAAACAAATCCAGTAGTTTGGATCGTTGGAGGCCTTGAGGAGTGACTAACCTGTTTGAAAGGCGCCGCCATGGTGTTGGCCTTGAAAGGGTGCTTCTTCTTCGTTACCGTCGGTGGGAGTGGGTTCGTGCCTTCGTACACTTTGTTCACCAGCCTTCAATGAGAACGGAGTCGGTGGGTTGTGTGAGACAACTGACGTGATTCGATGCATTAAATCGCATCGCACTCTTATTGTCTCTCCATTTGTCAATAGCCTTAATGACTAATTTAGCGATTTCCTGGTTTGAAACTACAATTTTGGGAAAATTTATACCAACGAAGGTTTTATGCTTTGCTTAGAAGATCTGGATGCTTTCAGGCTATGAACCTTTACTTTTACACTTAATGGTTGAAAGGCAACTGAATCCGGACACAAAGCAACTGACGGAGAAGAGTGTTGGAATGATTGACATCACAACTGATTAACGAACCGCCGTCAGAATCTTAAAACCTTCTGTTTAATAGTAATCCACTTAAATTCATTTTAATCACTCCAAATATCCTCCAACCCGAATGAGGGAACAACCAGTACCTTAGTTGTTTAATTTGATGCTTTGAACTTACTTAATAAGAATTTGACCGTTCTTGAGAGCGGCAGCAACATTTTCACGCCCCAAGGGCACATTTTCACCGGTCAGTTGGTTGATCCACTGAACAACTTCCTTCTCCGTGTCCGCATCATATCTGCTGTTCAACTAAAAAGAATTTAAGAGATGTGGTGATGCCCTTAAAATGTACAACCCCACCCCCCTCGCCTTTTAGTGGAGTACCAGGCATGAACATATGTGCTATGACGACAGTAAAAGTGACATGCAAGGGCATTCACCTACAAAAGAATATGGTCTTCAAGTGTTGTGGCGAGATTGAAGCATATCGAATTGAGCAATGGCGACGTCCCTTCCACTTTAGCATGTTGACTTCTCCTCTCTTTCCACTTGATTCCTCTTTTACCAAACGTTCATTTGATCCTTATAAGACTAACTGTTTTACCAAAAGTTAAGCTGACATTTTTATGCTGTGGTGATTAGCTAAGCCACACACGATTGCACGATAGTGAATTTCGAAGTCATCCGATGGTCCGATGACGGTAAAGTATATGCTGTTTGAGCATTGCTAAAGTAAATAACCCAGAAACCCAGAGGCGTTAACACCTTCACCACTGACTTTGCACTGGCATTTGGTTAATAGGTAATTGTATTTTGTTGTAAATACATTCACTACGATTAATAGGAGTCCACACCCTGTTTATCCCATGCTGTGTGGGGTCACAATCAGCGAGGTGGTACTTCAAGTGTCCCAGTATACCAGCAGCACTAATGTAGGCTTGACGTGACACATGCGAAGGCCTTTGAAATCAGGGCGGCTACTTTTATTCACACCTAAATTCACCCTTTTTGAACCGAAAGCAAACTTTTAAATTGCTTCGAATTTTACCAAACCCAATATCTTCAGTGTTTGAATGTAAGATACTTGCTGCTTTTACAGCTCTTACATTTCACTTATTGCTGCTGATCTGTACCTCAAAGTGTACCATCCACCGCGGACTTATAAGTCAGTCCTACTCAGGTGAATTCTGGAGAAGGTGTGAATGCATAATAATATCAGATATGGTCAGGATTGTTATAATAATTATTATTTTGCCAAAATTGAAGGGGTATTTCGATGGACGGGTGGATGAATATGGGATGGAAGAACTGTGGGTGGTTTGGTGGATTTTATGTGTCTGTATTAAAAATACTGTAAGGTTTGAATTCTAGGAAGTCAAAATGAAGTTCAGCTATAGAGCTAGTACATATTCACCAAATATCACTAGGGTAAATTCATGTTAAAGGAATCGAGCAAGAGGCGCTTATCCCACCATGCAGCAATGAGGACAGCAAAACGACTCGTAGATCCGTCGTGACTGATCGAAAGGGAAAAGGTCTACCCAATTTCACACTAATGGACAGCTTACCTATTGGATTCGTAAATGACTTTCTTTTTTTGAAAACTATTACAATCCCACACTTGAAACGGTCAAGTTAAGCGAAACTTTACGGGTAAAATATTCTCTTTAATCCATGAAATGGTCTTAAACTGTTCTTACATCAGACTACAAGCTCACATTTATTGCTTACAATTCAAATAAATGGAAAGGACAGCAGTTTTCTGTGCATACTTCTGAAGTCTCCATTATCAACACGGTAGTTAGCGTTACTGACTTGGATACCAATCAGGACTGCCTTGATGGTACTCTAGCTTTTGAGTCATTCAGTTGACAGACACTTCACTTAGTAGCTCGTAAACCCATTTCATACTTGGCGTTGACTTACCCTACGGTTGACCTGTACATCCATACCCATATCTCCCGCTCGGGTCGCCATCTTCAACGGTGAATTCCAACACGTCCGCCTGATAACTGCTGAAAAGCGCTCTGGTAGAAGTTGATGTCTCTCCACAGAAATGCACTGGCCCAATCGCCTCCGAGAGTGTAGGAGAGACGCAGAGATTGGTTGCACACTGATGGCAACTGTTACCAATCGATCCGCTCCCCTCCTACCACCTCCCTCATGTTCCCCTGAATTCCATCACCCTCTTTTTCTCCCCTCTCCTCCGTTGTGTTGTGCGCGTGGCCACTGGCAACTGTGGATTGGCACAACACCTGCGCTGGTGGCAGCTTCATGTGCACTGCCTGGTGCAACTGCCCACACACTGCCTGCGCTGGTCAGCCTTTTCCAGGCTAGAGGGATTCAGGCATTACAACTGGGAGCACTAGCTAATCAAGCTGGGCCTTTCGATAAAATATCAGATTCACATCTTTGCATGATCAAAGTTTTTTACCACAGAACAGTTCAAAACTGTGTAGCAAAAGCTGTGAGCAAAGTGGTTCAGTTGTTATTGCCAGACCACATTAAGGTGGGAGGGAGCTGAGACTCACCTCCTACAATTATACGCATACACTTCTCAGTACAATGCCGTAAAATAAAGTTTTTAATTCCTTTCATGCCCAACTCCACTAGAAAATAATGATGACAAAAATTTACTAAGGCAAAGCATCAATGAAGTAGCCTTTTTATGCATTCAAGGGGTGTAGGTGTGATGCTTGGGGGCATTTGTATAAGCCTAAGGATCAGTTTGGAACTTTAAGTCCTGATCTAGCAGGAGCGATACAGATTATGCCCTATGTGGGTTTCCTTCGTCCTAGTCGCAGTCACGCTCCGATGGTTAGTTATTAACGACTTTGAGCTGCAGCAAAAACGTTAACTAAATAATTACAAAAATTTCAGTGAGGAAAACACAACCCCTACATTTTACCAGAAGTACCCTTAGATAATCCCAAAAGGAACTGATTTAATAGATCGTCTTCATTCCCTGTGTTTTGTCCCTAATACAGCTATGACCGCTACTTTTCTTTTGCTTGAATTAAAACAAAAGAAGGTACACATGGGATAGTGGTCTTACGCAAAAATCGAGTTTGTAGCTTACGGCGTCACGGCCCACGTCACAGAGCCTTTTCAAAGGGCAAGACGCAGTCGTGTTTCTCATGGTCTTTAAAGGTGTTTTATGAGTGGTAAATAATCTCAAATAACTACATATATACCATTTAAACCTACTCTCACGTTTTCCCACTTGCAGTTGCCCCAAGAGGGCCGCAATTCTTTAAAACACTTTTACTAACTGGTTAAACTCAATAAGAACCATTAGGAGCAGTGTGTCCTTTTCCATCGTTTTTTTTTACTACAATCTTTGTTTGATGAACTTAGCAAATGAAGGTAAGTTAAGCAACGAAATGCATCGATAACTCACTCTTCTCACTGCCTCAAGAGGTTAGAGGGAGCACTAAATAGCCAAAGGGAAGTAATTTACTAGAAAGTAACTCACTCATAGCAATAGGCGATGCTGTATTGCTTTGGCATTTTGTGTGACTTGGCGTTTGGCTATGCATGCACTGAAACCTCCACAGATTGGACTTCCGATTAAGAGTATGGCGTCCAGACCATTTTAGTAGCCTTTTAGCCCTTCTGTTCGTCACAACGTCTTTTCGACCATAAACTACTCCATCTTACCACTTGAGAAACGACTGGGTGGGCAATAATACAGAGGACAGGAAGGCATGTATACATGATGAGTAACAAACTTACAAGACAAGCACGGAAGATTGAGAGATTTATTTACAAATTAGCTGACCATACTTGGGTTTCTGGATCGAAGCGATAGTAGGATTTAAAAAAAACCATTTTGCTTTATTTTTTGGACTTAAGGATCAACGCCTATTTGCGTGACACCCACTAATTTAAGATAACTGTGAACAAAACCCCTAGTTGATTCATTCGAGAAGCAGTGAATTGGCCATCAAAAAGTTTGACATGTCACTATTATCAGTAGTTGCGCATGATTGTGTCTTTTGGAAGAATGTGACAGAAAGACGAAGACTTTTGATGGATATTTCGATGCATGAAAGTATTGGAACTTCTGTGAGTGGTTAATTATGTATGACTGTGTATCCACAAAAAAACAACTGCAAAATTATGCATGCTTATAGTGGTCTGCATGGCGAATCCTTTATCTCAGATCCGAGCTCATCAGTGGACATCGTGGATGGATTTTAGCAAAGCAACCGAGACAATGAAGATTTGATTACAGCAAGGAGGAGCTAGTAAAGAAAGAAATCACGCTAACACAACGATGAGAATTTTTTTGTGGCACTTTATTGAACTTTACGTGAGTCGTCGATGCCTTGGCTCAGGGCCTCCACAGCAGATAAAAAGATAAATGCTTGACGCCATCATGTCTTGAGAAATCAATTGTGACATTAAATTAAGAACATGAGATGTAAACGAATTCGGTTCCGCCAATAGTAAGTTACGTTTTTACTGAAACCTAAGTGTCCTCTCAACTGGTTGACTCTTCCGCATGAGTAAAAGCTGGTGGAAATGATCGAGCTGGGGAAAAAGGTTTGGAGGTGGATGTGGGGGTCCATGTGGTAGCCTCTTGTGAGTTCACCTGGTCTTCATTTGCCCACATTGAGCTGCCAAAGTGATTTACTGACAGTCAAGGCATAAAAGTTTTTTTATTGCAACCAGCAATACATTTCTAAAAATTAACCGAAAAAGGTCAGAGGATGAGAGAGGGAATAATGAAAAACAGTTGCTGGTCAAATGAGGTTTGATATTTATTCACTAACCAAGAGCGCCAGGGTTGGTGGCAATCGTGAAAATAGTGGGGAGTTTGACATGGACGATGATAGCATCAAAGGTGCTGGAAAAGCACAGAATGTGCAACCCTCTGCCGGGCACAGTAATGAGATTCTGACAAGATGATTTAGAACTATTAGACATATAAGGAATCGAGACATAAAGGACACCTTATAATGGCTCTTGGTACTTGTGGCACCGGCAATATGGGAAAGAGTGCGCCAAACAGAAATACCATCGAAGATGCCGATGCACCTGGCTTTTTGTTAATCAGCATGGTCACGATGATGCATTTTTTGGGAAAAGATGTATTTTCTTGCCACCTCCTTAAGTTAGGTCGCGACAGTGTAACGCCGGGGAAAGGCCATTCTAATTCTGCCCAAGTTAAAAGTCAACTTGGTTTCAAACGTTGAGTGTCCATCATAGCACCTACCCAGAAGCTTGAATCAGGCAATTAGAAGCGGTAGGGTACAAAATCTTGAAAATACCATCTTTCATATCAAATTTGCACAAACATGCTACTCATTTATTTATTCTGCCAACATGTGGTCACGTCTTTCGGATTGAATAGTTTAAATTTAGATAGGTGATAAAATGTTCATTACTTCAACCAATATATCTACTTTTTAACCCAGTATTCAAGCGTCATTGAGTTAGTAATATGCCATATTATCTCTAAGTTATAACATCTCGCATACGAAACTTCAATTAGAATGATTTTAGAATGTTGGGCATTTGTAGATGTGTAAATTCCAGTTTGTAATCCTTTCTCAACTTCTTTACAACGAATAGTCAATTCTGATTAATGCAATTGGCATTGCGATATCTCAGTGAAATGACAAGTTAATGTGGCGTTACCCGAGCATGTGGCATGAGTCTCGTCGCTGTTTCCTATGTTGCTCAAGTCCGGAACCACCATCGAACAACGGTCCGGTATGTATTACCCTCAATGAACAGGTTGCCAGACGTCGATCTGCGTTCTTTTCAGGTGGGAAGTGGGGGAGAGCCAAAGCCACCTATACTGCATTAACCATTACCCATCCACAATCCTCTTACTTATCGTCACTACTTTTACCACCAATCTCGATGGTGTCAACTCACATTATGTCCACACTTAAAGCAGATTGCGTCCTTTGTATGTTCATTGATTTCCTTACTGTTACCTAGATTTACCCAAGATGCAGGTTTGGAAAGCATGTTTGGGAAGCTCCTCACTGCTGAAACAACCGATGGTCACAGTGCAACGATGTTGGTAGCGCCGTGCATTGTTTACGGGGTGTAGCAGAGGAAGTGAAACTCGAAAACAGGCGGAATATGGATGCAGTTTTTCGTCGACTGTCTTGCAAGGTGGAAGGATCCGTGATACCGCCGTTTGTCCCATGGGCAAATACGATCCACTTCATTGCCAAATACAGCATGTTTTCGATTACCCCAAACAGTGACACACGTATTTGACCCTTAGAGTAAAACAACTTAAGGATATTTGAACATATTGCCAGTTGCTAACTGACGACTGAACATTTTGTCATGACTGACATTTAAGAGAGTGTCGTTTCCTGCAACCTGATTAACATAAAAGTAGGTTTAAATGTAACGTCTTGGATTGATCCTCATCTTCATTTGAGGTTGGCTGTATAATTTCTTCTCTTGCTAATGACGCACTCCGTGGCTCCCCAGTCCACTGTTTAGAGTCCAAGTGAAGCAGCTTTTCAAAACCTTCATTGGCCAAGCACTTAAAGTGTTTGGTTAAAAATGCTATTCAATGGTTCCCAAACGGATGAATAAAAGGCATCAGAATGATTTCAGGTGGTTCGACACACTACTGTGAATAATGTGGTCAGGAAATGGACAATTACAAAAGGCTGTTCAGCTGTCTGGTGGTGAGAAATGTTGATCCCCCACTTTTAGCCAGCAAGAATGTGTGGCAAAAGGTGTCACTTCCGCGAAAAGAATCACATCCTATTAAGCCTTTTTGTTATTTCGCCTCCATGAGTGCCGTAGAAAACTAGGAGGTAGGTAAGTGGGTGCAAATGGTAGCTTTGCTAACACAAATTCACATTAAGCATTCTTCCATCCAATGTTTGGTTACATTGAAATTGAGGTCTTTAAGTGCCCAGTAGGTACCTAAGTCCTTTTCAGTTGTAAACTTCAAATCCAGTTTATGCGTCTTGTGATCGGTTAAGATCCTTGAAATTGATGAACATTCCAAAGACTAAATGCAAATTTTTAGGCTAATGGCTAAGAAGTCACTCAAACGGCTTGCATTCAGAACTTCTGCATGCTCTAGAAGCTGAAGAGCTGAATCCACTCCTAGATGAATCACACAAAATTGGCTGACCAGAGATTGGCTGCTCTAAGAATGTTGTAGTCAGAGTAAGAAAATGTATTCCTCTTGATTGCAATTGCATCAGTTTCAAAATGCAGCATCCTTCGATTCAATATCACTGGCAGCTTATGCAGGTCTGGACTGACTTAGCACTTTTCTTCTCCCTTTTGTCCATCGAGCGTCAGCTCTCGTAAGGCATATCACTCGTGTATTCTGCCATCATTTTTGTGGGGTAAGATCTAATAATGATATAGCCAGTTATTCAGTTAACTTGTGACCCCTAATTCCAGATCTCAACAGCTAAAACAAGTCAAATGGATCTCTGTTACGATGGGTCCATCTTACTCCAATGGTGGCTACGCTTACACTACCGATGTCTCATAACTTATTCTCTTGTTTGGGTAGTGATTCAACCAAAAATACTTTGAGCCACTATTAGTTGAAAAAGCCTTTGCTTCTAAGCCCCTTTCCACATATTGTATTTTACATATCCGTGCCAAATTACGCATGCTTCACTCCTGTCTAAAGGTGGAGAGTGTCGCGGTGTGGCTAACATTAGTCAGCGACGACTAAGTTTCTTATCCCAACTTTCTAAAATACATTTACGCATGAGCATTTAATATGTCTGCTGAAGACATCAGAAGGAAACCCTCGCCAGTTGCGGGCCATTGCCGTGAAGAGGAAATAAATGAATCAGGACATTTGTGAGGCTCTGTCTTCGCCCAAATGGAATCCTTAACGGCGGGGCTTTATCCTCTTTCCTTTGTATCGGTAAAACCTAATCTATGATGTGAAGACTAAAGCAATTGCCTAGGTTGTTCACGCTCTGCGTTAAGCTAAATATTCAGCTTTGTTGCTATTTTACAGGGTCCCAGAAGAGCACCAACTTTGAAGGCGTTTGAACCACGCAACGCAGCCTGCCTTTGACGAGGGCATCCAGTGTCAACGCAGCACCAAGTGGCTTTGCACACAGACTTTCCACTCAAGTGATGGACCCGCGCACAACTTGATGACATTATTTCCGTGCCACAAATTTTCCCTCTCTCTTTGAATGCACCAACGCTTGGACATTCTTTAGATTTGACAATTCGACACTTGCTAGACACTATAAGAAGCACTACCTTAGAAGTTTTTTACAATTTAAAAATATGCTTTTCGTATATTTCCTCTAATCTTTTGTTCGGCAATTAAACTTATTTACTTAGGCATTAAATGCATTGCCGTGACTGGTGCCATATGAAGGCTGTGAGGCGGTAAAGGGAAGCACAGATTATTCAAAGCATTTTAACTTTGTACAGGAGTTGGAACTTTGTAATGTCACTTTTTTGGCTTAGTATAACCCATAGGTAAGTGAATTTCAGTTATATGTGCGCTGTATGAACAGTTCCTCTATCAGTAAGACCTTCAAAGCGTTGATAGAACCTCCGAGCCGCCAAACACTGTAAGAGCGGAAAAAGCTTTTTTAGACCCAAATTTAACCCATATGCTGGGCATTAAAACATCCACACCGTAGTTTCTCGATCATGTGCTTGTCTTGTTTTGGCCATTGCATCCATGTCACAAGATCGCATTGATTAGCATCCACCACCCGAATCCCACATTCCTTGAGTGGACCAATCAGGAGCCTGTGTTAATGAAAACCCTGGCCGCATTGGCCAGCACTATGTACGCTAATGGGTCTGCAAAGGCCAGACGCACCAGTGGCCACGGCGGAAACATGCAGCTGTCTTAGATCGGGCTTTTAGGAATGGCTCTGCACCAACGTACTGTACAAAGTCCACTCTTAAGTTGCGCCGCCTTCAAAAGTAAGTCAAGTACAAACGGTACTTGGCGGAGTGAAACAAGGCAATTATTTCATATTATGTGAGGTAAAGGAAAACAAAACAATTATCTATGGGAAATATTAATGCTCCCCTTACTGCTACTATGACCAAGATAAATTAAGGGAAGTCTGCAGCGTCTATTGGTTGATGAACCGTTTTTTGCACAATTGAGTTGTGTGGTCCAGGGGCGACTTAGTGATTGGTGCAGAACGAGGATGTCAATGAGATGGTAGAAATGAGATGACAAACAGAGTTCGCATCCATATGCCGATTGGAAGAGCATTTGCTACCGTATGTGAAGCCTTGTATTCCAAATGGATGACCGCAATTCATGTTTACATGCGTTCCGTGTTGGTGCTATTTACGGCCAGTAAGGTCATGACCGCGAAAACTGTATTTCGATCCGCCGTATGGCTTTAGGATTCAAAATAGAGCTGTTTTCGTGTAGGAAAGTTTTGCAGTGTGGAAGCAATAAATTTGACTGCAGAAAGCAAAAGAACACTCGGAATATAACTAGATTGTAAATAGAGAGTCGTCAGTTGGAGAGTCTCACCTAGTTTCCCTCGACCGACCTTTCTGAAGTGCGAAAAAGTAGAGCCTATTTATCTCTTATAGACACCAGAAATCATTAACTTATGGAGCAAAGTTTCTGTAAAAAATGTTACAATCAGCCACATAAGGGCTTCGAGTGTGATGCATTGCCTAAGGGCTATTGAAGTTGGAAAGTTGCTCCTCTTCCTCTCAAAAATGAAAATGTTTGTAGGGATTTTTTTAAAAAACCATGAATTTAATAACGGTAAGATTAAAAAGTAGTGCAATTTGTGCCTTTTTAATGCTTAGAATGTGCATCAAGATGGGTCTGACGTCTTCTTTGCCCAAACCTCCAACTGCGTGGACTGATGAGAATTTACCACTCGGCAAGGGAAATGAGGAGCACTGGTGCTTAAAACGCCAACTACTGCATAGACGCAACCAAACCATGCTTCGCTTCGGTTAATACCCAGAAAAATCCTTCACATTCCCATACGTTGCTTTTATCACTGTAACGAATTCAAGGGGCCTCCTGGCCACGGTAGTTTGCACAATACAGGTAAAATAGCAGAAGCGTTATAAGTTAAAATTCGTGTTAATTCTTCTGATGGACTTAATTTGTGTCCGTTTATTGAAAGAGCTGCTACAAATCGAAGCTGACTTGCAAGGACTTGTTAGGCAACCTAATCATATCCACAGTCTTCCTTTATCTTCGCACTTAAGAGCATTCATCTATTTTGCTCGAACCGTGAAAATGCCCTCCTATTATTTACCGGTAAGTCAAATTGGTATGCTTGGTGCATTTGGAAGTTAAAGCGTCTCTCGTTTCCTGCGTTTCCCATTGATGGATAGGACTTCATAGTAGAAAGCCCAGGAGTAGCAAATATCCACAGCAACTTGGTTCGCGTTTGGCCTACTTTTCACACAGTTGGGGTAACAAGAGGCGGCGACATTTGCATTTGAAACAGCAATAAAACACGTATGATGAGTTGATTCTCGAGGTCGGAAAGTGTATAAGTGGTTTAATTTATGCAAAATCTACGATTTAGGAAGCATTTGTAGAGCTCTCAACCATCCAAGACGGACAGATTGAGTCCAAGCAACTATAGGTGAGCGTATGAATTCACTGTTTCAGTGCGAAAACTGGGCATTTTTCATCATTTCTCATTTGCACGCATCATGATGCAGAATTTGCACTTGGCGCTATGAACTTATTATCAACGATTGTGTTTACAGAGGGTAGGTCTGTTCCCTTCGATCCAGCGCCATTCACCTTTTTAATCCCATAGCCCTGTGGAAGAACCTGATTGGTCAAGGCTGTTCATTCCGGGGTCAAGGGCAATTCGAGCCAATAAACTGTTGCAAGCATAACGCCGGGAGGGATGGGAATTTTGCTTGTACTACCAATTCATGATCCACCAAAGTCTGGAGCAAAAGATCTTGTGAACATTGAGGTGAGTTGTTGTTTGAGCTTTGAACATGTATGTTGACATTTGTTTTTTTTTTTCGCTTCGCATTGCTAACACCTTTTATCACTGAATAAAGTACATTTGTGCAAATAATGCATCAGAATTGTAGGTCCGATAAACCAAAACGGATGCACAGCAATCCTTCTCTAAGTCCAATTTTCGCATTCATTCACGCATTGCCAATAGTCTAATCAAAGTTATTAACATCGTTTGGATACGAAGTGTGGAGCTTCCCCTTTTGAAAGGAAAATGTACACTAACTCACTTTTATTAAGGACTTAAGAGTATCCATCTCTTATCAATTAACTTTCATTATTTACAGGAGAAAATATTGTGGGATTACGTAATCCACTAGAACAAAGTTAAATGAATAAAAGGTGGTTGGCATGGCATGCAAAGCCACAAAGATGAGCCTGCATTACTGCTCTCGCTTAATTTTAATTCTTTTTGCATTTGTTCACTCACCTAAGCCAATAGGGAAGGAAGCATGTGTCAAATTATTTTTTGCATTTCAAAGCCCCCACTTTAAACATACTTTAAGTATTCCAGTAATTTTCCTAGTTTTACAGCCTGTTTTGGTACATTTTATGTTAAAATTAAGCCTGCATTGCGTTGATACTCTCTGCCAGTTTACCAAAATGTCAGAACTATACACACGGGAGGTTGAGAAGTGAATGCCATAAGGTTGAGGCAGATGAACTGAAATTGCTTCACAAAATTGGCAATGTCACTACCAAAATGGGTTATGGATGGGAAACAGTCTCGTAGCATTCTTTGAACTTAAATTTCAAGTGCAAATTCTGGTATTAAAGTATCCGATACAGATCTGGAATGGTATATTTCCTGTTGAGATAACATGTAGTGCCGACTTAAGCTGGGTAGATATTCAGACTAATTCGTAAGTTGACTCAATGCCTCAAAGTGTATGTATCTCCTATAGATGAATACCAAGTACAATCCCGAAGTGGAAAAGGAGGTTCTTGATTGGATCAGACAGCTTACAGGTGTCAACATCGAACAAGGGCGGGAAAAGGTGGCTGCAGCTCTGAGAGATGGTGAAATTCTCATCAAGTTAGTACCCATTAACTCCTCTTTCTGCTCGAGTTCCACACGAGCTTGACCCTTTATTCGTGAAAATTATGTAAGTGGCGCTAAAGTAGTCACTATACTTTTACAAGTTTTTAGTTATTTACTGACAACCATCAAGTGATAATAGAGGTATGTTAGCGCCTCGCCTTTTAATTCTTATCCCATGTCTGGGTAAGTGCTACTTTGCACTATCGGTACTAAAACGATTCAGCGATGCGGGTCTGCTGAAAACTCATAAAATTTATGTAAACATTTTTAGATTTTTTAAGAGCAAATTTGCTAGCAACTTATAAATGAAGGCTGCATTAGTTCTGCAGCTCGTTTTCAGTGAAACGGATGATGGAGGAATTGTGTGCATAGTCGTGATGCCTAAGGGACAAATGCTTTCATTTGGAGCGGACAGTGGACGCATTTTTCATGTCTACGTTATGCTTTGGATGTACGCTATGAAGAGCACTTGAAATAACCTTTGGAAGATGTGTAGATAGCGCGAGAGAGGACTGAACCACGATGTCATCTTGGCTAACTGAAATGTAGTGTGCTTTCCATCTCACCATTCCCACATTAGACTGTCAAGAAGCCGTTATATAAACCAAAGTGTGCGAGAGTTTGCCCCACATGTCTTCGTTGTTTGAGTGATAAGCACATTGACGTTGGATTTAACTCGAAAACACCTATTGACAGCAAAAAAACTGTACCTTGAGAACCCTAGGTGCTTGACTGAATGCATCACTCGCTTTCCAACCCTACCATTTATTGTTGTTTAGATTAGTGAATGTAATTTATGAAGGAACAGCAGAATTACCAAGCAGTGCTGCTAACCTTCGTCGGCCCTTCAAAGCAAACACTTCAAAGATCTCTTTCAAGATGGTAATTTCCAGCGAAGATGTTTATCAATGCACAAGCGCCCTACGTTTTAATCCTGCCTCTTTGATCCTTTAATTAGAGGAGCTGTGAGCATTTAATATTGAAGCCTCAGTGATATATTCGCTTAAAGGAGGTTATTAAAGCCTATTCTGAATGCAAGGACTTCGTGAAGGTGTGTGTAAACCTAGTGCGCTGCTTTTGTTTAAACGTAAGTTGGACAGAGCATACAAAACCTCAAGAGACCGCCACAGCCAATTGCTACTCTTTCAGAGTTGATTTTAGCTTAAATGTGGAAAACCTTCTCTCTTTTGTTAAAAATTACCACTTGACAGGAGGCCATTACATCTTGTGTCAGGGTCGGTTCAAATAAGGAAGTGATTAATGCGCCTAAGGCCTGAGATACTGCAAATCTCACGTGTGGACAAGTTTTAGTGATGTTTTGCGTAAGTCATGATGTAAAAAAACAGAACGGCTTTCTTAAGCACGTCTTTTAATAATATTTGAATGCATTTTATGGTCTAAATGAGTAAACTGCGGGGTAATGAAATGTCTCCCTTACAGATGGAGAACATTGAAACATTCACCAATGCGTGCGCTGCCTATGGAGTACCGAAAACAGGTCTATTCCAAACCGTCGACTTGTTTGAAATGCGCAACATGGGCCAAGTCATAAATTGCATCTACCAACTCGGAACTGAGGCAAGTCCTTAGGGCTGTCACTTGATGCCTACGTGCCAAGTTGGTTTAGCTATGGAAGTGAGTGACTAGTGCAATGCAACCGTCTCCATTTAAAACGCGTTCACGTTTGGTTTACTATTTTGAAACTACTACCAGTCGGGTCAAAATGGTGCGGCTACCAGGTCAGAGCTACTATATCAGCATTTTTATCTCTTTTCACGAAAATACTTTTGACCTCTTGTTATTTCTTGCATTTGAGGGAATTGGTGACGTTCAGAGTGTTTACGTGGTATAAACATATCTGCTTACGGGGTAGTGAAGACCTGCATTCGAATAGGACTACCAGAATTATCACAACCCTCAAAGGCACCTGACACAGCTATAAAATAATTTTCCGAAGTCGATGAATGACAGCTTCTCATATTGCGTGTTTTAGTGTCAACGTCATAAATTCAATGGTCCAAAATGTGGGCCGAGGCCTACCTATGAGAATAAGAGGACGTTTTCACCTGAACAACTGGCGATGTCAAACACGGTAATTGGTCTTCAAGCCGGCTTCAACAAGGGCGCCAGCCAAAAGGGCATGAGCATGGGTGCTGTGCGCCATATCGCCGATATAAAGGCGGAAGATATGACGAGAGAGGGTCAGAGTATCATTGGCCTACAGGCGGGATCAAACAAGGGTGCCAGCCAAAAGGGCATGAGCATCGGTGCTGTGCGTCACATTGCCGACATGAAGATCGATCCGATGTCAGCAGACGGTAAAACGGTGATTGGTCTTCAAGCGGGCTCGAACAAGGGTGCCAGTCAGTCAGGTATGAGCATAGGAGGCATTCGCCACGTCGCTGATATCAAGACTGATAACATCTCGGAGGCCGGGAAGCAAGTAATTGGTCTGCAGGCTGGAACAAATAAGGTGGCCAATCAGTCAGGAATGAGTATGGGTGGGATCCGTCACATAGCTGACCTCAAAGTTGGAGCCATCTCGGACGATGGGAAAAGTGTGATTGGTCTGCAGGCTGGCTCCAATGCAGGTGCAACTCAGGCTGGGATGTCATTTGGCGGCCGGCGCGACATCACAAAACCTACATGAGGCATTTAGGGTCTTAAACTATAAGCAACTAAGAAAACTGAACTTCTAACTTCATTTCTCCACCACAGACAGACGGCGATGCTTTGATGAAGTCGAATTTGTAGAGCCCCTGTTCTTACGTTTAAATTTGACTGGATCTTTGAATTATATGAATTATATGACTGCTTTTTGACTAAACTGCAATTTATTCTGCATGCTATGCAATGTGTCCTTATAAGATTGTGCTTACTTGGCTTGAGTTCCATCAAGTTAAAAATAGCATTTATAGTTTCGGCGTGGAACTAACTGTTAGTGAGACGATTATGGGACAACAGAGCATGATGGAATTGCACGATAGACATTTAAATGGCATAGGTAAGGTCCGATAAACGTTTTTTGAGTAGCTGCATTTATGAACAGGTTAAAAAGTAGTGTTAAAGCCACTAACTCCTAGTGATGGAGCAGAAAGGGCCAATGCGCCTCTCGTTATAGCTCTATATCGCCTACTGTGGTAAAAAAAAACGCTGTTCTTCTTTGAGAAGTAGTATCCATTAGAATTGCGCCCATGGATATTTCTGAGATTCCACTGCTTAAGTAGATTAGAGTGTGTAACTCAACCAAGTTTTGTGCGGCTACTTTACCAAATAATGGCCTTTAATCAAACAGCGAAGCAGCACTCACACACACACACCGTGCCATTGAACTCAGGCTTAAATCCAAGAGAACTTCTGACTTTGTGGCCATTGAATCGCAAGCTCTATTGGTAAGCTGCCCACTAGGCCTCAAAATTAAAAGTGTCACTATCGATTTGTCCGAATTGACAGCAGTCAGTTGAGTGGTGTTCAAATTTTAGACAACATGCCTCTCTCAGGCACAGGAGGCGAATCGGCGCCTCAAATTGATGATGAGGAGGATGAAGAAGGTGATTACGAATTTGAAGAAACTGTTGAAAAAGCTGGCCAGGATATTCGGCAGAACCACCAAATGACTAACATGTTCGACCGATCAGACACAAAAACGACTTTTTTTGAGCGACTCATGGGTGCACTAGAGGATATACATTTTTTGGTGTCATTCTCTTCCCCAATCATTTCGCACTATTTCCAAAACGTTACAGAATGTATGATCAAAAGGAAAGTGCGCCAGTTCATGAAACTGCTTGTCGCCTATTGGTGTGTCATGCTCATCAAATCGCTTCGACAACCTGGTGCCTCGGTGATTAACCTCAAATTCGCCTCTCTCATGATGGGATCCTTTATATTGCTCTATATATACACATTTCGACGGTTAAGTCGCTGTGAGTATAAGTTCATTTCGTTACTCTTAACGATTGGCAGTCTGATTTACACACTCTACGAGTCCTGCAGGCAAGAAGCTGCAATTGATGGCTCATACGCGTATCCCTTCTCTCTCATTGTTATGATAATCGTTTTCCTTCCCCTGGACATGAATATGATCGTACCCGTCTTGTTGATGTTTTGTGTCATCTTTGTCACCATATCCTCGCGCCAGGTCACCTATTCCTACATAAAACGAGATCTCTATAAGAAAAGCATTTACCCACTCTACTCACAATCACACGCCTACAGGTATTACATAATTGAAGGTGGTACAGAAGCCTGGTCTATCTTTGCAGAGGACTACTGCATGATTCAAGTTACTAGTTGGCTCACTGTTATTTTCATTGGCTGTTATTTGAGGTTTTGGAATGAGCTACGTCGACGATCTGCATTCTCTATCATCGGCAAGTCAGTGCGAGCACGTAATCAAATCGAAACATCTCTGGCTAATCAAAGGGATTGGATCACAGCCATCATGCCTGTCCAGGTGCGAGATCAGTATATTACAATGATGAGGAACAAAAACAAGGAGGATGATATCTGGGTTTTCTCTAAATCCTTTAATGAAGTCAGTATTCTCTTTGCTGATATTGTTGGTTTTACTAAAATGAGTTCATCGAAAACGGCTACCGAAATTGTCATGCTGCTGAACGATCTGTACAACCGATTCGATGATTTGTCCATTCAAGTGAATTGTGAAAAGATCGGCACACTTGGGGACTGCTATTACGCTGTTGCTGGGTGCCCAGTGGAACGCAAAGATCACGCCATGTGCTGCGTTGAGTTCGGCCTCGGCATGTGCCGCATCATAAAGGCATTCAACAAGGACAACAACGAGGAGGTCAACATGCGTGTTGGTGTGCATACGGGCCGTGTAAATGCAGCCATAATTGGTTGCAGCCGTTTCCGGTACGACGTCTACTCGACAGATGTAATCGTAGCCAACGAAATGGAGACCTATGGCCTGCCCGGCCGAGTGCACATTTCGCACACAACATTCAAACTGGTGAAAAGTCTCTACCGTTTCGCCAAAGGACCATCTCTACCCATGGTCAAAGAACAACAGGTCGGTATAGGTGGGCTAAGTCAAGTTGAAGTTGAACTTAAGACCTACTTTGTTGATCCACTTTCATCTCTTATGAGAAAGCAAGGTGAAAATTATGGGCAGACAGGAATGCCAAGTCGTATTTTGACCCTTCAGAGTGAACCAAAAAAGAGAGAATTAAGTGACTCTGAGGAAGAACATAAAGAGAGCGAAGGTGCCAGTGGAATTAGTGATGAGTCACCCCGAAATTTGCAAGATAAAGGTGCAATTTTGTCCTCGGACGATCAAAGTTCAACACTAAATGAAGCAGAAAAGGTTCGACGAAGTAATCTACGAGACATTCGGCTTGTTCAAGCCCTCCATGATGATCCCCAACACCAGGTGAAGCTGTTTCGATTTGTGCCTCTCAAACCCTTTTTCCACTGCTTCCGAGACAAGACCATCGAAACAGCATTCAAAAACTATATGCAGGGATACGTGCCAATAGTCACCATTGAGTCGCCACGCTTTGCACCTATTCTCGACGTCTTAATGATATCCCTAACTACCATGGCCATTTTGGTTCCGCATATAATGCATTTAAATGCAGACTCTGGAGGACATCTCGGCCAAGGGACCCCACTTTTGATAGCCGTGCTGACTTCGTCTTTCTTGTTGGCCTTCACTTTTGCTTTCGGATCAACAAGACATGCCACAACCGTTACTGCGGAGCGTAGCGGAGGATACAGAATCTTCGCAAGCAGCACTTTTCGAGAAATTGTCCTTGCAATCTTGACTTTAATGCCCTTTGCAGTATTTTTTGTCCAAATCTTCTCTGCAGACATCAGAAATGATGCCAATACCCAGAATCGTGTGATATACCTGGAATTCGGGATGCTGACTATTTTAGTGCACTGCATGGCCACATCAAGTTTTTCATGGATTCGTGGATTCTGCATCCTCATAAATGCAATTGGTTTTTGTTTTGTACTTGGGAAAGTTAGAAAAGACTTCGATTACGCCTATTGCGAGCCCACGCTCTGGTACATGCACATGGATGAACCCGTGGAAGGCATCAACGAACGTATAGCCTCCATTTTTACACTGGCAGCGGTGGTTTTTTTTATTACCACAGAGAACGAAAGAAGCATTCGTTTGTGGTACTACGTGCTTCGTGAGGCCGAATCTGCTTGCCAGACAGCCGCAAAGGAGAGCGAATCGGCTCAGCAATTATTAGACAATGTCATCCCCCCTTACATCTTCACCCAACTGGAGATGCTAGGTCATCGACGCCTGAAGGCAGGAACGTTCTGCTTCGCAAACGCAATCCCCGACGTTGCGGTCTCTTTTGCTACTCTGACGAACTTCTTTAAGAGCTACTACCGTGAGGACTATCGCGGAGGTGAAGGTGCTCTCAAACTCCTGAACACCATCATCTGTGCTTTCGATAACCTGATGAAACAATCGCAGTATGCGAGTGTCGAGAAGATCAAGACGGTTAATGACTGCTACATGATTGCAGCTGGGTTGAATCAGCTGCAGCGTGGGTCACAAGTACCAAAGGACAAGCACATCTACGAGTTGATGGAATTTGACTTCGCCCTATATGATACTCTCAATGAAATCAACAACAAATACATTATAGGCATGGATAAGTTCCAAATGAAAATAGGCTATTACATCGGTGATGTTACTGCTGGAATTATAGGCTCCCGAAAGCCCATTTACGATATATGGGGAAATACAGTTAATGTAGCCAGTCGAATGTACTCCACGGGATCCACAGGTCAGATACAAACACCAAAAGAAGTCATCGAACGCCTGGGTGGCAAATACAACTATGAGTATAGAGGACGAGTGTTTGTGAAAGGAAAAGGAGACATGCTTACGTATTTTGTCCACAAAAAAGGATTTGATTTAACTGAATACAGCAGTAGCGATAACATGTAAGCTTGAAACGATATGAATAAAATATGCCAGTGATTGTAATGCTTTTTTATTTGACTGCAGGTTCCGGCTACGGGGGCTTAAGTGGCCATATTACCCTAGCCAGGTGGGCTGGTCTCCGGGCCATGACAGTGGATCCTATCCCTGTGCTGAATATATATATTCTGCCCCAGCATTATGTCTTCTTTTGCCTCTAGGGAAGTCTCGGGACACTACAGTGACTACTTTTTGCTTGATTGAAAACAAAACCGCAAATCAACGGGATGCGGAAACCACGTTTGCCTTTCCACTACCCACTGAATATCTTTCTTCTGCAGCCAAAACAGGCTTGAAATTGTTCCGATCTCTCTAACTATAAATTTTTTACAAGCAGCAATATTTGCGATTCCACAGCCGCATTTATTATTAAATTGCATCTATTATTGTTCTACATTTATATAATTAATTAGCACTCTCGTCATGAATGTTTCCTGCAAATCGACTGGCAATGTAAGAGGCTAAAAACGGTGACATTGTACACATATTTTCTACGTTTTTATTAACAAGGTGCAGCGGCAATTTCATTCGTCAAGGTTCAAGCGCCTTGGTCGTTGTGATGGTGCTAACGTCGTTTGCTGATATTGGCAAGCCCGCTAAGGATCTTTTTACCAAATATTTTAAATTTAACCTTATAAACTTTGACTTTAAATCAAGCACCGAAGAGAATGTGGATCTGCACATCCAGTGCACTGAAAATGACAATCAAATAGTTGCAACTTCTGACGTTACGTTTAAACCTCTCGATGGAGTATCAGTGAAGACGAAGATAGACTCAAAGAATCAAATAACAAGTGATATTGAAATGAAAAACGAGTCATTGTCGTCGAAACACAACATAATCACTACTATTGATCATAGCCTCGGGTAGCCTGTCTTGTGTTATTGATGATGAAATGCAGTACAAAACAGCTGAAGCTGAAGAGCAGTGTGCAAAGGGACAAAGTTAATGCTGAAATAGAAATGGAATTCGCCTCAAAATATCCTCTGGCAACTGCCTCACTTGTTGTTGGGTAAGCATTCCCTTTTCGCTGTCCAACTGTACCTAAGTGACAAGGGTTATGTTGCTGGTGCACAGGTGGTAGTTGACACGAATGATTTCAAACTGAAGAAACATACTTGCTCCGTTGGATACAGTGGAAAGGGTATTGAGGTCTGTGGATCGATCAATAATCAAAAACACATTGAATGGCGAATCCTCCAAACCTATCAACGCATGAGCATTGGATGTATGTTTGGATGGATTGGGAGTTTTTCAAATACCAAATTTGGTATTGCTTCTCTATACAAAGTGAACGAGGATACCTTCATCAAGGGTCGAATTGATGAAAATTCACACTTTGCACTTGCCTATGGTTTCAAGCCTACACCTGGTAAGCTTTAGCAAAGAGTTTTTGTTATGAACAATCTTTCTAGCACAATGCGTGACTTGGTAATCAGATCGTTTAATTTTGATTTCACTCATTGCTTTTGAATGGTCTGTAAATCTGAGTGAGACTTATGAGTGGATTTGATACTAGTCCACTAAGTCTAGTAACAATTGGTTCACCCTTTATTCATAATGACCTTAATGTCCCTGTTTTGCTTTAGAAACACAGGTGGTTGTCGCGTTGGAAACTCATTTTGACGGGTCCAGACCAGCGTCGGGCAGTGGACTTACTTTTGAAATTTCAAATTAGTAATTCCGGCTTCTCTCGGTCATTTTAATGTATAGATCAAATAGTCTACACATTAAAGAACTAGTTATTCGATGCCTTTTGGATTTTGTTGTGCAGGACTGGGAGGGGTGAACGCACTTGAAGTTCTTGGATCTCAGGAATTTCTTCTGTTGGGATGCGGTATCATGTCGTGATCTGCTTGTTTCAGTTCAGGAGCGTAAAACCAGCGTTCTGGCTCGTCGCGTTTTATTACACAAATTGGAGGTTTTAATGCTGAACAGAGTAGTTGGAAACGCCATAAGGTGGTGAGACTTTTAAGTGTTCAACGCAGATTGTTAAGGTTTATGCAGTGTTTTATGGTATTAGGATGTACGTCGTCTTGAGCCGCAGTCTGGCGATTTTCAGCAACTTCAATTTAGCATCATCTGTGGGTGAAATCAAAATGCATATGGCAAGATAGCACTGCAGTAAGATCCGAGTGGTGCGGCGATCTTACATCTCTTAGTTTTTTTCTATTCTGCATGCAAATACTCTGGAGGCAATTGGCCTTCGAAACGCTATCAAGAACTTAATTGCTTTCTACGGTGAGAGCATGTTATAGTGCCGTTTTTAAGAACTGATTGGATGCAACCCTTGTTTATGTAATTGGGATAGTAAGTCGCAGAGTTTCCATTATTACTTCTCCTTGTTCTATTGATAGTTTATTTGAAACTACACATTCCTCAGTCTCACATGATATAGAAACTACCAGATTATTTTAGACAAGTATCTTCCACATTGCTGTGAGTCTGTTTTGCTCTGCCAATGGCATTGATGCAGACCAAGAAAGAAGTTGACGTTCCATAAAATCCATAGCTTTAGCCCTTCATGGCAGATTCCATTCCTCAAGTAGTTGCCAACACGTCTGATTAACCAAACTGATCACCCAGATGATTAGTCCACCAACTTATTAAGCGTTCTTTGAGGTGAGAACTTGCCCAAGTAGGTTGTTGATTACTTGAGGAGGGATAGATAGTAGCCACTTTCTTTTAGGTGGTAAAGCGTATGAGTTGGCAATTACGCGATAGCTTTTTCATGAAGAATCTGAGGTGGGAGTGTGTATTTGCGTTTCACATTTATCCTGTGCCGGTAACACTGAAAATGTAGAAATTATGAAATGTGAAAGCCTTTTTGATGAGCTTTTTATTAGTGTTCGAAATCGTGCAGAAAACAACTCGTTTTCTCGCACCAAAGCATTTGCCGTGGGTGTCAGGTCATTTAAAAAATGATGGTACACCATAAAAATTAAGCCTTCGGTTCTTAGAGTGAGGTCATTCTCACCTAGTACACAATATTGCAGCTTCTCTGCCTTCCTCTGTGATTGTGCGCTCTTCACCACGTCTGAACCCGCTGCCTCGTTTGTGTAGTGGATAACAGAATGCGAATAGCAAAAAAAAAATAAGTACACGCTGAAACTTCCCGAAAACACAGGAGCGATCGCGGTGGTTTAAGGCATACTCAGCAAGTTGTCATTCGTTTCATGCATAGGTGTTTGCATTACGAGGTAGCAAACTCACTTTAAACGAGGAAACGGTTACTTGTCAAGGAAGGCAAGCAATGCCTTGTTCAAGCGTTGTCGCGTTTTGTTATTCACACTAGTATGCTGCTGTGACACCATCTTGCGTACTTGGTGGCGCGTCACATTAAGAACTCATTTGTACTCTCTCAATTACATTCAGTTTTATAGCACGAGATATTGAAGCAAATGGATGTAGTTTTAGATGATAAGCAATGCCTCCATTCGTTAATCACCGAGGTCCTCAAAAACAACCAAGTCACAATAGGGAATGGTGCTTACTTCTCATGCTTGAGCTGTAATGATCTGGTATTTGCTTAACCATGTTTAAGTGAACGGGCTTCTCGGTTTTCGCGATTTCTGCTTTTATCTTGCCCCCTTAGCGGCCAATTCCGGCTCTAGGGGAGACCCAGGGCGTTGGAAAGTGATTATTCATAGAACTCCTACATTCTCCTTCGGCAATAATTCATTAATGTCAGATTTTAACCCAATGTCGACTAAGTAATGCTTAAAGTATTGGTCGCTTTCTACGAGTATACGCACTGTTAACAAGGAATAAGATGTCTCACGTTTTCTCAACGACCCATCTGTCTTATTGCAAATCCCAGCCAACCCTGCAAATATGGAGAGAGGTACCTCAGCTTCCTATAGACTGGGAATTCAACAGGCCGTTAAACGGTCGTGGAAATGAGGAGGGCATTGTCGCTGTACCAAGGAAATCATTTCTCTGATTAAGTCATTGCATGTGTGAGGACATAACAACTTTAGAACCATTTTTTTTCATCTTTGCGGCATTATGAGCTGAAGTAACTCTCTGATTGCATTAACGAAATCAGAGAGGATCTGGCTTCATAAAATTTTCCCAATCTGTGGCTCACATGCTATACACGAGAGTTTCTTCGCCATCAAAGGAGGAAAAGGTTGTCACAAAGAACGCTTTTAGCCGTCAAAGTAGACAAATGAAGTTGGCACAGTTTCCGCCCTGAAATTTCCTCAAGTTCCTGCCGTCCTTTTGGTGTAGACTGCTGGACAAGGTTGCCACAATAGTTTATGTTCCTTAAAATATCTGAGACATTGCGTAGACCCCATAAGAGAATAGCCACCATATCCATTCAATGTTTGACCCGGAAATATGGTGAAATTGAGGGTAATGGTAAGTTTTAGCTGAATACAATCGCATACAATGTCTAACAGTCAACGACTACTGCGAAGCCAAACACAGATTTTCTCTGTAGCAGGCATATGCAGAAAGTGGTCAGTTAAGAAACTTGAAAGTGCCCCGCGATTCTTGTAGATGTCATAAAAAAAAACCCGTCTTTTAGCACAGCCAGGACGCTGATTGGCCTAAGAAGCGTGAAAATTGCAAGCACTAATAATCCATGGTGCCTCAAACACGCAACCCGGCACTATCGAGCCAAAACACCTAGTTGACAATCCACCACCGTCCTATGCAACCTACTTCGACGACTCACTGCTCTACCGCCAATAATTAAAAAACATATCTTTGTAAAAGCAGTGTACTGTACCTGTTTTAAGATAGCAGGGACTAACAAAGTTCACGAATGCCCCCATGAGATAACAGTTCTGTGGCAGTAAAAAAAATATTTGTTCAAATCACAGCCGGAACTAATAGGTACTAATTAATGGAAAAAGGTACACAGTAGGATCAAGCGGCAAGGCTGACTGAGGCATTGAACTTCGCGAAATTTTCACGTGATCCGAGATCGGAGGAGAAACCGAGCGTCGTTACAACTCCTGAAAAAGAAAGACGATAGAACAACAGGGTTTGACTTGACTTAGAAGAAATAAGATGGCAATTTTAACTAACCATCAAGGAGTGTAAATCCATAATTCCAAGCGAATAACCTATCCTGTGTGAAGGAGAATTTTATGAAAGACCAAGAATTCGGTTTGTAACACGCGGCAACCGTTAACTGTGTTTTTTGTTGAGATGTTTTATCAAAAGATGAAACAAGTCCAACATCAAACCGCGAGTGTCTTCGAAGTACTCCATACGTAAAACGTTGTAACGAATGTAATCTCTTAAATGAGAAGAAACCGAACGCCTCTATGCTCTTCGAATTATATCCAAGCTTCAGATCGAAGTACCAATGGGATGGCTTTTTAAGGGACACCCCAAGTCGCGGACCTACTAGGAAGTTGTCTTTACTACAGAAACGCCTATAACATAGGAATTGCGACCTACCTAAGAACTAAAGCTATATAGGACTTCACTTTCTTGCCACGAGACTCCGTGACAAGGTCGGCTACCATATTATCCGATGAATAGCTACTTCGTGATCGTAAAGCAGGATCTTTGAAAGGCACACTGCTATACTTTCGAGCCGTTAAACTTGAGAGTGCTGCAGAGAATTCTTGTTGGACTGCAGTTGTAAGCAAGGGAAATGTAAACTTGGTGCCAAAGGAAGAGGGTTGAAAATAGTTAAAAGTCAACTCAGCATCTTTGAAAGGCGACATGAAAAGCTTTAAATTGGTAAACGGCCGACAGCAATTGTTGTGTGCATAAAATGGTCCACTGTTATAGTCTGGTGGAGATGCTAAAAGTGAAACCAACAGTCCAATATTCCCATTGGATGTAAAGTTAAATTTCATGTTAGGGGAATTCCAGTATACATCCTCACTGACAAATTCTTCCACCTGCGAACCGATTGTTTCGAAAGACGGAGGTGACATCCTCAGAAGGAACACAAGACCAACAACCAACTAAGTGCACAAACGACGCAAACGCAGCACAGACATCCTTGACCAGCCCCACGTTGACCAATAGAAAGGGCCGAGGTGAACGTTTGCTTGGTCGCATCTCGCAGATTTTTCGGAAAAAAATGTTCACTTTGTTTATAGAGCAAAATTGTTAGTTAAGTAATGACAATAATGCATTGGTGGTGTAAAGCGAATGGCGAGTGGTTAAATTCACGTAGCTAAAGGCTACAACAACTGGTTAGTAAAAAATTATGAGGCCATGCAAAACTGAAACGAAGCATTTACAACATTTTTAAACAATACCTAAAAATCATTAAAACGCCGGTTCAAAAACCACACTTAACACAGGACAAGCACTAAATTGAGGTCGATTTTATATGCCATTATGCAAATTCTACAAGTTGAACAAATACACGATACTCGATCTAGAAACCTGGTGCACAATTCAATACTGTACTGATATTTGTTAGTTGCATTCAAGCTCCGCAGAACGGCCTTTGGGCAATCCTAGTGCATTCGGACCTCTTCTGTGCTCTTGTTATATGTGTTTTTATAGAACATTATGCTTCTGAGATTACTCGGGACGATGCATTAATGGTAGCGACAAACCAATCCGAATGCTATGTCTTATAGTAACAGAGGGTAAAGTCAGTCATTTTCGAGGCCCGATGAGTTAAAATTGCATCTGCTTTTGGCAGCCACTCCAACCTTCTGTTCTGCAAGCGCGTCCTTGCAAATGTCCCAATTCTAGCGCCACCCCATTTGTTAAAGTTCTTTAGAAAGGCGATAGCTACACAAACATTTTGCATGCTTCAAACGTGTCCAGCAGCCAAATGGAAGACTTACCGACAGGTAGAGAGATTAAAGAATAAGCACCAGGTCTGTGAAACCATCCTAAATCTTGCCCTTTCTTAAACGGTTTAGATGGTTGACCTATTTCCCTTTGACTAGTGGCTAACCAAGGGGCACCCTCCTTGTAGGGCATAGTGTGATCTTCGGCGGTATGTTGCCATTGCTGTAGCATCCCGAGACTTCTTTGAAGGTAAAAGAAAGCAGAGTACTAGGGCAGAATGCATATACTCTGAAAACTGAGGGACTTGGGGCTGCTGGCATGGTTCGGAGGCCAGCCCACCGGCTATTACAAGATGGACACCAAAGTGACCGAAACCGAGAGCTCGAACATACAAAGCATTATAGTTGCGGCTGCCTTTCCCAACAAAGTGCACAAGCTTACCACAGCTACATATACGGTGTAATTGCCAAGGAATAACGTTGACGCCAAAAAACGATTCCCTAAATAATAAGAAGGAAATGCCAGTGCTACCGATTTGTGAGTCGATTTAGGGGATCTACCGCGATGCGATGCTGTCACGAGAATCTCTGGTAAGCAATGCTCAGAGGAGGAGAGGAGCTATATATTGCTATAATAATTATTCAAATATGGGTGCGTGACTCCGAGCAGCTTGGACTTTCGAAATATGCGGCGTGGTCTTTGGGCTGCGCTGGTAGTCACTCAAACTTTCAGTGCATTACAGATACCTGGTCACCCATGCTGCTATAGGCCGCTACACCTCCGGATGCTAAGCACATGGTATCTGTAGGAAATTCCTTACTCTAAGCACAAGAAGGATATGCGGTAACGAAGCTGAAGTAGTCGCGAAATTGTTTAAATTGTCCTCCCGCCCCTCGCCCACGGAGTACATTCAAAGAACATAAGTGCCTCATCCAAGCTAAAGTTCAGTCAGCAAAGTTTTGCAAAACTTACAATGTTGTCAGGCATTGCTTCCGTCTCCCGAAAAATGTTTATATTTTGCTACGATATGAACGATGCTCTTTACAAGGTTCTCTAATCTAGTTTGTGTCCTGAGTTCACCAAGACGTGTAAAATGTTTCTGGTAATTCTCGCCTTTGCGAAAATGCATTTGTTGACTCTTTTACGCGATTCCACTTAAAAGTTGAATTGTGCATATCACAATCTACGTTTGACAAAATTAGAGTAGAAAATCAGTCCACAAGTACTCTGTTTTACGGTTTTAATTGTACACTTTTGGCACTGCTAACCGAAATCACAACTAGAATTTTTTAACCAAAGTATTTCGCACATGTTAGTGAATTTGTTTAAAATAACCCATTGGTTCTGTCACCTTACATTGTGAAAATGGTATGCGCGTTGGTCGCTTTTTCTCCCGCCTTTGTGGATATTATTTGTTGGATTTTCCATTTTAGCCACCGAAAGCACCTGCTAAGGCTCCAAAAAAGGATCCTAAGGCATCGAAGCCTAAAAAGGATGGTAGTGGTAAGGCCAAGAAGAAGAAGTGGTCGAAGGGAAAGGTCAGAGACAAACTAAACAATATGTGTCTCTTCGACCAAGCTACCTACGATAAGTTTCTTAAAGAAATTCCTCAGTGTCGATTGATTACTCCCTCTTCTGTGTCTGAGCGTCTAAAGATTCGCGTTTCTCTGGCTCGCGCTGCGCTCAACGAAATGAAAAATCAAGGTAATGGATGCTGTAAAATTTATAATTTCTCTACAGGCACTCTGAGACAGATTTCCAGTCATCACGCTCAGCAGATCTACGTTCGAGCTACAAAGACTTAGATCGGTGTTTGTAAAAAATAAACTCTTTATAGGGTTCTTGAGTTCTGTCTTTTGGTCTTTAGAGGCAGTTACTATTGCTTTTATAGGTACTGCAAGTCCATAGTGTCGAAACTGCCGATCTCTATTTGGTACCCTACGAAGTGGGACATGTTCCCAAGTATCATCGGTGGATGCAAACTAGGGAGCTTCAGGTCCTCACCGCGTCCGAGCCCCTGAGCTTAGAGGAGGTACCTTGGGATACTCATTTGTTTGTCTTCGGAGTTTTGGGTGAGGTGTCGTTTTTCGTGCGCAGCTCAATCAACTCCGATAAATTGGTGGGCTTTGTAACGCACTTGGACGTTACAGCCCCACAATTACTGTTTTCGATGATGGTGAGGGGTGGCATTCTGTTTGCTTTTCGATCTATCTTAGTGAGTTGCTGGCGATCGGTTGCTTCCTAGGTCTTTATGCTTTTGGTGGCCCTTGTTTCCTTTACGGCTTGCTGTCTGCTCTAGTTGGGTCGGTTTAGGAGGTTCGCGGGGTGGGTTTTGCGCTCAGCGGTCAGGTTGAATACGTGGTATTGCTGATCAGCCGATTTGTTTTAGGAGTATGAACAACAGAAGAACTGGTTGGAGAGGGGCGATCGAGTCACATTCATCCTGTTGGAGAAGTCAAGGTTGCCGGGTCTTGGTGCATCGGCTCCTGTTTCTATCCCCAAGGCGGGATTATCGACTTCACATACGGCGGCCACTGTGCAGGGTCAGAGCGTTTGCGATGCTGAGGTCGAGGCCATGGTTGGGGACGTTAACTTTTATCTTATCCCCGATCCTGAGTCAGATCGCGACAATGCTTTTGAGGGTTTGTAGCTTGTTTCATCAAGTATCGGTTGATTCTTTGGCGCCCAACTTTCGTGCTTCCCGACGCGCCTAGAAGTTGTGCTAGCTTGAGTAAATAAACGTGGATAAGGTTGTCGACTCCACTGTGACTTTGTTTGCCCTCTGCATTGTAATCTCCTTAAATATGGTGTAAAATAAGTAGTACGGGTGGCATTAGCATTGCGTCTACGTGTAAAGTGCGTGTCTAGTGGCTTTGTTATGTTGGTTATCGATGCGACCGTTCTTAATTCTACCGTAGGTGAGGTGTCTGTTATGATCGCGGAGGTGTCGTCGCGTGGTAAGGGTTTGGCCGTCCAGGCACTGGCTGGTGTGCTACTGTACGCTGAACACTTTTTTGGGCGCAGTGTAACTGCAATAGTGGCCAAAGTGTCTCTCGACAACGAGCCGAGCTTGAGGTTTTTCAAGAATAAGCTTGGGTTTGTGGAGCGCAGACGCAATGCTTGCTTCAATGAGGTATGTTGAACTCCAATCTGTGTATTTGTCACTATAGGTTGAGCTTGTTTGTCCCAAGTCTGAGATCGAGGAATCTGTCGTTATGCAGGCAGCTTCAAGGGTGATTGAGCTTCTTATAATGTCTGGTCGGGATTGGCTCTTCCGTGTCTATCCCATTGACGACTTCAGGTCCTTCCTATTTCCTCCAGAAAAAGCCTAACTCTATTTGCACTTTTGGTTCAATTTGTGTTATTTTATCCGAGGTTACACTTTATGATGTTTTATGGACCACTTTCAAAGTGCTGATCATACATAATCGGTTCTCCTACGAGGGTTACTGCAAACGACAACTTGAAATGATCACCAGACATTTTTTTTCCCCGGGTACTTTGGTACATGAGTTTCGAGGATTTTAAAACTTGAAATTAATGAGGGTTTTCGTGGCTTTGAGAGGCAAGATTACCGTGGTTGTAAACAGTAATGAACAGGATCATTCGGGAAGAGTTGTGGCATCAATCAAAAGGTCGACTGTGGCGCGTGGATCCGCATGAAACGACTCGTTAGTGGGTTCCTGGGAGAGGAGGGGACCTTTTTCGGATATTGCATATAATAAGCGCTGCGTTCTGATGCTGAGTGCTTGTCAGAAGTATGGGTTCTGGCGCGCGTGCCTGGTTTGGTGCTGCATATATGGGTGGCTTAATTTCCGGCAGCGCCCAATATCAAGAATTACCAGAAATGAACAAGATTGGTTCACAAATTTATTCAATTTGTATACACTTCAAGGCAGGGTTGAGGAGTCGGGGAGGAAGCTACGGCAATGGGAAGAAGGGATCGGGAGGAGAGACCGGTTGGAATAGGGAGTGCATGTTTTTGAAGTGGTTTCCGGTGATAATAAGGGCAGCGGAGTAGCGTGGGAGGATACAGGTCGGCGGGGAAGCACGACTATCAACTGTTAGCTCCCCCACAGCCACAGACCGTCATCTCTTGGCTGCGTCTGTACTCGTGTGGGGAGGACTGGGTCTTCGATCTAGTGCGTCCGCTGACGCCCGGCTGCGAGGCGAAGCGTTGGTCTGTAGCGTCCACGAGGCTGGTTAGGGAGCCTTCGGACACTCGCGACGTCTCCTCATCTACCATCAAATTGCCCATCAAAGTGTTTTTCCCACCGCCCGTCCCTGAACGCATTGCACTCCGCTCACCCCCACCAATGTTACTTGTTGTGCTAACGTCACCCTGGTAACCCGATCCACAATCGCCCACACCACCGCCGTGATGTTTCTTATGAAAAGGCTGAAGGGAAAATCTAAAAGCGACGAAAATGTGCACTTTACCACCATTTTTGACAATATGATTAACGAATTAATCGAAAGGAGGCAATCTGTTTGTAATCGTTATTCCTGGTTTGAAAACTGTTTAATCTTTGGTGTGTTTTAAATAAATTCTTCGTAATAGCGGATTTTCGCATGCACGCGGTCATTTTCGGGAGAAAAATGGTTTATAGTTATTCCCATTAGGACAAATTATCTCTACTTGGCACTGATTCACAGTAGCTGCAGTTATATTACAAGACACTTCACCACAGACTGCAACTGATGCTCTGCATAGGAATTTAGCTCCTAATGCACTGCTTTTCAAACCTCGAAGAAAAATACTCGCGAATGCTGTAGGAAAAACGTCAGTATTTCTGTACGAAGTAAACACTTCCTAGCGTTCCTCCAAGACACCCACTCTGTTTGCCAAAAAACCTTTTATTGATAAAAGAAACTACACTAGTGTCTGGAACTGTTTCACAAATAGGCATTGGGAAATGGATAGGGGCTTGTATTGAAAGCTTCAACATACTAAGCTACAAGACCCGTGTACTGGGTTGAAGGACGAATCATTGACCTTACAAAGCGGCTATTTTCAAATTTAGAACTTGGTCCAAGTTGATGTAGACAGCTAACTGAAGAGGAGGATGGAGAGAGCGAAGAGACTTAGAAGAGGGGCTTACTACGCACGCAGTGCCACTCACCGACGCTGTTTGCGTCCGCCGCGTCGTTTGCTGATGTGCGGATTGTCGCGACGCATTGCCTTGGTCTTGTAGATCTCAATGGCCGTATAGAGGCGCTTCAGTTCTCGCTGAAAGAGCACAAATACCACACACCCTATCACTTTCTTAATGCATAAATATGTGCAATTAGAATAGGAGCACCTTTTATCAGTCGTTGCTGAGTCTCTTGGAGGAGATGAGTATGGTTAATTGACGTAGATGATCTGAGGATTTATCACAGACAGAGTCTGCCATCGCCACGACTAACCTCCCAAAGAGTGGTATTCACGCTCCAAAGACAAAGAATGGACAACTCACCCGAATCACTTCAGGATCCATGTCGGCCAGATTGACGTCAGCAAGGTCGAGTTCGCCGTTGGAGGCGAGACGGAGTTTGTTGTTGGAGGGAACTAAGTGAGGCGCCGCCGACGCTCCAGGAACGGCACCCACCATGCCTCGCCGACCCCCACTCACACCCACCACCATGCCTCCCACTTGTGGCGAGGGAGGCCTATGGATGTACCAGAACTGCAATTCCCAAGAAGAGATACACACTGGATGCTAACCTTATTCACTTTACCTTCAGGGATCTAGGATTGCGATAGGGGATTTTGTTTATATCACCCATGGAATTGATCTTAAAGTACAATCCAAAGGAGACACAAGTGTATTTCAAAGTATCGGTTAAATATAGCAGCAGAGTACGATTTTAAATGCTGCATTGACCCTGGGGAGTGTATAACAATTCAAGTTTTCGCTTGGAGTTCAGTCGACGCAGCAGTTGAGATTTATCACTGTAGAATACCAACTGTTTGACTAAACTGGCAGACGCTACATCTGAATCGAATTAAGCACCTCAACATTTAAAGTGTTGATCAACACAGGATGTTATGCAGAACTAATCATTGATAAATGAGAGCTTTAAGAACGGTGCTTCAACTGAATGATGAGTGGCTCACCTTAGGACCGAAAATGACCGCAATATTCACGGTGACCGTCAGATGACACCTTACGAAGTAAATAAGGTACATTACGTCCGGGTGTGTGGAGTACCAAATGAAGTGTCTGAAAGGGAGCATAAAACGAATTCAAGAGAGCTGAGTGCAGAATGAAGCCAAGTAGTTTTCTCAACAAGTAAGTTACCTAGTAAGGTAAAGGGCCCCAGAGCCAATGAGTTCAGTTAGGAGAACGATTGTGATGCACCGGTTTTCGTTGTAATCCGAGGGAGCGGACCAAATAAGGCGACAGTAATGTACACCGGCCAGAAGAATTGCCATTTCACCTGAAACGACCAGCTAAGAGAGTTTCAGTTAATTCAAAACAAATCTAATTGCACACAAAATGTTGGATACATAAAACTTGCTTATTTAGAAGCCACTGTGTTGGTGTGATTTTTTAATTAGCCATTATCTCCATCGAAGTGCATTAAAAATAGCATTTGAACAGGGTAATTGATATAATTTATTGGATTTGGAACATTTTATCAGTAGTTCACTATGAGTAATTGCTTGCAATGCATTAGTAATTGCGAGAGTATTAGTCCGCCCAAACTTACCGAGTTGCACAACAATGTCCCAGGACATAGCGCGGCATACACGAAAGTATTGGTAGTGTACCTCGGGGTTCGAATCTTTCACAACCTCCTTCCTTCCCTCTTGCTGCCGCTCTGTCCCCGACTGTGCTAGCTCCACCATCGCTGGCTCCTCTCTATCCCGCCTAATTGAGGTCAGATTCGTTGCAGTGGTGTTGGAGAGGACCACGAAAGTGGAACAGGAGACGCAACCGGAGGTGTTGTGGGTGAATGAGGCCGACTGAGGTGGAGATGGCAGTGGAGTAGACGGTGGAGATTGCTGGACCGTCATCTGGATGCGACCCTTCACAAGAATGTCGTCGAGAGTGGGCTGCTGAGCCGTAAGCAGAGTAGCGGTGGCGGGCACGGTGGGGACACCCGCGAGGTTACGAAATCGTGTGTAATCCAAGGTGGCTGCCGTCCATGCCAGCATGTAACCGATCACGATAGCCACGAAGCATCCAAGGTACCTGAAGAGGTCCTTGTCACGTACGTGCACTCGATGAGCCTTGCGAGATTGGAAGCAGATTAGCACTCTAGTAGAACGGAGGGGAAGGGGGGTGAGATTTCACCTGAAGTTTGTGAACTCAGTCAACGCATACCTAAACAAAGAAGAGCTTTTGCCCAACAGAGATAGAGTAGCCGTTACCTTTATTGAAAAAAGCAAGGCGTATGGTCTCAAGCGAAGCAAACACCACCGAATTTAGGTGTTTTACTATAATAAAAAATTATCCATATCGGAAGTGCCATACTTGGAACCACGAATGTTACCTAAGACGTAGGGTTATGGGACTAACAAAGTAGTTCTGCTTACCAAAGTTAGTGAACTTCGTGGACAGAGTTTCCTCTTATAAATGTGGAATATAAGAGGTCTTAGAATGGCTACTTACCGGTACAACTTTACAATCAGCACACCGTACATGAGGGCGAAGCCGACCTCCCGAAACCACGGCAAGAGAATGCATGTGGAGCTGCTCGCCCGAAAGTATGTCACAATGCTCTGAAGCGAAGACCACACTTTAAAATAGGTATTTTTAAAGGAACGCATGGATATTTATCGAAGCAGCCAACAGCAAATGCAATTGTAAATAGCTAGGGTTTTTGTTAACCAATGTTCCATTTTAAGTGGTCAACTATTAACAGGTGTTACTATTTTTAGAGGGAAAATTCTCACAGAAAGAAAAAAGACAAATATGGTAAATGTATTTCAGGTGCATAGAAGTGGACCAAACTGTTTTAACCTTTATGCTTGGCTTCATCGAGGCACTATTCTGCCAACAAGCATAAAATGTAGACAGATTCCGAAACAGAAAATAACGCAGACCAACTCTGATATACTTTGGGATTTCCAATAGATAGACATAGCGTTACAAAAGAATGACTTCTACAAAACTCCCAGTGCGATAATGCGAAAGACATTGACAAAAATAACTTATGAAAGTTGCTTTTCCATGAGCAAGCCCATTAAAGTGTAGGCATTTGTTAGCAAATACAGACACCGTGAGCGAGGGAAGCAAGTGCAAGTTATTCGTGATCAGGCTGATGCCGTTTCCCTTAGTGGAAGCTGAGAGAGAGAGAGAGAGGAGGAGGAGACCTGATGGAACTATTTGGGTCGTTTATTAGCTGCTGTGTGCAACGATTATAGAAGTACAAAATGTTCATTTAAAATTCTGGTGTTTTGCTTCATTTTTTGGGTCTTAGAGTGTTTTGGAGAGAAGTATTGCCCTTTTAAGCATAAGGAAAAGTTAATACCCAGAATTCAAGACAGTAGTTTAAGTGAGAAGTTATCAAAGTGAATGAACAATAGCCTGGTATCACATGCTCAGAAACCAAGGTGATGAGACCATAGAAAAGCCGACCTAAACAATTTAAAAGAGTAGTTGGGAACAAGAGTGTCAAAATACCCTTTTTAAAAATATATTTAATCTTTTTTTAACACCTTTCAAGGAGAAGTAGGTGATACCAAAGTTAACGGGCACTACTCAAGTGAATCATGTACAGAGGCGCAGAGTGATTCAGGATTTTTTTTGGACTATTAAAAGTAAAAGCAGTTCAATGCAAATGGTAATCCGGTCGCAAGGGCGCAGGTGTGGAAAGAAAGCGCCAGCACTTCTTGAATCGTAGAAGAGCATGATATTGTTGCATATGCAATTCTATGAAGTTATTCCTCATTAACGTTTTTGTATAGGAAATTTAAACAGTTACATTCAATGCAACTTATGGAAGAATCACCTATTTTTTTGTGACAGGATTTTTAAGTAAAAGATGTACGTGTCCTTGGTATCAAAACCTACACTGTTCTTTTGTTTAAGAGAATATAAAACAATGTCCTCTAGCATCATTGAAAATACGGCTCACCGTAGAGTAAAGAAGCACGACACCAAGAAGGAAGATCTCCAAAAACTTCCAGTTAGCCGCTTTGAATACCTGGGAAGTGAAAAGAATAGAATCGACTTTCTGATTTGGACTTTATATATTAGTTTCGTGTTAACAAACAAAATTTTGGAGAAGTTAGACAATCCAATCAAGGACTTTATGAAAAATGAATTTAGGCTATTCAGGTCATAAGTCCATATGCATAAAATCATCATTGTGAAAAAAATACAAACCAAATAAGACATGTGAGCACGCGTTGATAAAAGTTTTGGTGGGATTAAGGGGAACGTCTTTGTAGCGGTTAACCTCTAGAAAAGACTACCTACATTACACTAAAGAGTAAATGTTAGAGAGTTACTTCAACAATATAAGACTGAATTTGCGATAAAGTTTCAACTATGGAATCCATGTCCAAATTTCATGAAATGTACCATCAAGTATTTTCATTGCCCTAACAGCTACTCGCTCTAACACACTCGGTATCGGAGGCTAGCATTAAAGATAAAAGTGAGAATACTGAAAGATGTGTTCCCTTATGACTAGAGTACTCGCACAACCACCACCTAAACAGCAACCTCGCCCAAATTTCAAGGATAAGAACTTTTTTTTGTAAACTCAAGAATCTAATGCGAAAAAAAGGATGTAAAGGGGTGAAAACTATGTGAGACAGTAAAAAATTGCACACACAAAGGTTGCAAGGTATTGAAGTGATAGGTAGGAAACAATATCCTTGCAAAAGAGTAACTAGGCAAGGCAACACATGTCAGTGTTTTATGTTGCTTCTAAAGCAAAGGATTTATGATCCGGAAATACCAGTAGTGCTAAGCGTTAATGGTATTAAGGTGGGCATTGCACAGTATTTGGGCAGAAAGATCAAAGAGGAAGCAGAAGCCATTAGCAGTCGTTCACAGAGAGGCTGATGAAATTGCTATGTGCTTGTGAGAAGGGAAAACACCTTAAATCAGCGGCAGTAGTAGTGCGAAAATAACCAACAAAACTGTGTCAAAACACTTTCTGAGTTGTTTTCTTAGACCATGTTCCTATTTCCTCGAATTCTGCGATAGCGGTTGGGACATTGATACCCTTCAAAAATGCTGGGGAAGTCACATTGAGAGAACTTACAAGTTAACTTTCGATTCGTCATGCTTTGTGTGGCAGAAGCCGATGTTTACCAGAAAGACGGTGTTTGGGTATTTACTTAAAACAGAAAAGCACATTTTCACTCGAAGGTTCCCTTATTACTTATGCATCAACGCCTGAGGATGTGGTTCTGCATCCAATGTCATCACCAACTCATGACGCAGAATGATGATACACTGGAGAGACAGTTTTAACATTAGTGTTACGAACTGTGGGGGGCGAATAATAACATAATGAATCGTGAAACGCTAAACCACCCTGAAAATGAGCGTTTTAAACTGGTGGAGCTATTTATCTTGTTCACATATGGAATTGGCTTCACCGAAAACTATTAGCACCAGCGATCCGTCTTCATAAATGTGCCTGGAGAACCAAAACACAGAGAGGGTGAGTAATATATGCCGAAGAATGCAAGGCTTACCCGAGTGCGTCGAAGACGGAAGGTAAGGACCCCAAGGAGAAGGGTGGTGGTGATGGAGAAGGTCTGTACGGCCAAAGGGATGCCGCGCAGGAGGTGCATATTGTATTCTACGCCACAGGGTGTGCTTGAGGTGCAGTTAGGACAGTCAGGAGGACAAACCTTGCAGCTCATGCGATCCCACAGGCCTTTCGCTTTGCGACTCTCGCCATCACCACCAATGGCACCGCTGGCACCGCTCTTCTGCGTCTCTTGCATATACAGCTCCGCTGGGTAGCCCTACCATACGTCAAATATATTTACTAATCAAATTACCTTTATGCTAATTAAAATTTCATCTGAATTTGGGGACTAATTGCTACTAAACCCGACTAATACGCTCGTGGAACCATTAATATTCATGCTGCCCTTCTCAGCCTCTTGATCTCCATAAACATGGTGTCAAAATTGTGGTCGATGGCGCAAAAAAAACAACAACAAAAGAAGCTAAAAATTAAACTTAAAGTACGACAGTAGCTGAGAAATATACTAGCACCTCATTTTTCGGATAGTCATCCATGTTTCTGTCTCCAAAAAACCAGGCCTCTTAATTATCTTGGGTATTGGATGGATGAGAAGATAAGTGGTTTTCTTGTATCGCTGTTGCTACTGATGCAAGTGCCTAATATGGGACCTTCCTAGCACAAAGGAATACGAAAAATAGATGGAACTCATTCCTTAAACACTGAAGTAAGGTGCAGTTTTTGTGGTAGTTTTTTCTGGGGTGGAGGTGATTTACTTTTGAGTAAAGGTTAAGCTCCCTGAAGGGCAGTAACGCAATAAGTAAACTTGAAAAAATGTATCAATGACCTCATAAAAAGGTGAATAAAAGCAGACAAAAAATCAGCCACCCTATTTGAAGCCAAATTTAATTGTGTTTTATTGACACCAAATAGATATGAAACTTATTGGTCCTTTATCTATGGACCGAACACAATTCACTTCACTCACTCCTTTTCTAAAGAGCACTAAAATTGTTAATTCTTAAAAAAATATACATAATCGTGAAGGGGATAGCATGGCTCTGTTAGGTAAATATTAAACTGATAAATGCTTACATTTTCCGGTCGATCTGTATAAAAACCGGGTTTGCATTGACAGATGTAATTGGCAACATCGAAGGCCCATGGCTGGTATTGGCGGTACACGCACTACAAGATTCGATTCAGATGGGAAAATACACAATCGTCATCAGTAGTAGTAAAGAAATGGTTTAAAGCCAAGTTAAAAAAGGCCGTTTAAGATCGAGCTTATCTCTTCGAGCAGACAAACCCGATACCCACCTGGGTGGTACTGTGGCGGCAATAGTCTAGCCCAGCAGCGCAGAGATCAAGAGTTAGGTTGCGGAGGTCAAACTCGAAAACCAGACTAAATCAAAAAGCAAGAATGTTGAGAATGGCACTTCTTTCACACTTTCGTTTTTGGAGCCCTAGTGGTAACAGTAAAATGACTTTTGGTAACCACCTGTCAATGTAAATTAACGACCCATGACTTTACGCTTAAGGTGTATGCAATCCTTAGTTTAGTTGTTGATGGAGGAGGTACGGGGCACCTAACAGGTTCTGAGTAGAAGTTCATGCTTGCTAGAATATACCTTTACATTGCCTACGTGGTGAGGACGATATCTTAAATGATATTTTTTTGTACTAACTATAAGAGTAAAATCGAGCACGAAACAATGGCCTACTAGATCTCGTGTCACGTCACGTTCAAGTACGTTTAAGGCAGCAGTTCAAAAAAAGGAATTTCACGTGTCAAGAAGGGAAGGATTATGTATACTTTGGTTATGCTTGCTCAGAAGCAGTTGTTAAAGGGGGTTGCTTAGGTTTGGAATTACTAGCCGAATTCTTCTGGCTAGGCTGGCCATTACGAAATCACCGCATACTTGAGTTAAACGGAGAAATCTTGGTTTTCTTCACGCACGTTCAAAGGTAAGGACTTATATCTCCTGGATGTTAAATGGTATTTTTATTTAGGAGTGAGTGAATGACTTCTCAGCAGAGATCAAGTGGATGAAGATGTTCGACGCGTCCAATAAGCGCACCACCGATGCTAAAAAGTGGGTGCTCTTAATTTGTAGTGCCCAGACTAATACACGTTGAGAGAAATGTTTTGAGACTAACTGACGACAATTTACCCAAGTGAGAGAAAGATTAATAAAAAAACTAGTTTGGACGAAAAGGGGTGGGTTCACAAAGGAAACGAGGATTGTGGAAACAAGCTCCCTTTTGATTTAGTTAATGTGCTGTCAACCACTCGCACACACACACTACTCTGGCGAATTATCAAACCTTTCCAATTATTTATGCAGCACTATATGTGGAAACACTGTTCCATGGAGCTTGCTTGGTGGTCGTACCACCGATTTCATTGTCACAATCACTTTCCACTGAAGTGCACCGCAACGTTGTGATGTCTACTGCTAGTTAACTTTGATCCAAAGAAGCTTCCGGAAAGGAACTGTATGGCCTTATTGGGCAGAAATTCTTCGAAAGACATTCAGTAAAACCATCATAAAAGGCCTCAGGAATGTTAATCAGCCACACTTAAGAGAAACACAGATAGTCATAAATCCACACATTTGGTTTCCCTAAATCAAACATGAGATTTTTCAGAGATTTTAACGAGTTAGCTAGACAAAACGCGTAATGAAAACAAAGATTTAATGATATCCAAGCAAAAGTGGAAATGAATTTCAATGTATTTCATCTCTATGGTAAGAACTTATTGACAGAAGCATCAAGTAAAACTTATGCATTGCAAGAATACAAGCAAAACAGCGATGTTGAAGCATTGCTGAAGTAGATCTTTCATGGAATTTACGAATGGAAAATGTGTTTTCCGAGTACCTTTTAGAAAAAAATGGAGACGTCCCGACCCAAACAAATGCAATAATTAACCATGACATCAGTCCCAACCAGTAAAATCCACCCTACTCCGTTTTTGTTGGATCATGAAATTGCAGCAATAACCGAACTCTAAACTTAAAGTGAGTCACTTCTGTTAATGATACCAAACATCCGTCTGTGGGAAAATAAAGTTTCCGCAAAATCTCATACCATAATGAATTTCCGTCAAAACAGAGATAAGTACGGAGGCATTTGCAATTTTAAAGAAACTCTAGGGTGAATTAAAACAGTCCACAACGGCGGGATCAACCGACTTGAGCAGTGGTAGAAACCATTGGAAAAGTAGGCTCACTCGAAAGAATTGGCGCCGCAACTTTAATGATCCATCACTGTTTCTACAAACTCCGTCGTCTTTAATACGATTTGCCCTCCTAAAATGGTAGGGTTTAGTCAAATTCATGGATCCGTAGGCATGAACCTCAAATATCCTTGACGCGCATGTGAAAAGGGCTTTGCCGTTACTTCCTTGTAAACATTTGAAAGGAGGCAAAAAAGTTTTTGTTTGAGCCCAGGGAGAACAGAGTTGTGAAGCGCCTTACGGCACTCATGACCTTTCCTCAGTTGGCAGAAAATATTACCTCTGCAAGAGAGAGCATCTGTCGGACTACTTGTTATTATAAATAAAAGGGCAGCCAAGGAAATGGCATTACAAATAACTAAAAGGCCAAGCAGGAGAAATTTTACACGCATCATATAATAGTGGCATTTTTTTCACTCGATCTGAAATTCCACCTGTTATCATTAAGAACAGATTTTAACTTCACCACTCTACCGAGTATCTCGCTTCAAAAAAAATAAAAATAAATGCTATAAGAGTATCGCTAAATGGATTAGAGAGATAGAAAAGCTGGTCATTAGGCTGGATGCCAATATACTCACCGCCTTACTTAATTGCACTAGTGCGCAATAATTATTCCATATCTATCATAAAACACTTTTTTTCGGCAGGGAACGAGGCTACTATAGGGTAGGCTCTTAAGTAGTCATAGGAAAGATGAGGCGATATAGGTGAAACAGGCGAAAAACAGTGACCCAACTCGCTAATGGAGTTTGCCACTGAATGGGATCAACCTACCTCGCTGATTTTGTATGTGGAATTGGAATGATTAAATGAAGAGGTATCTTTTTTCCAGGTATAGAGATACCGGAATTGCAGTGAAGAGGTGCCCACACTCCAACCACCTGAATGGTCGAGGAGATAGGTTTGAGAGTGGAGTCCTCCAATATCAACGTCATGAGTGTGCAGAGATTGATTGGTGGTCTGGAACCAAATCCCTCCATGTTTAGAGTTGATTTTTCCACGTACATGAGGTACCCACTGCCCATACAGATCGTCACGCTATTCACTGCGGATTCGTCCTCCCGTCCGCCTCCTCTACTGCCCCTGGAATAGTAAGATGATGTGTGCGTGAAAGCTCGCATCAGAGGCCTCAAGAAGTTTTCCAAATCCACATTCCCAGCCGTCCCTTCAACCAGTGTGAGGCCCTTTAAGGACAACCAGTTGATTATGAGTTCAGCCAGTGAGGCTGCTCGAACAATATCCCGCCGATAAGAGTTGTGCAATGCTACGGGCGTGACAATGGTGCGAAGGAAGTCAGCATAGTTAGGCCAAAGCGATAAGAGGTAGGAATAATTTTTCAGCGGCGGTTGATTTGCTTCTAACTCTGCAGAAACCAACAAATCGGGGCAACCTGAGGTCGGACTTTGAAGAGTCTTAGTGATCAGAGAGAGAAGACGTCGTGACTCAGCACGAGAAAGCTCCCGGTTGTTGCAGTGGATAGGAATGATTAAGAGCGTAAAAAGGGGTATAGAAATAAATACACATTTTAGAGGAATATCTAATTTATCGGAAAGAAGAAGAGGCATTTGGCCGCAGTGAAGAAACTTCTATAGAGAAAAAAATCCCATGATTCGGGACTTCAGTGATGTCATAATTGCTGCGTTTGAGCAGTTCTATTGCTCTTGCCCGGCTGATTTGGGAGAGGGGGGATGGAAACTGACTGAAAATTTCCGATTTCAGCTTAAATCCGCTCGACCAATCATCAAGTCCGCAAAAATGAGGGTAGCCACGGCGACCAATGAAAGCGTGTCATCCCACGGCGTGCATCCTGAAATGGTCGATACGATGCCAACTGAAGGTGCGCACGTTCTAGGCCTTGTGCGCAGCCTACCGACCGTTTGCTTGCACAGTCACCCATAGTTCAGGCGTCGTTTCGCCTCCAGAAGCCATTTCTCCCATTCATGAGCGCGTTTTCCCACTTTAACCCGCGCCTGCCTGCATATGCGTGACGATCAAAATGCAGACTCAACAACGCCATCTTGTTCCCCATGGCCACACCTAGCTCGGTGTCTACATATTCGCTAAATAAATACATTTAAGTTGGCACAGTGAAAAATGAGCAGCTCTTTTTCTGAAGTTGTTTTCTTTTAAACTAATTGGAGAATTTCAATGGTTAAGTAGATGCATGAGAAGATTCACCCCTTCGATGCCGAGGTAAATAACAGGTAAGTAGTAATTCCGCGTGAATCCAATGTCAGGGAATAGGCCACCAATAATATTAGTGTTAATAATAATAATGATTCAGTAATCCATTCTGTAAAATGCATGTGAAATTAGAGATAATAACTGGGTCGAACAGCTATCCTACTCAGTTTATCAGGCAAAATACTTAAGAACATGATTGTTGAAGATCCAGCACATGGTGGAGTGGGCGACCTCAAATGCATAATGGGTAGTTTCCTTTTTTATGGGTAAATACTCGAGTCACTTTACTTGATTTGACTAAAAATTTGTCATAAAGCTGAAAAAGCTATGCCAAAAATGCTAATGTTGAGGTAAAGTTATTTCTACACCACTGCTAGTATCACACATTCGCGCTTCCAAGTGCTTCCATACTAAACTTTGAACAATGCAAAGTTTGAGTTTTCCTGCGGCCAACACCTACGACCTTCAAGAGTGATGTTGGAACCGGAACAAACTGTGGATAGAAATTAAAATATGTGGAAAAAACGAAAAGTTGTCTTCAGGTTAGGGCTAGATTACCATAGGCATTATCAATGACCATGGCGGTGGACGGAGATACACCTGCATGGATGTTGGTGAGGTTCATAGACCGTCAAAATTTCAAGACAATAGGGAGAGCTGAGTGTTCTTTGGGGGAAATAATGCAAAATAAATATGGAACATAAAGGCAAATTACTATTGAAAAGAACCGAAATGATCAAATCATCTGAATGAAGAATAAAAAATAAATAAATTGGCGGATTATGCGATAAAAGAAATGCGACTCTTCCCTTTTGAAGTTATTTGATTGCTTTTAAAGTTCAAAAACATCCGACATCCCCTGTTACTTTTGCACGCAGTGAACTGGCAAAGTTTGCTCCATGTTCGCAAATGGGCAACCACGAACCGGGTGAGGACGGGCACCTTGTCTCACGCTACTCATAGGTCTGACGGGTTGGAAGCGCTTGTGATATTAAAGGGTTAAACTAAAGGGTTGATGGTGTGGGTTATGCACACAAGATAATGCTTTCAAGTGTCCGCAACTTTAAGTTTACACTTAACCGCATAGTTTGATGCGCAATAGCTGATTTAAATGATTAGTCCTTTTGATGACGATTCCAGAAGGAAGACCGCATAATCAGCTCTCCGCATTCCTTTTGGAACGGTATTTTTGGATATTGGGTTAATGTCAAATTTTATCGTATGGTTATTTCTGCCGGCTGTAATCTGCATGCCATCTCACTGTAGACAAAAGAAGTTATAATACTCGGCATGAGGTAGGGTTTAGGGCTACTGGTTTGGCTCGAAGGCCAGCTCGTCTTACGAAAGTACAGCAGCGGCGATCCCAAGTAGTTACTTTGCCGAAACCGGAAGTTGACCAATCAACGCATCGCACTACCGATTGAAAATTGATGATCCCATTTTTTAGGGATTAGATGCCGGCAATAGGTTTAGTTTTAGTTGTAATGTACATGCTTGCGACCGCATTATAGAACGGATGAAACTCATAGTCTCAAGTGCGTAGAGCAGAAACTCAGCACAGTAGAAAATTATCGTGGGAATGTTTCACTAGTATTCAAGATTTGGCATGACTTATGAATGCTTGCCTCACCTGCTCCAAAAAAACCTCCATTGATCCCTCCTAGTTTTAGAATAACCTCTAAATAAACAACTTTGCGGATATGTCAAAGCTGCTGTGGAAATGGTCACCTTAAAACGATCTTCATGAATGGAAACCAGTGATTGAGCAAGGAAGTCACACGGCGCCACTTAAGGTGAGAGCATTGTTTGTTAAATCGTACTCTATATAATTTTGTAATAGCATAACGAATAAAAGCTATCGTGAATGGGTCATCCAAACAAAACTCGCTTTAAGACTACAACAAAAAATTATAAGTGATAAGTTTTCTTAGGGCCAAAAGACCTGCGAAAAAACCAAACATCGGTACTAGATTCAAAAGCAGGATTTATGTTGCTGAGAAATTGCGGTATTTGGTAGCACTTTGGCTGCACTTTGAACATACATTTCCTAGTAGCTTTCAACAGCACCATAGCACCATGAATCACTTTGAAATAACAAGGCATCCATAAATGTCGCTTTAATTTCCTGTCCACCATCCAAATGGGAGAAGGGACCCGGCCTTATTCAATGACCAACGTCAACACAAGGGAGGAACGTCTTCTACCAACGGCCAATCGAAGGGGTCATTGGGCTGCGGAGAAACTGGAAAACACATCTATCATGCATTTATGTACGCACGCAGGTTTTAATACAGCTAAAACTTTGATGTAAGTAATGCAGGAATGGGAAAATAATTAAAGAAGAAATCAACTCTATGCACCCAACAAATAATCCAATCTTAATGCTATAGCAATTCAAATGTCAAAGCATGGCGAATGATAGCCTTGATTAAGTTAACGCATAATTATTGTGATCTTCTTGACTGAGTTAAGACTTATTAAAGGGATCAGGGAAATGTATTTGTTTGAAGCAGAGATATTCCCTTTTTTCTGCAATTACAATTTCCCAAATTAATTGATGAATTTCAGTCGTTCGAGAGGATCTTTATACATACTGTTCCTTCTAGCTTTGTCACGATGAATATAGAGTTTTAGTCTTGTCGACATGGCCCTCAAAAGTCCCGCCTCTAAAGGTTGTCGTCGATCACCCGTACTTTGATCTCACATTCTCACTTTACAGGAGAAGGTCGCACACCCCTAAACCTGGATTACAAGTACAAATGAGAGATTTTTACGCGTATTTTCTGTCGCAGTACATGTGCCAGAATCGTGACGGGTGAAGCTGGTGTAAGCAAACAAAAGAGCAAATTACTACCCTCAATCTCATTGCGTGATCAAAATATGTCACAGTAGGTTCTTTGATGCCTTAGGTATTATGATTGGCAAAACACACTCACCATTGTAATTACGAGTTTGGGACGAAAATTCCTAGGATCTAATCACCACCTCACTACTAAAATCCGCAGACACCTTCACCTCAATAGCTGCAGTGCTGCAGAAATTGATTACCTGACATCATCCCACAATATTTTTGCACGACAGTTTGAGAGAAACCCACATAGGTTTTCATCAGGAGGAGTGATGGTGAATGTATACTGTCGTCGTAAGCTCACCAGTGTAGCAAAAAGCGCAGCTTCTCAAAAGACTATTTAATGATGGTTCAGAGGGATAGCAGTCGTAACAGAACATTAAAAGTCTAAGGTTTGCTTTAGCTTTACATAAAGCAGCAGCAGGACGATCCCTTTGGTTTGGGTTGCTAAAAGTTGAAAAAAAGGTAGTAATGAAATTGGGCAGTTAGTGTTTAAAAGGCTCGGTGAAAGAGTAAGTTAGACGGTAAAAGAGGCATATGTATACATGCAACATTCGTGTGCACACCTGATGATGGTTAGGGTAGGTTTATCAAATATAGAATAAATCCATACCTCATCCACGGATATCCATCTTTATGTTTAGAAATTATGATATGCTCGGTTCCAGCATCCAAGACTAACAGTTCGAGACTTAACTGTTACTTTGGCTGGGTTTCAAAAGTAAATTGTGCTTTGATTTAGAGTCATTTGCTATTTTTTGTCATTTGGATATTTTTTGCATCAATAGTTTTCGCTAAGAGGGGCTGACAAGTAGTAAAAAAGAGTTATCAAATACTTTTGACGAAAAGGATATGTGCCATCCCATATTTTGTGCGATAAGTAGTTAACACTTCAAGCAGAAAAGTTTCAGACTTGGGCGATGAATCTGGTGGGAATGTATACAGCGCCAGACAAATGTTCGCCTTCAGACTTTTGGAAGAGTAGACTCGCATACCAGAATTTAGAACACTTCAGGGATTTGAGTCACAATCATTCCCTCCTGATTGGCCGATATCACATACAGGTGTACTTTAAGCACGCTCATAATCACTCTAAGGCCAAGGTCCATTATTTATTACTAAGTCCGCATGACTAGTACCACCAAGTGACTCAAGTCGTCATGCTAGCACACAACTACACCTCCTTCGCTTACCAATTCACGTCGGTGAGACAGGCCTATACACCAAAATCGTATTTATTATCTGATCAAGAGGATGAACATTTATTATAACGTGACGAATGCAAGTCAATTAGGGTGTTGTGTTAAATGTGTATTTATCAAATTCAACTCAAAACATTACTAGATTTGAATCCCATAATTGCTAATTGTTTATGGTGGTGTGCTTTAGTTTACGCTATAAAACTACCATCTCCCCCAATGTCCCATTTGGCACCAGTGTTCAGTATTTATAGGAAGAGGGAATGATCTGCCTTCTAGTCAATAAGATCTTCCAGACACCGGACTCTGGTTTGGCTTGTAGTCTAAGCGACTGGTGGATTCCAGTGTTGTTTAGGGAGAAGGGAGCAGTTGATTTGGTATCTTGGGGACAGTCTGGCGCATGAGTAGGGGAAATTTGCAGCGCTTACCGGTGGAGGTGGCAGCGGTATGTCAAGTGCCTTGGCAGCACTCACGCAGAAGACCTCGTTGACATCTTTTTGTCCGGATTTGGCAGAGGCCTCGAAGTACATGTAACCGTTTTGAGTAGCGAAGCTGCGAGCAGTCTCCGACTGCACCTGTCGCGTCATGTCCCCTTTCAGACCAACCAGCACCTTCACGCCTTTCGCGGGCAGTCCGGCATTGATCTTACTAACCCAGGCTGATAGACCGTCAAAAGATGCTTGACTGAAGAAAAAAAGGGGATATAGGGATCCAATTAATTAGACTTTGGAATCGATCGACATTTAACATGCCAACCTATCCATCTGGCCGACTTGACCATTGTTTTAATAAAGGTACTTTTTTTGATAATGTTAGGTGGATTATTGAAGTTGACCATAAATACACAGTTGTGAAAAATCGGCGCAAAAAATAACACTTGGGAATCTCCTTGGTAGTAAGGGGTAGGACCCGTCGTTGTTTCAGAAAAGTCAACCGATAGCACCTGTTGAGGTGGTCACTGCGAGGCGCTTGTCACTAATCAAGCCGGGTTAATATGCATAAAAAGTGACGGTGGAAGGTCCTGGAAATTGGCAAAGTGAAAACTGAAGTCCTCGCTCTTGTTTTTTACACAAAATTGAAGTAAAAAACGAAAACAGACAGAACATATGGGCGCCTGAAACTTGTCAAGGGATCCAATAAATATACGGTCTCTTCTCCGTTCATTTAAATTAACTTTGGAGCATCCCCGAGAGATGTGAGTTTCTTATTTAAATATACTTATGGCGTTTGAAAGAAAATCGTCCTCTCATATTACAAAAACCATTGTTTATTCAAGGAGGCAATCCGGAGGAGAGGACTCTCCTTCCAAGGGGAGCAATTCAACAGTCAGGAATATGCCGATGAAAGGCAGGCAACGAGCCTGGAATAGTTGCACTGAGTCCGAAGTTTGCGCAAACGGAGCAGGGGTATTTCCATTAGTCAATAGATGCATTTCAGTAGTTTTATTTATAAATCTCAGCGATGACTTCCGTCTTTATTTTATGGTTCTTATCAAAAGCTTACAAAATTTTCGACCAGCAATGCTCGAGTCAACCGAACTGACCTGAGACAGATCAGGTGCAAGAGCATAAAGGTAGCAAAAAAAATTATTTTTTTTACTTGGTTACGTCAAAACAGAGAATGGCCACTTCGATGCCGGCATAGACCCCCGCCGCCAACGATTGGTATTCAAGTGAGCCCGGCTGAAAACGAGGAACAAATTCTAAGAAAGTACCCAGTGTTAGATGCTTTTGGCCATTGTATACAATAAACACGAAATTAAACATAATGATGTTTCATTTTGACAGAGCACATTTTGTCGCAAATACCGCTCAAGCTTCATTAAATAGAGGCAATCATAAAACTCCCTAAGTAAATTTAAACCAGCAGTTTAAATGGCATTTCAAACGAAACACAAATAAATTTGGCAGAATGTGAGATTCACACCTAGTGAGTCTCCAAGTATCTTAAAGTAACCGAGGCAATATTCTCGCGTCAGCGCAGCAAAAACGCTTCGATTGGGCCACCGCCCTTCGGAATAAGTAAGGCCCGTTGGGCGGTTTCTTTAGAACATCGGTTGAGGCTATCTAGACAAGAACTTGGATGTATACGTCTATAAAGGAGAGCACTCACTTTGATAAGCTACAGTGTTGCTGCGGTGAGAGGAAAGTGAAGTGGGCACGGATGGCAATCCTCCGGATCAAAATTACCCAAGCATTACTTTGGCGCCTCCAGTCATGAAGCTGGGGGAAGTGATCTTCGAGGTATGCCTTTAATTATCGTAGAATCAGACTTTTTCCTCAAATTCTGTGCTTTGTTTAATTTTTAGAGTTTCTTCTATGGGAAAGTGTTTCAAATCTACGCTAAGTTCTTTTTAAGTGTGATTTTTTTGTGAATAGCGATACATCTAGGCGTCAGAGATACAATTTGTGTTTAAGCAGTTAGCCTCTTCATTTCGAGATCGCATTGCAAAAACAAGAAAGCATTAATTCGATTATAACAACAATCAAACTGGTAGATTAATTTTCAACTCGTGCTTACCACATCGTAGATTGAGAATTTGACAGTATTTCCATAGACGTCTGCATTGCCCATGGGCATATTAAGAAACGTGGATGTGGTGGTATTCTGGAACTTCTTATCAATGAACCGGCCCACAAAAGCGGTCTTTCCGACACCTAGTCAGAGGTACATCACACACAAACATCGCATTAATAAGGGAAACATTTCTTCCTGAAACCTGTTATTACATGGAATGTCCCGTTATGCTTTTTGTGATAGATATGATCAGCACCTCCTTTACTCCTCCATTCTTGCTACGGCTTTTTGTACCACATTGACCTATGAGACATTTTCACGTACTATGCCTTTCTGACTATTCGCCACCTCGAGTTCAATTGCAATGCTTTAAGTAATACCAGTGCATCTTTGTCCCTGTAAACAATGCTTATGCATCAAAGAATTACTTTTTTATTTTAATGCTAGAATATTTACAAAAAAGCACTCAGATCTGTTCTGTTTCCAATAAAATGTGACGTGTGTAGGGTGAGTGGAGGGAAAACTTCTGCGCTAATTACAGTAAACTTGGAAACCCATCAAAGTTGTGGGATAGTTCACACGTAGAGTGGAAAAATCCAGTGACTTCAGCAATTCTTCACGATTCGAAGACGTTAGTGCTTTGGGTGCGTGCATTTGTGATAATATTAATGCATCCGGGCGAAAGTCCGTGCTTATTGCTTTAGTTTCAAGTCAAGGGCCTTCCCAATGGCAGCCTGGGGTATAGTCAAACCAGTGCATCAATAGTGTCTCTGTTGGTGAATGCGCTGTGAACTGCATACCCTCTTGTTTTGCTGTTGTTTTGCTCATTGAGTCATTGTAATCAATCATGCTTGGATTACAGACTTTAAAGAACCTTGTTAATACCCAGTCATATCGCCAAGTAACCGGAATCATCAAGCCGTACTTGAGATATAACAAGACAGAATGTTTTCCACTCCTCCTCTATTTATGAGCTTATTGACGATTTTTTGCCCCCTTGCCAACTGATTGGTGCATCAAAAATGATAAACAACTTATAATCTCTCGCATTCCATTTCTTTAAGAGGCAAATGCTATTGAAGAATCTACCAAGTCCATTTGACGTTATAAACCGGTGAAGCCATAAGTACAAATGAAAAAGAGTGTTCATTTGTAGCTTGATTTCATTGACGTCACACCAATTACCCATGATACCAATCGGACCCAGCAGCGCTTTGAAAAATTCGTCAAATTTTTTTTTTTAAAATCAGGTCCCATTCTGTAAGCACAAACACACATTCCACTGATTTGTTCTGCTAATCTCAGGCCTAGTATTATCCTTGAAATTGGACAAAAAAATTATACATAAGCTAAATTAGCGCCTTGGAATATTGTTAAGACGCAATTTTTGGGTGTTTCTAGGGGTAATGACATGAGCTCCGATAAAAGTTCGAGCCAAATACACATCACACGTCATTGACTTGAGGCAAAACAGATAAGGAAACAGTACCTCAATCCAGATGCTCAAACCCAGTAGATTTGAATAGCACTAAACTAGGCATGGAGGCGTTGAGACTGTGCCGTTTATGAACTAGCTAGCAAGCACCCTAGATCCCTGGATCCACTCCTTTTTAGGTTTGACTTGACTAGTGGATGCAAAAACATAAGGCCTATCAAAATGAAAGGGTATTAGTGTTTAAAATGAAATAAGGATGCGAAAATGCATACCCTTATCACCGAAGACACCAACGTTTACGGTCTTTCCCTCGTCCATATTCCCGTTCCGACTGTGCCTACTTTGCCGTGGGTGCTGAGTGATGATGAAGTGAGCGTCTTATATGCAGAAGGTCGCTTTGAACAACACCATTGTCACGCACGCGTGATGTGTGTGTGTGTGTGCGTGTGTGTGTGTGTGTGTATGTGCGTCTGACGGGATTTGGCACCACCGCTGAGTGGCTCTCGATGCAATTGGGTGAGTGGGTGGGTGTGAGTAAGCTGGTGTGTGTCTGTGTGGTGAGAGTGATGTGAGAGTGCTCGAGTTACACCAAAATATGTGGCATCTTCATGTGTGCTGTCTGGCAAAGAGACTTGCATGCTCAAAGGGCATCACTGTTGTCGCTTTGAAATTACCCTCTGATTTCTTTCAAGTACCCGAACGCAGCCATAACCGAAATGATATGCGGTATTGCTAATCGGAGGCTTCAATTCGTTATACATTTTGTCCTGAAAACTGGTACTTGCCATTTAGTATTTAGTATTTGGCTCTTCCTTGAAAGTGGCTTAAAATTAAAATCGACACGTAAGAAATGATAAAAGTGATGTAATTCTTTCGACTGGGTTGCGCAATCCATTTTCTCAATATTGCCAAATGTGATATTAACTTGTATTTACTACTTGCATCAATGAATCAAGAGGATTATCCGTTTGGATTAACGATACTACTAATAACTAGGTGTCGAAAAATTTCAAAACAAGTTGAAGCAATTTTCTGAAGGAAAGGTTAAAATAGCATTCGGTGAATATAAGTAAACTCGTTACCATTGAGCTTTGATAATTTGTTAAACTACCTGTTTGATAACCCGGGCACTCAAGTACTTCTGCTCGGTGGCCTAGACTCAGTGCCATGCTGGTAGTCTCAGTTCTTCTGCAAGTCAGCAGGATACCTCCTACCATACTATCATGACACTTTGTCGTCTCCAGGGAAGCCCCAGAGCGCTACATTGGCAGCGCCAACAAACGAACTCAATCTTAAAGGATAGCTACCTTGACTTTTACCGCTAATTTCTAAACCCTAACGTGACAGAGGAAGGGGGTCTGGTGCTGAATGGGAAATCTGTAAAAACTCCTAACAGGAGGGTTGAAAATGACGTCCTCCTTTGGCAACTACTTCAGTTTCGCGTTCTACGGAAGTGCCATTAACAACTGAAGCATCACTAGCTGTGAACCAACTGGGAAAATTCGTTACGGACCTGCCTTCAAGAACTGCATAAAGATTTCAACTAAGTGGACGCCCGATGCCTCCTCCACCTCTCTACTAGCTGAATATAACCCGAGTATGTAAGTAGGGCCAGAGTGGTCGGGAGGTGTAGGCGTGAAACATTATATCAACACAACAATATTTAAAATGCGACTTTCATTCAATGACTGTTTTGAGATCCATGTTCCTTCAACTAGCAATGGAGATAGGCGTTGGTCTCGTCGTAGAGCGTCATCTAGTTTCCAGCACGGTGCAAACGGCGAATCCTCTTTCCCCAGTGCACTTCCAAAACAGGACAATGATTCAGATCTGATGTAATTGCCAAAACGAGTCAGTGACGTTTGGATCAAATATCTTATCAGTTGCACTCAACTTCGATGATTGGCCTGTCTGGTTTGTGGACTTTTTGAAGTGGGAGGTTGGCCCGGGGGATCACTGAGGACGACGCCCAAAGGAAGAGGGCCTATGCAATACTTTAATGGTTTGTTTGATTCTGCGCTTGATTAGGCGGGCACTTAAGTGCCCGCAGATCATAACACGGTCTTTGGACCATGCCGGTAGCCTCAGCTCTTTGTACGTCGGCAATACACCTTCTGCCGTATTACTATGATCCTTTAAGGTTTCAGGGAAGACTGGGGCCATTGCTGCTACTTCTAAAGTGTTAAAATAGATGTAATGGAAAAAAGTTTTTTGAAAAAAATAAGGTGGAACATTGACCACGTCCGAAGGAGTGCGCACATCAATGCAAAGTTTATTCTGTACTTGTAATTGCTTAAATTTAAGCAGGTCACCGCGTCATTGCAGAAAAACCTCGGCCTTATTTTACAATTTTTTGGGGGCAATTAAACTAGCATTTAAGCATTACCTCTCAATTTAACACACAGAGAGGTAACTTGTCGTACTAAGGAAAGTTAAACGGGCACAGACAGGGACAGGTATGCTCAAAAAAATTTTAGTTTCCGAAAATTTTGATAGAGCACTTACTGAGAGTAATCTAATACCGCTATTGCAACTCACGCATCTTGAATGATTTACCAAGACAATAAACTTTAACCTTCTTCAGAGGGCCCTGTTTTGATCTTTCAACATTCTGCATTATGTTGATTATTTTTACGCCATCATTAAAGAGGAACTCGCAAGCTTTCAGTGGTATCACTTGTGGGAAACAAAACATGACAACTATCCCGCACATATCTTGCGCTCAGATGTTCTCACAAGCCCGATCGACAACGAGATCTAAGGCAAATTCCACTGTCTACTAACAAATGCACGGTAGCCGCGTCTTACTCGTCTAGACGTTCCGGTTCGGCTTTGACCACACAGGTTCGTGCAGACAAAACTGTTTCTGGCAAATACATTTACAGTTTAGATGTGACGATTAAATTGTTTACTGCACTCCTCCCGATTAGAAAACATGAAGCAGAAATGATGTTTACTCCTTCGAGGACCATCGCTGAAGCGTAGTTCAGACCTTTAACTTTGATGGAGCTAGAGAGGCCTTGGATAGAAAAAAAAATCAAAGTTTCAGAACAACTTGAAAGCAATGTCGAATTTATTCACGCATAATCACGACTAGATTTACTGTCTCGGTTCTCTGTGGTAACAGCGAAGTGTATTTGGCATTGACCACTCAAAGCCACACTAAAATAAAGCACACAGCTAGGCGAGATTTTGTGTTCAGATACAATCAGACAAATCCAAGCCAAATCGGGATAGATTCGCATAACCATTTTATTGAGCACAACTTAACAGAAGTCCCGAAGGGGGCTTACCATCATACGCGAGTTTATGAAGGTCCAACTATTTTTATTAGCAGTTCCGTGTACTAAAGAAAGTACTTAATAACATCGATAGACGATGCAACATCAGAGTCAATATCTATGGGCAAAAGTATCCAATCAGCCATCGCATACTTAATTGCAAAAGCAACTCCATTAGGCTATCCGGTTTCCTGTAGGCTGTAATGTGGAAAGGCTCTGCATTCCTATCAAACAATCGCGTGTGAAGGCACGCATCAGCACGACGTCTATCAAATGTGAGCGAAGGAGTAAAACTTTATGCGACAGGGGCGAGGGTAGGTCATTCAGGGATGGAGTTCAATCATACGTACGAATGTATTTTTCAAGTGTACCCCAAGCAAAGCACCTTGTAATGTGAGAAATCTCAGCATGGTCTTTTGGCAAGCTACAAAACATGCGACTTGAACGAGACAGGCGCACAAGACCAGTGCTCCACAGCTGAATGCAATGGCGTGGTCTCTGATCAGTTTAAGAGCCAAAATGCTTTGAAAAAAAGTGTGCAGAGAAATTATCTGTTTATTTTATCTCCAAAAAGGATAATGGCTAAACAAGTATCTTTTAAGTGGAGAGGAGCACACATTGCCTCGTTCATTCAATAACATTTGTACAGGAGTAATAACTATGTAACTATGTGATTACATAATAAAAACCGGTTCAATTTCTCCTTCTTTCACTGCAACACAAATTTACGCTTGATCCCCCACAATTGTCTCGTTACGGTCTTTTAGAATTCCTTGTAAATTCTCTTTGCAATTGCATATTAACCAACTGCGATATTGACCCTGAGTTGAGAATTTCTACCAATAAGACAAACAAGAAACCTCATGGCCTTAATAAGGCAACTATCACTAAGACCCATCGATGGTGGATAAGACACAGCAAAGTGGAGCAGTAATTAATCTTTGTAAATATTCATGGAAGTGGGGGGGAAATGCCGATGCAAAATACTGCAGGAGTAGTGATTTAAAACTGACAACAATATTTCAAGAAAAAAAACGACACGTTTTGGAGGGAACACATTAAGAAGGTTCCACAGCAGTTTTCAGAACACTGATAAACGGCGCACCAACCTAAAGAGTGACTGCTCGGAATGAAGGCGAAGCACATCAACAAGACCACACTTTAATTCCAATACTATACTGGGCTATGCCCTATGCTCTCTCCTTAGAACTACATGCATGTCTGCAAATTATCGCCATTTTTTAGGGAGTCACCTTCCTCCCAATGATCGAAAGCCATTCTAACCGTAGCATCCAAAATAACAGAATGCGCAAGCTCAAAAAGTGCAAAGACATTAACCGATACGCGATCCCTCTCCTCCTCTCCTTGACGCGTCCCTTTGGTGTCAGTTCAAAAGTGCATCACTGGAAGTGGGGCCCTAATATTAGGAACGAAACTTTCCTGCAAGTTGTATTAAAAGACATTGCATATACCTTACTAGCAGTTGTTGACTAGTAAAGACACAGACCTCCTTAGCCGGATTTGTGTATGGCTACCGCCTGAGCATCCGCACCCAATGGCATTGGTCATCGTCATTTAAAAACGTCATACCAAGAACAAGCTGTCTTCTGAATTCATTAAGCACGATTACAAACCTTTGCGCTTACAATGTGTTGATCCATGTATTCAGTTGCAGGATTTTATTCGTTAAAGCAAGACGCCGTCCAAAAGTCTGTTTTAAAGCGTACATTCCCATCAGTTCCTCCCATCTTGATTGAAAGGAACAAGCATAAGCATACAATGACTCAAATATAAGCATCATCTGGAGTTGCGCAACTAGCAAAGGAGGAGTCAACAAAAGTACGCACCCAACCGGATGAACCAATGAAAAAAAGGCACCGAAATACCCGCCTCGACCTAAAATGGCTAGAAGTTGGACGCCATGCGCGTCATAAAGCTCACACGTGGCCATACAACAGCTTTCTTGACCCTAAATGCCGAGGCCCGATGAAAAACCCTCCTGCTGCGTACACCACGCTGATTTTGCTTCAAGTTTTAATAATTCAGGCGATAAACACTATCACTTCTCATGGCAATAGGATTAATTAAGTAGGACATGTTCACTGAAGTTTAACTGCTGAAACCTCTTAACTTGGTGACGTACATGCAGCTTCGAGAAAATTTGCACGTATTAACGACAAATGTAGAGCAGTTTAAAAAAAGCCAGACTTCAAAAACAATATTTACCACATCTATGCTTCACAACAATACAGTATAACAGCAACCGCAGTAACGACTAGCAGTGGGACCAGTTACCAAAGGCACCCTCATCGCTTAGTGAGACTGTACACAAATTAAAACATCTGCTTCCTAGTCCCACACATTAAAATGCGAAGGCTACTGGTGTACACCAACAGCTACACCCCCTTAATTTGCATCCGGAACTGACGCCTGCTATTTGCACCTTGGCCAACGCAGCCCACACGAAACGACACCTGCTTCGAGAAGAGTTGTAGATCTGATTGGGATGGGGAAGGTATCATAGGCCAAGTAATCCCATTTGGAAACCAGCCTAGCCTAAATCGAAAAAATTAAACAAAGGTGACACCCCAAATTTAATTCCAGATAGTTAGAAATGACAATCAGTGACCATTGACAGATGCCCAAGCGGGAGGTATACACGACACCGAATGCCCAAGTCAGAAAAAGAAAATACAGAACCCGCCTCAACTAAAACTGACCGTTCAAATCAGGAGCAAAAGAACCAGTGAGCCCTCGTGACCAAACTCATGGTGGCCTAACTTGCACAATCACAGAACTAAAGTACGATCAAACGCAAGCCTAGAAACAGAATATTTCGGTGAAGCAACATTTAACCAGTTTCATAATCTAACGCACAAGTTATGGTGCCCGGCACCAACTCCCACTCATGGAGCGCCTAAAATAAGGTAATTCATGGCGAACGCGATCAGCACGACAGCACATTGCACACTGAGACAGATACGACTCAACCTACTGACGCATAGGCACTACACCCAGAAGCTTGGGATGAATGCGAAACAACTCAAAAGCATCGCCTTACGGAGCAACACGGCCAAGTCGCATGAGGTCATAACCACCACAGGAAATTCCCTCGAGAAGTCAACCGTGGCCGTCTAACTAGGTCTGGGAGTGTGCACTGGATTCTGATGGACAAATGTATATATACACACGCGGCATGCCAACCACACACAAGCATTTACACTTGAAGGGAGCGCGTAAAAGCAGACAATGAAAGACGAGTCGGAACTCTAATGCAGAAGGCGGTGAAGATAATGAGACCAAGGTTAAAACGCCAGGCAGCTCTAAGTGTTGCTTTCCGTTTGGGGAGACGAAGAGGGAGGAGGAGCTTCGCCAGTTGCCGCGTTATTGGAGGAAGTGTCTTCAATCGTGTTTACAGAACCACGAAATTCTAATATCTCAATGGCTTGTTGAATCTCTCGTACTGCTGCGCGTCTTGCTGCACGAACGCTGTCCTGACCGTCTACGCCGATGCCATCCAGTTCCAGAATAAGCACTTCCAAGGTCTCCATCAGTCGCAAATAATTTTTATCACCTACAACACCTAAGAAGGGAGTCAAAATCTGTAATAAGTGAATGCCTACCATTCAGCGAAGAGTTAGGAATACCGCATCACTTTGTTGACTAAACACTAATGGAAGGCAAAATCGTATAACATTCTTAAAAATACCAAAGATGCGGGGTAAGCGCTGTGACAATGAAAAGACCACTACAACTATCTTAAAATTAAAATAAAACAGCTGGTGAAATGAACAAAATGAGTTCTCCAACGTTCAGGTGACAAAAACAACCAGAAATACTACTACGCACAACGAACATGCGTATAGTTTGAAGGCAGGCCTAGAATAGATGAAGGATGTCAAAACATCAACTTCACAATCCCGCCTTATGCCTCGCAAACCCCATCCCCACTATCATATGTTTCGGGCATTCATAAGCAAACTGGGCTTTACGGACCTAAGAGGAGCAGAAAAGTACCACCATGACCAGAAGCAGCAAACACCCAGAAAATTAGGCAAAAAGAATGATTCAAAAGGCGGTGCACAAGTAAACAGTAAAAAAAGGCAAAATACCCTTAAACGCATCCACCGCCTCGATCACGGGCTTAGCCTTTGCAAGAACCTTGGTGATGAGTGTAAGGTCACTATCACCTTCTTCGAGCTTTTCCTGAATATTAGGGGGCTAGCGAACACGCGTAAAAAATACAAACAATTACTTGAGCTGGTTCTTCAGAAGATGTTGAATCCTGCACAACCGGAGGAGTGGGGATTTTTGAGCTGGTTTCAGTGGAAGCGGAAGTGGGATGAAGTTGATTGCGCACATTTTTGACACTGGGGATAGGCTGCCTGTTAATAGCAATAGGCGTAGACTCATGACCGTTCAGCACAGATTGAGGCTGCGAACGGGCCGGTCGATATATAAGTTTATTAACCGGATGTTGCCATTGTGTGAGCTGATTTTTATGATCGATGAAATAGTATGTTTGCGTCGTTTCATCTAGGCGCATTTCCCAGCCATCAGGTATGGGATCAACTTGAGGTACCGACATATCGAGACCGCTCAATGAAGGAAAACCCACAGCAATTAGCGCGAAGCTCTGACCAGGTGTAATGCATTTGACCAATCAGGTGGTAGAGGTCGTGAGTTCATTATTATTATTATTTCATTTATAGTTTAAAAATTAATATAGTTATTAAACACCTGCTCTAAGTGTTTAGCAAATTACGCCTTAAATTGCAGCAAAAGTTGTTACTAGTTGCAATAAAATGGGTGATGAATGCGAAAACTCTTAGTCAAACAACTCTAGAGACAAATAAGTAAGTCTTTCATACCACAGCAAATGAATGGAAAAAATAAACCTTAGAATGTACACCAAATAGGGAAGTAATTCTTTGTTGAAACTGCGTGACTGTAGCTTCAGGTGATCTTCAGATATTGCTTCATTTTTCTCCCTAGCTTTCGCCCTCAACGCTCCTTTTGGTTAATCTTCTGAGTTAGCCATCCCGGTGTAGTCGGTGCTTGAAGAGTGACAGTTACTGAGTCTACTGATAACTGAGCAGCCATCAGATTCCAGCGCCACTGAACTGTTTTCGGAGCGTAGGAATGGCCTGACTTTGCAATGCCTAAAACAGAACTATGCTCCATTAAGAGATCATTTCGTGTGTTGAAGTGTTTATAAGAATGCTAGCATAGGAGTCGAGGCATTTGATGAGGAACATGGTCTGAAGTAGCCCTAAAGCTCCAATATTACGCATCTATTCATTCCCAACCATCTAGCCATATTATCTTCAGTTGATAGAGGCGTATGGGTGCTCAACCAATAGGCGTACCACTGGTGCTTTTCTGTAAAACCTGCTTCATAGAACTCTGTGGAGAAACCTGCCCACAATTCAGTAGGCGAAGTCAGACAATAAAATGACTACAAATCGTCTCTGGAAATCGTTGCCATGGATTTTGCTTTTGGGAAAAGACGTTGAAGATACCTTCAATTTTAAAAAAAAACGTATCACTTCGGTTTGCTAGGTGTTTAGATCGATTGCTAAACTCTGAATGTGAGAGTCGTGCTCTCGCTCAGGTCTCCCTGATTGACCCACATCAAGCAGAGCTGTACTCCAGCTGTACCGACAACCACTCGAAGGCCAAGGTTGGATAGTCACTACCACTATGGGTAACTGAAGTCGGTACCACCAAGAAGTTCACTCAACCAGCTTCTGCTTGCTGGCTACCAGGTGCGTACGCTTACCCACTATGTCGGTAGTAAAGGCATTGTAATACTTAAGTCCTTTAAGTGTACTTTGTAGTCGAGGGGTGGGGAAACAAATTCAACCTGGTCGTAGACGCATGTGGTTCCTCTCTCGAGTCCGAGGGACTTCCTTTGTAAACACTCCACTGTGCATTTTTAGGAACATCCAGCCTTCTAATAGCAAGGGCGGAAGAAGGGGAGAGGGGGAAGGGAAGTTTCCTCTAAAGGCATTTCTTCTGAAGTGTCTATCTGCTGACCATTTGGTTGGATGCTCAATGCTATCCAGGCAACTTGCGAATACGAATCAGTTTATAGGAGATTCTGAGCATAGAGGAGGCAACTACTAGAGTGTCCATTGATAGCTAATTCCACTGCTTCATGGCTGGTTGGCTTCCCTGCTTGCCAGTAGTTGCAGAGGAAGACCGCAGAGCAGTGTATTTCAAAGCGGCAGTGACAAGGGCATATAAAACTGGAGGGAGGAGAAGGAAGACTTACGCTGGCAGGATCGAATTCTAGGGTTAAATCTCGTTTTTCTCCCGAAGGGGCTTCTGGGGTGGTGGGGGTTGGTGGACTGCATAGAAAGAACAAAGGGCAGGCGACAATACTTTATGAACGGTAGAGGCGAAGAAACACCAATTCGTCTTATCGTCCGTTTTCCCGTCGGTGTACCGAGAGCATGAAGGAATAGAGTGACTCCAGCGGTAAGAGATTAACAGTAAAATCGCAACTGCCTGAGGGGGTCGTAGATTCTCATGGATGCAATCAAGTATCGCATGTGGCTCGAAATCGGATGACATTTGCGAAAGGCGTGTTGCACTGGAAATCGCTGTATGCTACAGTATCGCCGCCATAAAAGTACCATAGAAGTTTCTGGTCGTGATGGGATAAAGGATTTGAACCAATTTCCTTTAGTAACTGGGGGACCATAGTGAACATCGTAAACCATGCTGCTATATTCTTTAAAAGAAAGTGCGCTCAAACGTTCAACAGGTTAAACGCTGCTGGGCGACAAGCTTTTGACGCGTCAGACTACGTACACGACTACATTGGACCGCTTAATTCATGGCACTTCAATGGACGTTCTTTGATCTGCACAATACACAACTTTACACAGAGGAGTTGAGAAGCTGCTTACAGAGCTGCAAATAACAGAACACCGCGGCGACAGGGTGTGAGCTGAAAATTCACAGACTAAAGGGCCTGCACAGTTAATGAGAAATTGACAGTAGCATCGTCCTGCTGACCCACCATCGCGTGTAACCAAAAAAATTCATATTATTACAGCCTTACACTTTATTATTCCCATTCACACATTGAAGAATTATTGGCATTCATTATACATTTCAAAGGGAATTACGGTGAATGCAACAGAGGAACAATACATGCTAGAAAAATAACACTGTGGTTACCAAAAGAAGGGTAATGTTTCCACTGCCAATGTTCCCCGAGACCACAACGATCCCTTAAACAACAAGCATAAAAATGAAACCGGACGAAGAGTACGGACACTTAACAAGCAGGTCTTTTTCTTGCATTTCTAGTCCTCACAACAGTCGAGGATAAAACCATATTGTTGCCCTTAATGAAGGAGAAGGCGGCCTTCTGTAGACGCTGGAGACTGTTTTCGTAATGCTGGATTCGTTGCTGCACCTCCTCCTCGAAGAGATGGGTGAACTTACCGCGGAAACGGGCGCACTCTACCTCAATCACCGCCTGGCGCGGCGCCTTCTCATAACCCCCACCGTGCTCCTCCACTAAGCGCACGAAGGCGCAGTCTGGGCAACGTGCCTTATGCTCCGCCATCGGATCCTCCTACAAGCAGCAGTAAAATCTCTAGCAGAATTTCACGCACCCAGTTCAAAGACAATTTCAATAACTTGCAATAATTAACCACTCTGGAGCAGGAAAAAAAGGTTTGGCAGACGGTATCATTAGCAAGAAATAAAAATCTGAGACTAGTGAAGATTCGCCGAAAAATTGGAGGAAGATCTCGTAAAAATGACGGACGAAATCACTATCTGTGGTAGCTTACAAGAGGTGAGGTGTGTCCCAAACAAAGCTGATGTCACCAAAATACCATGGTAACATAAGCAGTCAAGAGTAAACTGAGAAAAAGAAGTTAGGCCAACGAGTTGGAAAATCCCTAAAGGTATTTACACATCTCTGATTGTTCATGATGAAAGTACAAAGTAGATGTTAGTGCCTGTAGCTTGGAGCTTTCCTGCAAACGAGATCACGGAGCAAACTTCTAGGAAGTCTCAAACTAATACTGAGTTCTGAGCAGACAAGTGGATACTCAGAGGTACACTGCCATCTGCGACGCGAACGAATCAAAATTAGTGATATTGCGTGTCAAACTAGTTCCGTGTCATGAATTGGTTGACATAATTGTTAACATTTTAATGAAAGATGCCGCAACCCAGAGGAATTTGCTCCTCTTGATAGTGAACAGAAAATAAGTGTAGAAAATCCAGATCAATGTTAGTAATTAAGACTCCCATGGTATTTTTATTTATTCCGAAAGGAACACATCGATTTCATTTCCAAAAAACCGAGCAAGATGTGATAAGTCCCACACCATTCCAATGCCACAGGATGGCAAATAATATACTTCAGCATTCAGAGACCCGTTTGACACTACTCACGTAAAACATGCTTATACAATGCAAAAGAAGTACACGCAACCTTTGACTTGACTGTTCAGGTTAACTGTTTTACTAGTTTTTAAATCCCACTTCTGAATGCAAATAAATTTAAATAAAAAACTAAAAAGCCAAGCCACGAGCGTTGAGTACAATCGAAAGAAAAACAACGAAAACACCACTAAGCATCTAAGATACATGGTAGGGCTCGCTACTATCTGAGTGTGCATATATACGGAGGGGAAATGTGAATGTTATGAATTAGAGGCACTTCGAACTCACATCAGGAGCCCATCCATAAAAAATTTCGTAGCAAACAAAACACTGAACTGAGTCCTCCGATACATCGGGCCGATGATAGAATCCAGCATCAGCTAAGGCTTGAGGAAGACATCTGTCTTTGAGGCACGTGTAAGGCCATTTCTTGAAAGTAGCAATGCGACCTGGAACAAGAGTTAAAGGATCGCCAAGAAATGGTGACGGCATCTAGACAGAAGGAAAAGGGGGACAAAATGAAGTCAGTACACGAGAAGCAGTTAAAAATCTACAGATGAAGGATGATTCTTAAAAAACATTATTGAGGTCTTCGCTTCCGTAGCTGAAATTATTAAAATAAAGTTGTTGAGATAGATAACCACCAGGAAAAAAAAACAAATGCAAGAAACATGCGTCTTAAAGCTGGAAGTAAATCCTGAAAGCTTTTGGTTTGTTTAACAGGTGGCGCATAAGGACCCGACTGACTAAATTGCATACAATGAGAAAAAAATACAAGAAAAAATATTCGCACCATATAACTTGTGCCTAACACAACCTCCAAGCCAGCAACGCAAAAGCCTAAAGTAAACAAGACCAGTGGATCATATACGTAAGTGTTTGGGCAGGTAATACCATCCACTTTGAGCCGCTAAGAGGGTGACAGGTGCCAAGAGATAAGCCGAGTAGCAGACCAGCTTTGAAATTTGTTGAGAAACAGTCTCCTCTGCATCAATGTAATAAAACAACACTAATTAAGCTCTAATATTCTGTGTGAATTGCAAAGGTTTGATTAATTTTTTTGTGATGGTGCGGTTTCGGATTGAAAACGTGGGCGCAAAATTGTCGTTTACGCGTTACTTTAAATCTAGAGTTGCAACTACAGTTTGATAAGATCCATGTTTGTAGTATTCACTACATGCGAGTTCCTATCTTTTAGTTTTAACATAGCTTGATGTATTCCAAACGCAAGGCAGTGCCCTGAGACTTCCCAGGAGACAAAATACATGGTACTCAGTCAAAACATATTAAATCAAACACAGAAGGGACTGGTGTAGCGTCCCGAGGCTCCCTTTAAGGAAAAAGAAGGCATAGTACTGGGGCAGAATATATGTTCAGGAAACAGAGGGCTTGGGGGCTGTTGGCACGGCCCGGAGGCCTGCCAATCGGCTGGTACAATGTGGCCACACAAGTGACCGAAACTGGCAGTTCGAACAAACAAAGTATTACAACTGGAGCTGCTGGCATGGCCTAGAGGCTAAGCTATCCCTTGGCAGTAAAATGGTTGAAACCATTTTCCAAGGCGGAGACTTATCTAACAAAGCGACATAGTAATGAACATTCTACTGCAGTTACCTTTTAAGCGACAAACTGTCAAGCACAATGTACAACTTCTTAGATTAGATTACAAAGTCTGAAGTTGGAAGTGGCAAAACTAACTAACGTCCGCCGTTATAGGAGAACGTCAGTTTTTACCGTCTAAGAAATTGACGACGAAGATATTATCAGCGGTGCATTTTGTTGCAAAAATTTTTATTTTTAGCTATTTTTATTTACTGGAGACTTCCCTGAAGACGAAATCGGGCGTAATATTCGAGCGGAACACCCATTAGCCACCCGCGAAAGGGCTTGTAGTTACTAACATGGCCCAAAGGCCCAGGTGTGCGACAAAAGCACACCGACTGGGCCCTTAACTGGCTCAATTAATACAGCCATGGGTTGAACAAACAATCCGCGTTTTGCATAGCCTCCCTCCTCTTTTGAGCATCGTCCCTAGCGTTCCCCTTAATCAGTCTTCCTGCGTTAGCCATTGTGACGTAATCAGCGCTAACAGAAAACCCCATGAGGCAGCCATATCAATCATCGAATTTCCATGGAACTTAGGAGACACTTCACTGCAATGCCACCGATCCCTCTTAAGGATTCTGACCTTAACGCAGAGTCATATAATAAAGGACTGCGTCTAGCATGGTTTAAATGGAACAGAGTTTAATGTCAATTCCTCCTTACCACACTTTGCTCACTTTGAAGCTGCCTAGCTATATCTATACTATTCTATCCACCTAGCAGAGAAGTGGAGGAAGTATCGCGCTTGCACATATTCCATTACTTCATGCAGAGACGATATCCAGCTCCGTAACGAAGCGTTTCCATGTGGTTCACGGCAATTGTTAATAGCATTTCTGTAGGTAAGGGAACTAGAGTAATTACCAAGGATGGACGTATTTTTCAGACCTTTCATGAGTTGTCGTCGATTGGCCACTCCATAGCATATGTACGTTCTCCCCTAGGCTAAGGTTTAGTACCCAGCAGTAAAAATTAGGCTATCTGTTCTTTACGAACAGTCTTACTTTCCTTTGCCACTAGTTTAGGGCCTTGAACCTTCCTTGAATACAAAGGAAGACGTAATACGTGGACAGGACATACAGAAGGGCTTAGGGCTATTGGCATAAGTGAGAGATCCGGCCTCCAGGGGAAAGTACACTGGCAGAGATTCTATGTGGCCCTGCTACCAAGTAGAAGGTTAAACGAACAATGAACCCATCACATATGTATAAGCTAATGTACTCACAAATGATTTCTGCAATGAAGATGCAAAAGTCTTACACATGAGTAAAAAGCCCTCCAGATCGTTAGAAACATTTGGGAGGCAGAAGTCGGTGGAGGTCCTTTTAGGAGTTCCAGTTGATAGACTTCATTTGTGATATTCACGTCTTTATAACTGCTAGTGAACTTGGAGAAATGGACGAAAGGATCTTTACAAAGAGGGACGCGAAAAGGTGTTGTAGTTTGGAACCCATGGTCGAATTGGAAAGCTCAACCATAGTTGTGGCAAAATGCTGTAATATAGTCATCGCACTCCGTAACTTTGGGCTATTTGTGCAGGAACACTCCAAACCAACTCAAAAAATGCTGACATTGTGGTGGTGCTCCAAGCGATGGCAAATCTCCTCGTGGCAAGAACTTGAGATGGGAGGAGGATCATGTGTGTGGATGTTTGAATGCTGATAAAAGCCATCCACTTGACAGTATCTTCGATTTTGGCACTTTATGAAAAGCCCGAGGTTTCAAGCTCTGCATTAAAGTGATCAAAAGCAGATCATGTCATTGTGATAAGGCTTCTAGCATAAATATTGCCTAACAAAAATAATGCCCAGCGCAAAAGTGCTTCAACCAGCTCATATTTGTGATGGTATCACTCCCTTCCAAAAGTATGCTGGCTTGAATTTGCTATTTGGAATCCGGTTCTGCAAAAGGGAAATTTAAAAAAGCGCAACTTCGCATCATAATGGAGGATAATTGCATTCATCGGAGCTACAAGCGATTGAGCAATTTACTTAAAACAACGTTTATTTTACGCAGCTATCACACGCTTTCGTTGGAACATTTGCCAAGCAAAATGACCGATGCAGTAACATGAGCTAAAGACGCAGATTGTGACAAGAGCCACAAGGGTACCCATTACCAAACGGTCAATTCGGACTGTCAAACGTTGTCAGGACATTTATGATCGCGTGAGAGGCGTTCAACATTTAAGTACAGAACGCCAGATGAGTGAGAGCTTGATCCCTACTGAACAACAACAAAAATGGCGTCTAAGAAGACAAGACTTCAAAGTGCGGCATTCTGCTTAACCTTTGCTTCCACAGCCTTGTAAACTTGAGGTAGATGCTTCACTTTTGGCGGTTGAAGGGGAATTTGTAGCAGTCAAATGCGTCAATTGCCTTATTGCCTAGAGGGTTGGAATTAACCAAAGTGAACAATTAAAGCTCCAATCAAGGTGGAAATAGTGATGCAGCAATAATTGTAAAAATGATCTTCCCGTGGTTGCTTTATGGTGGGCAGAATTGTGTAAGTGTAGATTAAGGTTGCCAAGTCTCTACTGGCGTACTGACTGCAACCCTCCACCTAACCTTCGTCTGATATGGTGGTACAACATATACACTAGGTCTAAAGTGGTGAAACTATTCACTGACTGTTAAATGCCATTGATTTTGCCCCTACTGCTTCACCGTCTCCCATTTCCCACCTCACTCACATTCACTGTCTACAAGTTCTACCAACAGCCTTCTTAACAATTCTTTCTGTGGATTCGATAATGGCTGCAAGAGTTGTGTCCCATGATGTAGTGAATTGGGATGATATGGAAAGGATGATCCACTAGAATATGCCAGGGTCTCACGGAAGGTGAATGCCTCATTAGTCTGCTAAGGATTTCCACGTTAACTTTTGCATGCTGTTCATTTATTACCAAGTGAATTTTAGTTACTGCTGACAGTACTAAAGAGGGGCATGATGGAGATCCAGACTAAGTGGAAAACTGCCGTTGAATTAAAATGTGGCTGTGGATTATTTAAGCATAGATCACAACCTCCACCCTGTCACTTTAGCAAAAAGTAATTTTTACCCTCGCCGAAATTGTTCATTCATTGAAACACATTTAAGGACTAATATCAGCTGCAGAATTTCATAAATAAAGATTCTTACTATTATTTGCAGAGGCAAAGTGATGATCAAATGGATGTAAGTGTACTTGCGCTACCAATTATTGCTATTCGCGGTACAATTGAATAAATTTTGAGCCCTTTTCCCTCACATTCCTTGTGCTCGGTCTTTGTTAATTTGTTTAACAATGGGTCGTTTTTATGTTAAATTAAGTGGTCATGAGAAAACCTTATGGGTAGATGGGAAACGAGACGAGAAAATTGATGCCTAGCGCTCCCAACAAGGGCGTGGTCCGAAATCCTTTACACTGTCTGTAGCGTCCCGAGACTCCCTTTAAGGTAAAAGAAGGAATAGTACTAGGGCAGAATATATATTCTGGAAACAGAGGGCTTGGGGGCCGTTGGCACGGCCCAAAGGCTGGCCAACCGGCTCAGTACAATATGGTCACCCAAGTGACCGAAACCGGCAGTTCGAACAAACAAAGTATTACACAGCCTCTCTCTTCTTTCCAGCGTCGTCCCCGACGCTCCCCATGGTCAGCCTCCCGTGTCAGCTATCACAACGTAATCAGTGCTGCGAGAAGCACCCACGAGCTAACCGTGCAAGCCATCGAGATTCGAGCGCATGTCTTCTTGTAGTACCATCAATTCTGCGTAGCACTCGGTGCAGCAAATGCACATTTCTTAGTCCTCCTCTCCCACGATAATGCGGCCCAATGGAAGATGGGGGTACGAATACAAGTTTTTGGATGAATGAAGGCACACACAACACATATTGTGATTCTAGGCTTTTCTGTTGTCGAAGATGAACGTCAATCTCGACCCTTCTGTTATAGGATGTGAGGGATTCTCCCATCCGTAGCACATGCACTTCTTTCACATCGCCAAAGTTTGCTAGAAGCGGCATGGAGCAGGATAAAATCCATCAAAGTCGGGTCCGCTTTCCGCTGCCACCAGTGTAGCGTCCCGAGACTCCCTTTAAGGTAAAATAGCACTGGGACAGAATATATATTCAGGAAACAGAGGGCTTGGGGGCTGTTGGCACGGCCCAAAGGCCGGCCAACCGGTTCAGTACAATATGGTCACCCAAGTGACCGAAATTGGCAGTTCGAGCAAACAAAGTACTACACTGTCACGCAAGTTCTGCCATATTATCATTGATACAACTCCAGCCTAAGCATTAAAATTATTAAAACAAAAGTGAAACTTAAAGCTCCTTTTTCTGTTAAAATTCACAGGGACACAAAGAATTCACAGCATCGAGCTCATCTGCCCATCAAGGCTTCTAAGCAAAACAAAAAAGCTTCGAGTCACTTTTGTGGTATTCCCCCATAGCTTGCATGTTTACTTTCAGTAGTAATGATAGAGGTCAGTGTAGAACGTGTATTTAATGGAATTTTTTTACTGATGCCTTGATTTTTTCCATTAAGTCACATTACATCCCAAAGGTGGTCTCAGTGTGCACGCACGTGCGAATAGTTGGCGCCTTAGCAGCTGTCAAAGACGGCATAAGAAATGACGTAAAATCATGAAATTGTTGAATAGTTACTAACAGCTATGGATCTATTGACACATTAAACTTACTGTTCACAGGTCTAAAGTTGGCGGCTTTCACCTTAAATTGTGGAACGCATATGCGTCCCTTGCTTTTCTGTCGCACAGACTGACGGTTAATTTGGTTGAGGGGACTTTCATACGAATTCCTCCCTCTCTTTTATTCCTCAAGACCAAACTCCGAGATCGGGCATGACTACGAGGCCTCCAACAAACGTGTCTACAGCTTTCGTGCAACGCGGCCAATCCACGTCTCCTCAATACAGGGTAAAATTTCTTTTAAAATAACATTCCCACTCCTCTGATTCTGACTCTGGTAAATCAGTAGTTTCCGAGTTAACAAAAGCGAATAAAGCCACTTGTATTTCACTCATATGCAAGACTTAGGTTTCATCTTGGCGTCTAAGTAAATAGCACATTGAAAAACTTCATTCTCAAATATTTTTATTGAGTTGTTTGTTGTAAGTTAAGGATTTAATCACCACCTCTTAACCTAATACACGTTTGCACAGCTTCATTAACTTGAAAAGGATAATAACCATTTCTAAAAGTCTTAATGTGGCGAAATCAAATCTGTTTCTCGTCAAATAGAGATTAGTAGGATGGTATCCCAGTTTCCACCATAATTTTCAGGCAATAGACGTGTGTAATAACACACCGAAGGTAATTAAGATGCCTATGAACGGCGTCTCAACTTGAAAGACTTGCGTGCTCACTTTACTAATGTAGCGAAGGTTAGAATTTTCATAGTTAAAACCGACACAGGAGGTAAGGAGGGATGAATGCCAGGACTAAATGCAACTGCTCACCGCAGAAGCAATTTTGTAAAACTAGTTAGAAAGTTCATTGCAAGTCGCCAAAGTTTCAATCCCCCGCCTCCTCAAGTGTTCACATTGGACAACGTCAGTACAGCCGCATTTCAAAGTAAGCTAACGAAGACCACTTCACAGACGCGGGCTAGTCAGTGAAGACTGTGAGTGTTGAAATTTCCACAGTCACACTGCTCTGTGAGTCTGCTTAAGAGAAAAAGACAGTGGACACTTCGCTCCCTATCTGGCCGTTTCGAAACACAAGTAATTATGATTAAGCCCTCAGATTTATAGACTATTCCGAGAGGGATGAGTAAAGGAATCTGTTTGGATCAAACTTGTTGTACCTTTCAAATGAGTGGAAAATGAACCATTTACGCGCACCTACAGTTGGATTTCCCTAAGCTCAAGTTAATCTTTTATCGCCGAAGGCTGATTTTACTTGGCTTGAGTATTCTTCACTCCACAGTTTGATTTATCCTTCTTGGTAAGTTCCCCCTGTTTACAGGATCTTATCTCAAGAAAACGGTCATTGGACATTTTGCGTAAGGTATGGATAAGTTTAAAGTCAACTTTTGATCAAATATCGCTCCACCTTATTTAAATGGCGGGATGCCAGAGAATTCTGCTGACAACGAGGGGTTAGCGGTAGTACTTAGCCTTCAGCCAAATCCCTCAGAAGTCATCATCCACATAATCTGCTCACTTGATAAACTCTAGAAAAGAAGCTAACTAGGAGTGTGCCCTTGACATAATTGTCAAAAATTTCTGATTTCTGAACCGCTTTAAAGTTAACAGAAGAGTAACTTAGTGTTTTCCCCGTTCAAAAGATTCCTAATCGACCAAATTGTTTTACCAACTTTGAGGTCTGGTTGAAGGGAGAAAAATTTCATCTCGAAAGTTAAGGCTCCCTTACCAGTGCAACTGATTTGATCATCCGATAAACATGAAATAAAATTCAGGGTAGGGACGCCAACCGACTTTGACGGTGTTTTTATTGCTTTCAGTAATTTTCGATACCAGCATACTCCTCAAGATGGCGTGCGTAAGATCGTCTCGTCCATATGCAGATGCATCAGCAAGGAATGGGAGACACATCGCTAGTGTAATTGGGACGCATGGAAAGGTGATTGTGTTGTCCGTATTTGCGAGCTGTCGGTAAGATATGCCGCTTCGGTAGGAAAACTGTGTATCAGCGACAATTTACGTTCTACAATCTATGGAAATTTCATGAAGATCACGCTATAACGTTGGCCCGTGCCGATTTGAGGTGCGGGAAACAAACATTAGTCTTTTAAAGTTGATCCCTAAATATCACAAGTGGTCTAAATCTTGGCTACAAAAGTAATATGGTAATCGAGTTTGAGGCATTTAAGACAAGATATTTGTATTATTTATAGAGTATGATCCCTAAAAAAACGTATGAATTCACGCGAAAATACAGCAATTGTTTGGTTAACTCAGTTTTGGTTACAGGGCACTTTGAACGTGCATACTTGCGCCCGGACCATGACAGTAGCCCAAAGCAATACATATTCTGTCCCAGTACCACGTCCTCTCTCACAATCAGGCAAGTCTCATGGAACCACATTGTTGACACTGCAAAACAAACCCAATCTCTAAGGACAACTTCTCTGATTTCTACTATTAAGTGATAAACCTTAGAGTGATGGAGAACGTGCAGGTGCTATAGACAGGAAAAACGTTGACGACACCTAAGAGAAGAGCCGAACACAACGACCACCTCTGCCAACTACCCTAGTCCCTTCTTTCGCAAGCATGCTGTTAGCAATCGAGACGACACTAGCCATGACCGTGAACCATGTGGAAAGGTAGCGTTGCACAGTTCCGCCACCGCATCTGCACAAAGACATCAATAATGTAGGCTCGTGATGCCTCCTTCACTCACTTCTCTACTGATCGGATGGAAGTTGGATGGATGTGGCCAGGTATCACACGAATGTGAAGAGGAGGGTAGCAGGAGAGGAATAGACGCGAGATCCTACCTCCACGGAACTGTGTTTAATTCTGTCCTTTGTTATAAAACTGCTTTTTGGTCAGTGTTTCTACGACAAGCGATGGAGATGCGTGCTGGTCTGCACAACTACCTCCTCCTCGACACGCATCCCAAAGAGGACGAAACTGCGGACCTGGTAGAATTGTTGCGAGGGTTGAGTGACGTTGCAATCAAGTATTTTCTCACTTGCATGGGAATTTGATGAATGGCTTGGATGGTTTGTGGACGTTTCCTTACAGCACCGATTACAATGTGATGTTTGATGCGGGAGGTTGCCCAAGGGGAGTGCCAGGGCTGTGTAATACATTTGTCTTTTAACTCTTGGATTTACTAAAGGAGCATCTTGGGGCACCGCGTTATACCAGTAGACTCTGAGCCTCCCTGTACGTCGGCAGCGCATATTCTACCCGAATATTATGTCTTTTATGTCTTGGGGGAAGCCTTGCAGTGATACACACGCATTGCTGTCATAAAAGCATTAGCAAAACTATGAACTGAATTGGCTAGTCATCTAGCAGACTACCAGTTATTGTTCTTTAGGTAACTATTTCTCCTTCACCCCATTTAACTAAACAAGTGGTGTAAACATTTAAGCTCTTAAGTTCTCTTTGTTTGTTACTCAAATCCACAAAGATGAGTGTGATCATCGTTGGTGCCTCTAAATGAGGGAAGCGAAACGGCGGTTATCCTCTCGATATGTGACCAGTCCCAAAATAAGGCAAGCAGGGCGTCGATTTTATGCGGGCTTAAGGTGGCCGTGCTGTTGAGTGCGCGCCAACACATTAACTAATCCTTCATTCCGCTCCTTATGCAGATCGTAGCGTCTACGTCTAATCCATTGTTAAACGTAATCCTCTCTCCCCATATCAAGCCTTAACTCCGAAAGCCTCCTAAATTAAGGACTTTAAAAGGCTAATTTCTTGCCGAAATTTTCTTTTGCTAAACATCTTACACGGACTTAGCGACTTCTCCATGGCAAACAATTTTTTTTAATCTACTGTCCACATAATGAATCTGATCCCATCTAAACAAAACCAGCTCATTTTGTAAAAGGTAAAGGAAATTTTCTTGTTAGGTGTAAAAATTGAAAAGTTGATCTCATCTATTACAATAATTAGCATCAGGGGGCGCACTGGGCATTCTCTACAGTTTGAGAAAACGGTGCCTGAGCAGACAGTATGGCCTTCTCTTTTGGGAGTGAAAAGTGAGAATACCAACCACAAAGTAGATTATATGAGTGCCCTATAAGCCCAAATACTATGAAAAAATAAGATACTTATTGTGATGTGAGGCAACAAGAGGTTACTTTGATGTCTGAATGGATGTACCACAGCAGACCTCAGAATATCCAACGAAACTAACGGTCTGGGCATTTGTCAGTAATTTCGTTATGATAGAAAAGTCAAACACTAATACTTTGAGTGGCTTGTAGACCCTGTGATGTATCTTTATTGCATTTTACAGGCCACAACTTCTTTTGCGCCCTACTAATCCTGTACACAGTGGTACCAAATTATCTAGCGAATGCTCTGATAGGCTGAGAGGCTCGTTTGCTTGTAATGAAATCGGTAATAAGTGAATCCAAACCATTGCAAACATAAGCCCGAAATTTACTGTCCGAGTGAAGACATTCTCTGCTAGCAAATGGCGGGGAACGGAAGAAGACTAATTCATTGCCGTGTGAAAAATCAGGCCCACGCAAACTACTGATGGCTTCGAAGCATCTTCAACCACTGATTAGAGCTTGAATTCAAAATTCTAACTGGTGATAATTCAAAGACTGGCAACGCATTTTATCCTAAAAAGTTCATAAACCAGGTGGGGACGTGCATGCATAATGAACAACCATTTCTACTGAGTAAATTTAACCCTTTTCCACCAGATTTTTACAAGTTAAATGGATTGGAAACGAAGCTACGTGTGACCAAACTGTTCACTCAGCTGAGACATTTCTAAGGTAGAAAAAACAAAAAGTTATCCATTTTATTGGTGTATACCATGCAGGAAATTGGACTTCGGACTCCCAACCTCAAGTGTGATCACCCTCACATGTAATGCTACATCCCTTTTCTAATTTTCAGTCAGACAAACAATGACCTTTTCTAACGCTAAAATGAGTGTCACCAAGACGTTTTATATCTAAGTATAGAAAAACAAACGGAGCCATTAAAATATGAGTAATCTTATGTGTAGATCGACTTGAAAGTAATTATCACAGATTGATTGAACATTACTTCGAACTGTCATTAGATGCATTACTTGCGCAATACTTCTACCTCTTTTACGGGTACGCTTTGTTTAAATTTTACTGCTTGATGGCATCACAGTGGCTACATTGACACTGGCGGTCGGCTTCGGGAGGTTGCAACAGAGTGTGGATCGGGTATCCAGTGCAACTGTCGGTTGATACACCGCCAATGACTGCCTTCACCTGTACCCACCCTAGTAACTGGACTACACATAGCTGGGCAAACGGGTACTAAGGCATATCAAAGGATGACACCATGGACGCATAACCACTGACGTGGAATTCTGTCTTGTTTGCGTAGAATAAATTGGATGTCGATGACCACTTGCTATAGGGTACACACAGATTGTCCATGCCTTTATCCACCATGAGGTACAGTCTAATACACACAAATGTCTTTCACTCAATCTGACAATTCTAATGTGTACCAATTGTGGTTTTTACGTTAGTTTAATAACATCAGACTTCAAACCACCCAAACACCTCCTCTTTACTCCGATTTAGGAGGCAACAAATTTTTCGTATTAATGCTCTCGGATTGTGGTGACGGTAAGTGAGAAATGCCTGGTAGAAGACGAGTTAGTTAAGGTAAGGACGTCACAAAGGTTCAACATGTTTCACCACTTATATCTCTCTGATAATAACGGGGACCTTGAGTTACGTGAATGCTAGTTTTCGGCAAGCTTAACGTAAACTTATTTTCATCATATTTTCCTCAAATTTACTAGGTCCGTGCCAATTCACCTTTCTGTCCGAAGACAGGAGTGCTCATAAGGTGCCGCAGCTGCATTAGTCACTTTCCTCTTTTTAACCTCAATTCCAGCAAATTTGATGCACTGGATTGAAGGACTTGTCAAGGGTGCTTCCTCCGTGCCTCTTTGCTCACACCTTAACAATGTCGCAGCAAATGCAAATGCAATCACCAGGGTCGTGATTTATGCTAGAGCCCAGTGAGAGCCACAATGGTTGTCGACGCAGATTTTCGTTTTTTGGCAAAGTTAAAATCTCTGATACTAGATCAGCTAACATTGGGGAGAACGCGATGCAATGAATTCACTTTTGCGTATGTAATGAAAAAACCACTTCGTTTTCCCATTTTTCCCATCTTGAAGTACAGTAATCTTAAGTGCAGTATGGCTTACTTTGAGTAAGTGCTGAAGCTCATTAAAATACATTGGACAACGCAATTATGGGCGGCCAATAATATGCTGCATTCCAAATAGAAAGTGACAATGTGAACCACATAGTTGATACTGCAAAGCAAACCCAATCTCTAAGGACAACTTCTCTGATTTCTACTATTAAGTGATAAACCTTAGAGTGATGGAGAACGTGCAGGTGCTATAGACAGGAAAAACGTTGACGACACCTAAGAGAAGAGCCGAACACAACGACCACCTCTGCCAACTACCCTAGTCCCTTCTTTCGCAAGCATGCTGTTAGCAATCGAGACGACACTAGCCATGACCGTGAACCATGTGGAAAGGTAGCGTTGCACAGTTCCGCCACCGCATCTGCACAAAGACATCAATAATGTAGGCTCGTGATGCCTCCTTCACTCACTTCTCTACTGATCGGATGGAAGTTGGATGGATGTGGCCAGGTATCACACGAATGTGAAGAGGAGGGTAGCAGGAGAGGAATAGACGCGAGATCCTACCTCCACGGAACTGTGTTTAATTCTGTCCTTTGTTATAAAACTGCTTTTTGGTCAGTGTTTCTACGACAAGCGATGGAGATGCGTGCTGGTCTGCACAACTACCTCCTCCTCGACACGCATCCCAAAGAGGACGAAACTGCGGACCTGGTAGAATTGTTGCGAGGGTTGAGTGACGTTGCAATCAAGTATTTTCTCACTTGCATGGGAATTTGATGAATGGCTTGGATGGTTTGTGGACGTTTCCTTACAGCATCGATTACAATGTGATGTTTGACGCGGGAGGCTGCCCAAGGAGAGTGTCGGAGAAGATGCTCAAGAGGGAAGGAGAACTATGTGGCACCTTGCTTGTTTAGCTTTCGGCTTTGCTAAAGGGTCCACTCAGAGTTGGCGGCCTACTTCGCCCTTAACGATGTCTTGGGGCATCACAGCACCCCGAACAGAAAGGGATCTTAAGGCGAAGTAGTCAAAGAACCATTTTGAAGTATTTTCTAGAGGAAAAAAACAATGAAATGTTTTACTCACTTTCATCTACGTAGGAAAAACATTTACAAATTTTGTACAAAAGTTAAAAGTACTGAACTATTGTTTTTGATTAGGTTTGTAGCTTAATAAATCATCGTTTAATCAGATTGTTTATTTTAATTTTACTCTTAATTTATGAGCATAAATATTTGAGGGTGAAGCTAAAATGTAGCAAACACTTTACAACTAAGTGTCCCTTTACACCATGGATGAGTAGATAACTATTTTTTTATTATAAAGAAATGTTGTATTCTACAACTTCCTTGATGATAACATCACCTCCTGATTCTCAGTCTGCTGTATCTACAGGTAAGGATCTTAACAAAAGCCTTGCGGTAATCCGGTGAAAATATTGTGTAAATGATAGGATTTAACAGGGAGTTCAAGTAGCCCAGCCATAGGAAGAATCTTCCCCCAGCTGCGGGCAAGGTGCAGACCTCGCCGCAGAAGGGCTGCACAAGAGCGTTCACGGAGAAGGGAATCCAGCAAAGTAGGAAGCAGCCCGTAATTATTGCCAGCGTGCGGGCCGCTCTGCGCTCGCGTCGGTGCTCTAACCTCTCTCTTCGCGCCGCCACCGACTCCAGGGCCGCCATTGAGAGGTCCTTATTGAGGATGCGCCTCTTCACCGACATGAAAACATAGCTGATACCAGTATCAAAGACATACTTGCGTTTTCTCTCAGAGATGGGGTGGTTGAACACTACACAGCCGTTCACCTTCGGCGAAGGTGTTCGCGAAGGTGAGGGAGGAGGGGATGGGGGTAGGCGTTGCAGGTCGAAGGCATGGTGAGGTGTTGGAAGGGGTGTCTGGGGGATGAATGGCGACTGAATAGCAGGCACGTCAATTGGTCGCGGTGAAGAGGATTGAGAATAGCCGCATTCATAAATCACATCATCTATATCGCCGTCATTGTCAACCCAAATCGTGGGGCTAGAGAGGCATGTGCTTTTGATGCAGCACCGCGATAAGTCAGTGTTAGTTGAAAAGACCTGTTGCGTAATGCTGAGTGTCGTTCCATTGACGAGCGGTTTCACCGGGCTTGGTGGTACTCCGCTGGTTGTGGCCACCTCTGTAAGGGTGATGGTGGACTCACAGTTCTTTATGTTGTCGTCCGCAGTAGAGGGACATTTTAACCACTTGAATTTGTTACGTCGAATCCGCTTCCGTGCGGATGCGTAGATTTTAATGTAGATAAAAAGAAGGAAGGTCATAGGCAGAAAGAAGGCGCCTACTGTTGAGAAGACTGTGTAAACCCTGTCAGTATTGATGACACAGCGTCCATTGTTAAGAACTTGTGCAACAAGATTGCTGGAATCAGTTATGGTAAATCGACTTGGTAGAGATATGGATATAGCGGCAATCCATACGGAAACTATCATTCCGAAGATTAGTTTTCTATTTTCCCTATGACCGTAGGTTGCATGAGTAACTGCCCAGTACCGGTCTATCGCGATGGCCACGAGGTGCAAAATGGAGGCTGTGCAGCAGAGAACATCCATGACAATCCAAAAGTCGCATGTCGACAAGCCTACCCAAAAGCGAAGGAAAGGGTAATTAACTCAACTCGATCTTAAGCACATTACCAAGAGTCTTCCATGCACGCTCCTTTTTGTTGTAATAGTGCATATTTTAGGTACTGACACACCGATGAGGAGGAGCACTTTTTCCAAGCGGAGGAAAGCGTTATGATCCCGGTGTGTACAAAAGAGCAGGTGTTCTAGGAAGCATGCAATGTCGCATTGGTATTTTACGCACTATTGTAAAATGGAGGACTGAGGGGCAGTTTTGATCCCGCATAATCGACACGAAAGGATTGGGTTTTTTGTGTCATACTCAAGGGGTTGAAAACGTTTTGTTGCACAGTGATCCATGCACTGTAGGGGACTTTAAACTTACCACTTTTTGTATGGAAGAGATGTGTTGAGTTTATAGATTTGGTTTTATGATTGGAAAACTTAATAGCAAAATCTAGATGGATGTCATATGGACGTCTAAGATAACGTGGACACTAAAGAACTGCACAACCGATTAATCGACTCTTCACTCATAACGGTTCCTCGAAGAACTCCATCCAGTGTACAAAAAATGTTTAAAAACTGCCTGCCAAAAATAGCCAAGTTGAAAATTAACCCAAATGGCATGCTGATAGTATCTACTTAGTGGCTATTTTTATAAAAATTCTCTTCCGGTCTTTTTTAAAGTGGCTTACAGAATGGCAAAGCAATGTGGAATGAAGCAGGCGACCTGTGGTAAGCTAATGCTGCACAAAATTGAGCAAAATGAACCAAATTTGTCCTTAGCTATGTGTTCGTCGTATTTTACTACATTGTTGCTCAACTTAAGCAATTCATAATGGGTTGCATTGGATAGGTTGCTCTGTTTTTACGAAGTATCGAAGGTCAATCTCGAAGAGGGCTTACCATTTCAACAGCGGATGAAGGGTGGTCATATTTTGGACCGATGACACACTGCAACAGACCCTCAAAAAGCAAATTCGGAATTTTTTTTAAACAAGGGAACTTGACAACTCACATAGAGCCACCTCTTATTGCTTCTAAATCATACCGCCTATTCCCTTTTTTTGTTGCCTTCAAATCATACACATAACATAGGAAAGAAAAATATTATCTTAAGTGACATTTATTGCCCACATTAATGCCAAGAAGTTCTTTAAACTAATGTTCCTTCTGGGGACGTTGAAAAAGAAGGACAGGCTGAGATGCATTGGACGGCCAAGTTACACCCAATATTGTTCGTCCACTTTTGAATCAAATGGATACACTTAACAAATCACCTGCAACTCTCGTGCACCACTGTATGGAGGACCTTTTGTCAAGTCACAATTTGGGCCACCACGTGCCCAAAATGCTTCCCCTCCAGCATATTATCGCTAGGACATTAATAAACATTCTATGCTTTACATCCCTTCAATGGTTTGCCCCATATATAGCTTGTAGACGACGTACTGGAATGCCATTACCGCGTTCCTTCCTCAACGCTTAAAGTTTACGTGCGTCCTTTGTAAATTTGGTTGCATTTGAGGACTAACAAGACATTACGCGAGACGCAAGGCAAGGGATTGCAGATTTGCACCATTTTGGGATGATGGCTCTTATCTTAAGATGTGGAGTTGCGAAAGCTGGGTCTGACTTTGTCCAGCATGAAGTAGTTGAGCTGCAAAACGCAAGGGAAGCAATGCTAATAGTGCTGAAGTTCCTTATGGGTCGAAACGTATGACTAATAAAAACTTGCTTTAGAGGCACAACCTATAGCCATAAAATTTCCACCCATTTGGATTTTCGTTGATGGTTTAAGTCACGGAAGCCTAGGAGTCAACCGAACGAGATCAAATTATGACAAAGTTAAGGGGAAAAAGAGAAGAAGAAGCGCCACTTGAAATTCGTGCATGGCACGTGATTTGAAATTTCCTCAAAGACGAGAGCATTCACCCGTGTTACCAAGTGTTGACAAAATCCCCAAAGGGCATGGGAATGGAACAATTAAGCAATCATAATAAAGCTTGGATTGCACATTTATGAGGTTGGTGGACGAAACCACAACCCTCTATAAAAACAATGTTTGTAGATTTGATAATTTTTGCATGGGAGGGAGGTGCCAAGCCAGAGAGTTTACCGAAAGGGTGACACTTGTCCATCCTGATAACCAGGCAGATCAGTGACGTAGTAACAATGAAGAATCGCATCCAGGGTCCATGGGTTGGTGTTTACATATGGCTAAGCTTGGGTGGCGTGTGCTATAGAGATGGTGTCACTTATTACCTCTTCATAGAAGTCCAACGGAGCAGTTGAGAGGACTGATTGAAAGAGACATTAGCAGCTCCATTTCCTAATTCTTGTTCTGCATAAATCTTCGATCACCATAGACAATCTTGTTTGCTATCTATCCTTGCGCCTTGTGTACTGTGAAATGATTTTAAAGCCCTTACGATACAGTTCATCCTAGCCATTCTAATTACATTCACATACAGTTCAATTTACTCGTAAAATCAAATCTACGCCCTAATTAAAAAAAAAAACGAATAACTGTGCAGAGTTGTTGAAGTGAAGAAAACGATGTTAATATAGATCTAGCTACAACAGTGTTTTACGACCAAAGAAGTAGAACCTTATCCCACAAAAAAGTAGATTTCCCATTCCAGATAAACGGGTGTGATGACTGAGCCTCCTAAATCCTCAAACATGCTGTACTGAAAAAAATCGCCTCCACTGCGTCCAAGTCCTAAACTCCGCGGCAGTGACGAATGAAGTCGCCTTTTTGGTTTTGGGTGAATTGTGGTATGCATAGACGACATCTCAGAAATGTAAGAAAAAGGGAAAATTCTGAGCAAAGAGCATTATTGGCGTGGCTCTCACAGCCTTTGTAAACCATGGTCCGTGCTTAAAAAAAAACAAACGCTGATGAAAAAAAAGCGTTCCCATCTTAAATAATAAGTTTTTAGAAAAATTAGATATGATTATCCTAGGCTTTTTTTATAGCTGTGTTTGTTACCAGCATTTGACAGGCGGTGCCATTGCAACAAACCATAGTGCGACTACACACGATGCCGGGAGGGCAGTCAAGGAAGGCTTTCCGTCCCAAAAATTGAGTCAAATGACACGACAGTTTTGCCTCACGTGCGAAACAATTTCCTCAGACAGATAGCACCAAGTTAAATTACTTTCTCCTCAAATTCCTTTGCTATCAATAGGGCACCAAGTTTTCGGATAGGATTAGATTTGCATCCAGGAACTTGTTTATTTGTGACTAACATAAAACCTCAGTTTTTTGTGCAATCATTTTTCTAACTTGAAAAACAGCAAAAAACGTATCACTTTAAGCCCTAAGACACTGGCTCAAATGAATTTAAAGGCGAATTGGTCGTAGTATTGTCGGCAACTCCCAGTGTCCACAAACGGTGTGCGTGTGTGTATACTTTTAGACAGAGGGTTTGTGTCTGCAATAAGTAGACGATTTGTTTCTTCCAAACTCGAATTAATTTATGTGCTCTTGGTCCGACAGACTGGAGAAATAGAGCGCTGCAGTCTTATCACGATTATCTCCCCGTCGTGGGACAATTAATGCGAAGCGCGATCTACTCATGGTGTTGCGAACCGCACAACAATTGTAGAATTGAAGTTAAAACATTCAAAAGAATCCCTCCAACCATTAGAAGTTACAACATTGTGTTAAACCAACTTTGCTTTTTAAAGTTAGAAACAAAGCCCACCACGTGAATGCAACCTTGGGGAGCAGCCGTTGAGGTGTTTGCCAGCTATCACTAAGTGTCTTTCTGATCTTAAACATACAAGCATGGTGAGATGTTTCATACTACATCAAATGGACAAATATAACTTCCAGCCTCAGCCAAAACAAACCACTTGGCACATCCTAGGGACCACTACATTCATAATTGTCTCAAGTAGATGAATTATTAATAAAGGTCTTATTGATGCCACACACCTTCATTAATTGTGATTCTTTACAACAGAGATTCACGCTACAGCCCACCTCGATGTTTGCTCTAGACACCAGCCCTACACTCTTAAACGTCGGTCTCTAATAATGCCAAGTGTTTGGACTAGTTGAATAGCCACTTGTTGCAACTGATTCCAAATTGCGTGGAGTGCAAAAGAATTGTAAGAATGAGAAAAAGAATAATTGTCGTGGAACTCTTCTTCGTTTGATTTATGACTGCTCTGACGCAAATTCCCTCGTTGAGGGGACTTCTACTCGAGTGCACCCAACTTCCGTATTGAGGCACAAATCACTGTCAAGGGTCCTACAGAGAGGAATTACTACGAAATCACAGTGAAAGACCTTGCTGTGCATTTAGTACCATGTGTACAAAGTAAAAGTGGTTCGAAAAAGTACTTAAATGCTTAGATTGAGGGAACCACTTTGGCATCTCTGCGCCACCTTGAGGAGAAGTGACAAATCACAGGATTACCGATTTGTTGTACACGGATGTTCCAAGGAAAAAAGTACCTTGTTGTACAACGTCTGCTTTGTTCCCATAAGATAAAATAAACGAATAAGTTATGAATTACAGCGGCATTGATGGCTTTGGAATGTGGTAGGACAAACAGCTTGAAATTAGGACTAGATTTGGCTATGTATTAATCTGGAGGGCGGGCAGCAGATCACGCAAAGAGAATTCAAAAAGAGTCACACTATCTCAAGCAATTATTCTAAAGTAGTATGCACGGAGAGTGAAGTGTCATCTGTGTTCCCCTTTCTGTGGAGATGGGAGAAGTGAACGTACCCAAGAACCACCTTGTCGAGACAGCATCCAGCGCACTGATTGGCATGACCAAAACAGCAACCATCAAGTCGGCAACAGCAAGGCTGACGATAAGGTAGTTGGAGAATCGCTAAAAGCGGAGAAATTGCAATGTTTTTGGTGAGAAGTAAAGTCATTTACCAGAAGGTTCATCCCTTCTGTGGATGCGCAGAAGTCGTTTCCAAGACACTGCCGCATGTGCCAACGACTTCCCAAATGTGATGTGAAGGCACCGCTTTATTTACATCCATCGGCGTCACCAAACTGCGTCAACAGCCGCAGTTTTTAACATAAATGCTAAATGCCTGGCAGACTCAAACAATTTTCATTCTCCTCGGGTCTGACAGGGTCCTTCGGCAGTCGGTACTTAGTCAGAATTCTGTTTTTATAAAATCGTAAGCTCATGGAAATTTTATTATAGAAGAATAAGTTCGTTGAGGGGCTGTTATCTCACTCCAAGGCGAAAATCGTGTCTATTTTTCAAATTTGGCTGCACCACACTAAAGTTTTATTCTTGTAATGGTAATATTTTCCCTACTAACCAATCACTTAAGTAAATGAACAGTTCCACACATTTCAATCATAAAAAAGAGAAGTAGGAGGGGTGGGGGAAGAACACGAGGTCATTTTAAACCTAATCGTAGCACGCAACATTTAAATTCCACCATTTTTCCATCAATGCTACTCGTGCCATTATCAATCTCGTTCGTGAAGCCCACTTCACAAAGATGGAAATTTTTGACTTCATGCCTGTTTATACAATAACTTCCCTTTACAAAATGTGCTGCTACCTTGCTGCCTTTCAGCAATAAACACTATAATAGAAGTGAAAAGTAGCAAAAATCACTCAAGTTATTTTTTATCCATTATGCTTAATGCATTATTTTAGGTGGACCATGGTCATGGCAAAGCGACAGGAGCGTGTTTGTTATGGATCAGGCATTTTTCTGTCAGCTGTGGTTAGTGTTCGGTGACTTGGCATTTCTTTTAACTGTGCATTTTAGCTATGAGGACACTTCAGTCTTCGGAGGCGGATCGTTCACTCTGTGGCATGGCCTTCGGGCCATGCCACCAGCCTCTCATCCCTTCCATACGCTGGTATTGTGTTTCGCCCTCCGTTTCGGCTTATTACAACTTCAGAGAAAACTTCGATCCCCAACTCGAAAATTGACGTTGATAAGAAGCACTTTAACATCCCTCTGTAAAGCTGAACGGTAGTGTGTTTAACATGTTGCTGCATACTTCAGATTCTGAAGTGTTACCTATTATTCATATCATGGGATGTTCATGAAACTTTCAAGTGATCATAAATGTAACACTTCACACGCTAGGCCGCTTTGGAAGGAAGTATGGTGGTCACGAATGAATAAATTGGATGGGTTGTAGGTTCGACATTGATAGCAAGGCGGAAAAGTGCCACTTCGTAGTGTTGACAAGTCTTCAGAAGCAGCCAGTCGTTTAATACACTACAACAACAGCTTCCAGCTATTGCAAAGCACTTACTTAATTACGACGGGTTGTCAAGTCCACATGCTCCCTTCAAGCGGGTCAGTGAGGTGGAATGAATTTCACTGTCAATCTTGTGAAGCGGTTATGCTTAACTTCAGGGTCTCAACAACCAACGTGGCGTGAAAATGAAAGATAAAGTGAAATCAGATCGCGTGTTATCACTTGTAGTGTCTGGTTCTGGGTGTGCACATCACGCGATAATTTCTCAAAGCGATATTTTTCGAGTCAATTTTAGTGTCATCGGCAGACTCCAATGGCTGCAATGCAAGCACCTAACTCACACCTAGAAGTTTGTCGCAGCCTCACACTTGAACTGCATTAGTTTCTCGGACAGTTCCAAGTCATGAAGGAAAGGCTGAATGTGTGGTAGCATGAATAACTGACCCGAAGAAACATGTCATTATCTACACTTAAAAGAAAATCATACACGTGCATCGTAGTACTCACGCATTTGATCCAGATTGGAAAAAAGGCTCTCCTTCTGAACCAATGCGGTGCGAAGGGGTCAAATGTAAACTGTGACATTTGATTCACGAGGTTTACAAAAGTGCATGGGCTGTTGTAAGTTGATGGTGTATTCTCCTTAAAATACTGTAAGTTTTTTTGTGGCTTGCTTACTTTACCGATTGGTAGTTTTGTTGAAGCCAACTACTAACTATTAGTTTAACGAAGTCAAAATAATCCGAGAATCTGAATTTTTGCGTACATTTCACATAGCTTTTTTTTCCCGGGAGAAAACGTTGGGCACCAGTGAAAATGCCGAGCAGTGGTCTTGCCATCATTCAATTCTTCTCCGTACACTTCATCGTGATCTTGACGTTAGCCTTGTTTACAATAAGAAATGCAAATTCCCTGATGCAATGCCGAGCAATAGTAGCCATTACTGATGGAAATATATGCCAAAGAAGTATACTTTGTTGGTTTTTTGTAAACTTTTACACTTCAAATTTCAGAACAAGACAAAGTCCGCCTCTAAACATAATGGATACTTGCCTCCAGCCTCGTCTGCATGCAGGCGACTTAATTACGTTTGGCTTTCATGGAGCAACTAGATTACTCTTTAGCAGGATACAATGGAGCCTTATTTACACAGAGACCTGGATGGGTACGGTGAAATGAGACTAGAATATCCATCTGTCCAACGATATTTTAATGCCTACTCGACGTTTTGATCGACATAAAAGTTGCCAGTCATACGAATCACTTGGTGAGACTTCTTTTTAATCATCACATTTTTCAGAATATTTCATTACATTTAAGTAACTGCCAACAAAACACATGAGCAGTTGCTTCTATGGCGTGTCGTAACAAGTCCACATTCCCTACAAATCCATGTGAAAGACTTGCACTCTCTCTTAAAAACTTAAATATTGCAAAACAGTTTTTGAAATTGTGGACCTTGGTAAGGTTTAGGCAACAATCTAGGCATATAACCGAGGGCAGTTCCAGCTCCTTTACAAAGAATGGGAGGAAGGGGGGGGGAACGGGGCAAGGATTAATTTATTGTTGGTTACTTGATTTTGTCATCCTTTAGGTTGTAAATTTTATTATTATTTTACCTGATAAAGATAAAACCTAAAAATTTACAGCACTAGAACCAATCAGCAGTTTGTCATTTTAGTTATGACAAGTAGCATGATGAGTACGCCTTGCAATAAATCGGCTCCGACTTTAAAAATGGTAAAAAAAAGGTGATGTAGCGCTTAGTAGTCTTCCTACTAGCCAGCTTAAAAAATCTGTGCGTGTTCACAAGACAATTACAAATGTTGTGACTGAAACTTACAACATGGGCAAAAAATACGATCACGTCATGGGGACATGGGGACAAAATCACATGTGTAGGTAAACGCAATAAAACTTGGAAATTATTTGTGGAAACACCCAATAGCAGCCTTTAAAGGACATCAATCCTAGGGCATTATTCCAGTGGATCCATATGAATTAAACAAAAGGGTATACAATACCTGGAGACTTCTTTCCAGAAATTGAGCGGCCACAACCAGTCCGTTTCCAAACACTGTACAGAGGATAAGGCATATGAGGACGAGAAGTATGAGGACGGTGCACTCATTGCGGTAGTAGGGTTCAAACTTAGCTGTTGGACCCCACGATACCGTTCTTCGGGATAGGGTCGGGGGATCAGTTTGATTTTTCACTCTTTTTATCACAAAAACAGTTGGTTCTCCATAGCTGAATTGTGTTTGACGATCTGTCGGTTCTTTTGCATAGACCATTAAAAAGGAATTTTGGAAAAGGAGAAATAGGAGAAGTTGGGAATTTATTAAATGGCAACCCCTCATAAGCTGTTGGCATTCGTATTAGGTCTGTCAAAATCAACGAGTGTGAATTTCTGGAAAACGAAGCCTTACAAAATAAGAATAGTCTTTATTACGGGAAATTGTTCACAGTGAAGTGGGAGATGCAAAGAATTATCTGATTGGCTCCACAATTAACGGGAGGACTCGCTGATTGGTGGAGAGAAGATTTGTGAAGCTGGAGCGTCACCAGTGCATTGCTTTTATTTAAGCTGGTCTTGACAACTTAAGTAAAAAAGATGGCTCCGTGCACTTCTAATGCAATAACAAATTATTTATTTGGGAAGTGCAATGGTGCCTTGTCTTATCAAGGCAGAAGGGCAAATAATAGCAATTGTTTTGTCGCCTCCAGATTCATTGCAATCACACGATCACATGTGACCCATGGCAAGGGGGCAATCAAAAAACGACTTATTTCAATTATCCAAGTTTTACCAGTATGCAGAAAATGGCAAGTTGACAAAATAATGCAAGGAAGAAAGAGGTGATTATTTTAGAAGGCACTTTATGGAATACATAAAATACTGAATAGTCAAGATATGTTTGGATGCCAAACAGGTATGGTCAGTATAATCACCGTAGGTAAACCACCCACAGCTGGGGCCTTTTCCGTCAATGTAATATAGGATGAAATCCGAAAAGGCAAGTCTTCTTAAATAGTACTATGTGCATAGGAAACAAACTCCAACGGTCACAATTGACTTCGTTGAGGAATTTTGTGAGGGTGAGATCACTGAGCATACATTTGAAAACACTGCATTTCTTTGTTTTCTCCGATAATGAAAAAGATGCTGATCAGCTAACAATTGTTCACCTGCCTTCACAGTCATGATTTCACTTGTTGTAATCAAACCAAAGCAAAATAACACTCAAAGGGTGTCACTATGTTATTACGTGCTTCATAATTGCTTGTCAGGGGTTTGTTGCGATTCCTATCGAGGTTATGCGATGTTTTGCATCAAAAAAGCTCGGTCATTACTATAGGTTGTCAAAAAATGCATGTAGATGCATACGTCCACATGGTTGGAGTTGATCAATTTGTGCTGAAAAGTTGTTAAATGTTCCCCATAAATTCGACCAGAGGACGCTCATTATTGTTACCGCATTCACAAGTATGCTGGTGCTAATATCACCGCAATAAATAAATGTAGGCCTTATTTTGCCCTGAACGCTTTGCGGCTGACTGAGGATTGAGCCAGTAACAAACCCCTTTTATCTCCAAATGAATCTCAATCAAAGCACAGTCACGAAACGACCGCCTTTCTCAACGAGCTGCACGTGCCGATAAGCAGACCAAATGAGGCTGCGCTTTGAAGTGTCAACATAGGTGCTAAATTAAGGATTCTGCGCTTTTGACAGATTGGGATAATTACTTCTGACTTAGCTTTCGACAGCGCACAATCCTTCATTCGGTTCACTCCACTACACATTTACTTTTCCCTCTTGCACAGCAGTTAATTCTTTAAATCCGTCAAATTTACTTTAAAATATGGCCAGATGGTGATTTTGTACTCGTCCCCTGCCAGTATATACAGCGATTTGCAGAGAATAATGGCTTAAATTACGAATGCTCGCCTCTTGCCATTGCTAGAGGCAACGATAGTGGTGGCAAAAGCACTAAGTATATTTATAAATCCGAAGCCCTTTTACCGCACGTGTGCTTTTGGTTTCACGCACTTCGACATCACAAACACCCATATCAGCTCTTTTTCATCCCCCAGTTTAAGTGATTAGATGTTCGACCCACAGTTTTTGCCTCTGTGCATAAATAATGGTTTCTACAACAAATGGTAGATAGTTATTGAAGGCAGCGTCAACCACAACCTCTAGGCAACTTTCTGCCAGGGTATTATAACTTCTTTGGTCTTCCAAAGAGGCTAGGGGCGCTAATGCACCATGTTGAAATCTCCTTCGAAACTTTCTCGAAGCTTGACATTAAGTTGCTCCCAAATATTGCAGATCACTCATTTAATTAAGGTCAACTTTAAAACCTTTTTAAGCTTGATGCTAAAAAACAAGACACTTTTTTGGACGTAACTACTGAAAATGCTCAACTTTTCCTTGCCATTTTTTAAATTTGTTACGTTAAGTTATGGCACTTTCCCATTTAGAAGTACCACGCAAGATGGAGGGGCTGATTTCAAATTAATTGGGGGGACATTTCGGTCGGTCGAAAAGGCAGTGTTTCAAAATTATTTGGCAAGTTTTTGATCAAGGTTAGTCTTTTCTACATTCACCAATCACTTGATAGCTTGATTCCATCCCCAAGAAAAGTTCATGCATTTGTTCATCCAAATTATGGGCTTGAACAATTAACTCTACCTAAGTGCTCCTGGCTAAACTGTTTGGTGAGAGATAAAGGGGGAACAACATTGGTTTGTAGCTGGCCCTTTCAAGAATCAAGAATCAGTCATGCCATTGTTGTCGACTGTAATACCAATGCTTATAAGCGGCTAGGATGATAGTGCAGATGTCCACCACATCTGCACACTTTGATACTCTCTATTGTTCCACTTAGAGCCTAAAGCTTCTCTTGCTACTTAATTAGTGGCTCGGAGAGCAGAATTATTCAACAGATAGGTAAGAGAATTTAATTGTTCGATGTCGTTCTGACGGACACATGTGGAATAGGCTTCCGGCATCAATTAGGGGGATTCAACTTTCAATGGCATGTGTAACAAAAGTTCCCTTGTTTCCATTAGCACATGATGCTTCATATATCTTGCCGTCCTTAACCATGGTGAGATTAGCCACCTGGTATTTTTAAGAGGGCATGTAGCGTTTCCAGACTCCCTTTAAGGTAAAAGAAGGCATAGTACTGGGGCAGAATATGTATTCTGGAAACAGAGGGCTTGGAGGCCGTAGGCACGGCCCAAAGGCCGACCAACTGGCCAGTACAATATGGCTACCCAAGCGACCGAAACCGGCAGTTGGAACAAGCAAAGTATTACAGGGCATGGTGGTAGGAATGGTGCGAATCAGGTGTTTGCTCTCACATGATAAGTAAGTTTGAAGCCCTGTCCAGTAATGCACTTAGGAATGGGCAGCACCGCATCCAACAGAGTAAAGTGACTTATAAGGTAAAGGTGGATCTAATGACAAAGAGAGCACAGAACTTGTAATACTTTGTTTGTTCGAACCGCCGGTTTCGGTCACTTGGGTGGTCATATTTTACTAGCCGGTTGGCCGGCCTCCGGGCCGTGCCAACAGCCCCCAAGGCCTCTGTTTCCAAAATATATATTCTGCCCCAGTACTATGCCTTCTTTTTCCTTAAAGGGAGCCTTGGGACGCTACAGAACTAGACGTTCATATTTGTAAGCGTAGCCCTGATGTGTGCAGGTACAAATGGCGCAAAATGAGCCAACGTAGCTGATCACAAGAGGAAGTGATTATTCTGAAGGCACATTTATATCAACCAGATGCGACATTTGGTTAGTGTTACTAACACCGAATTAGAGTTTAGATTGAATCGCCAGTCTTCAACTTTGTTAAGGAAAAGCTCAAGTTGTTGCATTTGTTTTTTCCATATTTGTACTTTACATTACACGTTGTTTCGATCGTTCACATTTTCGCTTGTGTTGTGTTCTGAAAAAGTTTTCTTTATTCAATGGGTAATATCCGCTAAAGCGCAAATTCCGAGAAGATATTTTGAGTCTAATCCTACGTCAGCACAGTAATAGGCAAACGAACGAAAAGTTAAAATTAAGATACCATGTGCTAGTAGCGTATCCATAAAGAGATACTAAAATAATCCATTCATGTGTTATAATGAACATTATGACCTAACTAAGTTATGGCGTCCTTTTAATGTCAGCATTCGTTCCATTTCCACAAGCTGTCCCATCACTTTGATACTTTCCTTTTACCTATTACTCAGGTCTTCGAGCAGATTTTTTTATTGGATTTACCTTATTGCGCAAAATGGAAATAATAGAGCAGCTGAGATCCAAAACGGCCCGTATATTTTCACAATCTCCCCGAGATAATCTTTCATCTGAAAAAACTAAACGGTGCTTTGGTGCTTTGCGTGAGCTTTCAACAACAATGACCTACACTATGTCTTGTGATCCAAATGTTGTTCAGATCATTGGGTCTGATAACTGTGTTAACTATTTCGTATCTGCCCTTAGTCTTATCATGGACAAATTACCAAACTATTCAACAAAGCAGTTTGAAGAACCTATGGTATCCAATTTCATTACACTTTATGCAGTGTTGTGGAATGTCACGGACAAGAGCTGTGATGTGTGCAATCGTTTTGTTCTGGCAGATGCATACATAACTATGTGGGAATTACTTTCCAAAGAGGAACTCTCTTCTGCCTTCTACAAATATACCAACGCTAGACTGCTTGTTCACTGTTCTCTGGGTATACTTCACAATTTGCTCCTTTACTGTCCCCGGGCACGGGATGACTATCGTGCTTGTGGTGGTGTGAAAATTTTGGATCCATACGTAGCGGACGCTTATGTTTCGGAGGACTATGATTATGACCTATTAATTTCCTTGAAGACAGCTGCTCTTTTTACTTTAGCTGCAATTGTAAATGAAAACGAGAACATTTCAATCATTACAACAGACCAAGGGGTTTTAACTTACATCCTCTCAGCATTGCGCGACTCTCTACAGTCACCGCCTGATTATTACTCAACAAATTATGGTTATCACGCAGCTGAGGTGTTTGGATGTCTCAGTTGTCTCGCTGGTCTTGATTCGAATAAGAGAAGTCTTTTTGAAAACAACGCTTTGGAGCTTATATCCACTGCGCTTCAGATCACCCTCATGGTGAAGAATGGTTCGATTAAAATAGCTTCCAATACAGCGACAAGTTCAAGAGATAGCTATAAGTTTTCTGAAGACGTATTGGCAAAGGAGGCCATTGATTTGCTATGGCATTTAACCTGTCTTCCTGAGGCTCGTGATCAACTTAAGGAAACCTCGGATTTGTACAAACTCTGCGCGCAATTCAATGACGTAAAATGGACAGCTGAATGCCGAAAATCTGTACAGGCATTGCTTTGTACGCTATCACAGCAGAGAAATTGGTTGGATGAGTGTGGCAATCTTGATACCTCTGCAATCACTGCATCCCCAAAACCACGTGGTCATGTGATGATTAGCTACAACAACATGGCACAGAATCTCGTATCCAAGCTGAAGGAAGCACTTAGTTTGCGGGGCTGGAACGTTTGGATTTTTACTGAACATTGCCGTATGAGTTCACTTTTGACTGCGTATATTATGCTTTTCATACGCAAATTTTTCATACATCCTTATATAGTTTTGCCTTATGGTATGCATTTACATACGTCAATCAAAATCTGCTTAATTTAAGTTGCTTGGTAATTTCTTCAACTAAATTTCTCCATCGACATTTATTCGCGCTTATATTTGTTTTTTACTGTCTGTCTTGGTTCCATAAATGAGTTTATGTTGAATAGTTGTCTCTAATGAAATGTTCATAGCTCTTATGACCTATTAATTAACGAGTAAATATTTTTTCTTGCATTTGACTGGGTCTCTCCAACTTCTTCTATATCCATGCCATACTACTGCTGAGGTTCAATAGTCTGAATCATCAACCACATTGCTCAAAGAACCGCAGAAATCTTTAAAGATTGAAAGCAATAATTACATCGCCGCAAATTCTCAGTCCGACAAAATTGGTTGCCTTGAGTGACAATACTTTCGGGAGGAGGTCATCGTGCCTTTTACTTAATCTTGCAAAGAAGCAGACGTTGCTACATTCAGCGTTACACGAATGCCTTATACAAAACAATGTTACGGTTGGAAAACTTTGAGGAAATCTGGGCTCAATGCACTTGATGGAAGCATATGCTTTACAGCCGCTACTTGGTCTGAAATGTTATCCCCTATCCATCTTAATTTGGCTTACTTATTTACCTTGTTGCTCTCTTTCATAGGTAGGCAATAAAATCTACCGATGGCATCATGCTGCAGAGATGAGTCAAATACGGAAAGCATTGCTACGATTGTCACGGAATTGAATGCAGTTTTTTTAAATCAGACTTGTCTATCTGCTCGGTTACTTTGATAAATATTGCTCGTTTAAAAGTCCCTATGGAGTCGTGTAATTATAATGCACTTTACTTCTTCCATATGCAGAGCACGGGTCCTTTCTGGAGCAAATGGCAGAGGCGGTTTTTGATTCTGCCGCGTTGATCCTCTGCTTGAGTTCCTTTTACAACAACTCCTGTCACTGCATCAAGGAAGTGATTTCGGCCTATGAGTATCGCATACCTCTGCTACCAGTAGTGGTGGAAAGCGACTACGTTCCAATTAACTTCCTTCGCTTCCTTCTCACCGGAATGCAGCCCATCCAGCTCTACAACGACTGTCAAGTGGACGATGCAGCGGACAAGTTGACAGAGCAACTGCGATGCTACGGAGTGATGCGAGAGGGCACCAACGTGAACCAGTTACGTCCTCCAACTTGCAGCGCTTCTCGACTCAATCCGCCTCCCTCCATCCCGATCGACACCGTTAAGAGGCATCAGCGCTCCCACTCTGATTGTCTAAACGGTGTATTTGCCAATCGCGAATCCTCCGAACCAATGCAGTCACCCATCCCAACGAGTAGAGCTCAGTTTTGCCCTTCAGCACATCAAAGTATTGTTTTTTTTCTACTTGATTTACTTACACCTCCTCAGTGTCAAGACCTTTCTGTAATTTTCGTCTTTGGTTACGGTTTACTATCTACAGAGCAGTGAACTTGTGAACATCAAGTTAATCTACCATCACCACCCACCTACGTCTGTGATGAAACTATGCATTTACAAATTAAAAATAACTTCAAAAATTAGAGCAGAGATTGTTGAATTTTCAGTATTAGTGGGAGTTCTATGGGTAATTATTACCATTAAAAGTGGTGTTTGATCATAAAAAGGGTTTCACTCTTTCATGCTTAAGCTTGTGATCATACTGTCCTTTATTCCATGCATGTCCGTTTCAACACAACTGACAGCTAAAGTGGATATAGTCGCATTTATGCGTCCTCGCTCGAAGTAAATTATTCAAGATCCGGGTTAACTATTTCTTTTAAAGGAATGGCTATTGAACCCTCCCATTGGTACTTATCAGGTTCTTCTTATTTGCCGTTTAGCATATAGAGTTAAATTCGCTTTAGTCCTGGTCAAATTAACAAGCCAAGTTGAAAACACGTCTCGAAGCCTTATGAGTCCAATTTTACTTGTTTACCCTTGTGTCACTATTCTTACGTATTTTTTTACCATTCCCAACATTCAGAAGCGTCAGCTCCGTTGACACCAATGGCCGGGAGTCCCAATGCCGCTTACCAGTGTTCTTCTCGTCAAATGAAGTGCCATTCCTGTAAGTTATTTGCATCTTTTATTTCTCTCTCCTCCCACTGGTAAGATGTTCGGAATGCTACGGTTCTTGCCCAAATGTCTCGCCCATTAAGTGAAATAGGAAAGCATCGACACGTGGAGGCTGTTACGATGGCTAAAGGAACATTTACAAACTGAGAAATCACACTACTTAATATATACTACTGATCCACAGTCAATGAAAATGTTTTAGTGCAGAATGGGATTTAATTCTTCATTGGAATGCGTTCAGTGGTCTAAAAGTGGAACTATTTTTGCAGAACTTGTTTCATCACTCCTAAAAAGGCAGTACTTCCGGTGCCAAAACTATGGAAATTATGAACGAAGCTTATATCAGGAGTGATTTGTCTGAATTGTGATCGTTAACGTCGCAACCGTTTTTATTTACATAATGGTGAATGGGAAAGAATTCCTAATGCAACACGTAACATTAGTCAAAACAACCAGCCTACATTATCACAGTGGAAAGCACTTGCCCGTAAAATGCCTTCTTTGGCAGGTAGAAACGGTTGGTTATGCAACTGTTGCTGCCAGTCGCGGTGAGCGTGCCAATTTACCTTTGGGCATTTCCATGCTTACTATTTTTGTTGTTGTTGCTGTTGCAATTCCGGACGCTACGTGACCACGTTAGCACAACGAATTTACTGCGTATTGGGCATAGGAACGCCTTGAAAAAAGCAACAACACGTCTCTTTACAAGCAACAGCGACTGTGGAAGCGATTTGACAATGAACAGCCCGGACATGCAAAGGGAACCCCCAAAACCAGATCTGGATTATTTTTAGCAAATTCTGCATTCTTTGGCCGTATTACCTCGTAGTTACTGCTTCTTGCGATTGATTCATTCATTAATTGTGTTCCAAAATGATATTGTTTTACTTACTGAGGTGGGATCAGTACCTACTCACAGTTTGGTGTACAACTCAATGGTTTTTAGTAGGAGATTAAATTAGGGCTACGAAATTTAGCTGTGGAATGACAAAAACCATAACTGAGCACTATGTTTAACTGTCGCTTACTTGTAAACAAAAAAAAGTGGAATTCGGGGTAAGACCTTAGTTATAGCGTTTAATTTATGCTGTACTTTACATCGTGCATGAGTGAGTTTGGAGAACAGCCACTCTTTTTTCCTCAACCCACATAAGCTGATGCCACACACTTCTCGCGTCAAGAGTGATAATGAGCTTCGTATGCAGGATTCCTTCAGTAGTGGAGGATGAAGGATGTTAGAATTAAAGAAAAAATATGTGGAATATGCGATTTTCCGTCTCTTTTCAGCCCTAACCGCGGCATTTCCGGAGCGCTTAGTGCTGCCCTCCTCGAGTGCGAGTCCGCGGGGGCAACATCAAGAAAGCGCGTACTTCTTCACTTCCACTCCGCACATCGATACAGCATCAGCTTCGTGCAGCTCCACAGCTATTACTACGATTCACCTGCCGGCGCCGCTGGAGGCCTATTTAGTAGAACAGATCCCTTCAAAGGCGGTGCGCGGGTGGCAAGAGGAGCAGGTGCGTCAGTGGCTGGTGGACCACTCACTTGCCCACTATGCGGATGCATTCGCATGCATTAATGGACTGCAGCTCTACGAACTCGCCTGGCAGAGGATCCGCGGCTGTGACTCCTTCTTTCGAAACCTCAGTTTCGGCATGCATATGCCCCTTTACGAGCAGTTGCTCCTCTCTAGTGCCCTCGCCAGCCTCCACAACTATCCCGACTCTTCATCCTCCTCTTAGTCTCCATTATTACCACCACCACCGCCACCGGTGCATACTGGTCTCCTCTCCCTACCTGTACACAATATGTATTTTTTTATTCAATGATTTTGTTATCTATCCTTTGTATCGTCAACGCTCGAACCCGTTGCTAAAGTAAAGACTGGCTGTGAGGAAGACTCCTATCTTGAATCATGATGTGGCTTGGATGTTTACTTGGTTAAGCAAAAGTAATTCATAGGCCATGAAGGTATTTAATGAAACAGCTAATTTTCGGGGGTACGCAATCATCCCGCATATTATGTACATCCTTTTCATTTGATGACTTAGTTGATCTGGCTCCTTGCAGGAAAAAAGTTGTTTTAACTTATGACAGGGTAAAATTGTCCATTCAAGGTTTTATTGGATGGTTTACGTCTAAAAAAGCTATTGCATTCCTTCTCTTCTCTCCCATTTGACAGCTTCTTCATTACCAAAAATGGGCTCTTTCGCTTAAGGAAAGGATTTGCGCAAACATGAAATTACGCTTCTAGATCAGGTTTCCATTGAAATAGGCACGTTAGCACCTTACTCCACTTTTCTTGCGTTGGATACTTGACATTCGATCGGGTAGCTTACTTCAGCTAAATAATCACATCATGTTTGAGGGTCGAGAGCTCAGTTTGTATTACTATGAGTGAAATATTACGGGGCAAGGTGGTTGAAGTATGCACTTGAGGCACTTGAAGAAATACCTCATACAGGAACTGCACAGAGCGCCGCCAAGTTTACCAACTCAACCAAAGTTCAATTGTAGCCCCTTGTCAATAAAAACTCAGGAGTTTTAATCAGATTTGACCTCGTAGAGTTTGTTTGCAGCTGTTTTTAGATGGTTAACGTGTTTATCCTGGAGATCGCAACCCTATAAATAGGCAACTATCTCACCTTTTTGAGAACCATCTGGGAGGCGACCTTTGTGCCCATTTACACTTGAGTGGGCTGGTCATTTAGCTCATAGATGGGCAGTTGGAATTAAAAACGTTACAAGCCACGCTATTGTTTGAAAACTGTGCAGAATCGACGTTTGAGATGACACGTACTGCCTCACTATATCTGTCGTGCGCTCGACCACACTGGTCTGTTGTGTGGAATAATGGGAGAGATGGTTAACCCTTCAGTTTGACGAAAAATTTTTTTAAAACGGCGGTTCGGCCTTTCCTCAGCTGCATCCTTTCAACTTTACACTGTCTACTGTGTGTAATGCGAAAATGGAATTGTTTTGAATAAAGACTCGAGGGGCTATAGAGCATGGAAAAAGGGCTCTACGGTTAGGCTTCGCCTTGCTCTCTCCAGTGAATTGTTTACAAAGAGCTAATGATTGCATTAGAGGACCATCCTTCTACCACTCCATGATAGAAGTTATTTAGTTGACTTTTGCTTTAGTAAATATGTGAAGGGTGTGGGTGTAATGACCGACCTGGCCCCACTTGTAAAACCGAATGCATGTGTGTGTGTGTGTGCGTGGATCCATGTCACCCGTTCATTTGCAAAAGTCGGAATTTCACCCCCCATAAGTTACTTTGATGTGGATATTTGGCATCAATTACCACTTGCGTACAATTATTCTAGAGAAATCATGCAAAACAAGGGTTCATCACCCCGGGGATGAATCATGCATGTTTACCATCGCGGGTTCAACTTGAGGGACAGTATGAATGCAAACAAACAAGACAAAGAACGTTTAACACTTATTATATGCAAACAAATTAACTGCAATAAATACATATTATTTTCTAGTTAGTCTCTCTACAAATTAAGTCAAAATGAAACTCAAAAGCCCACCCATTTAACAAATAATCACCTTTGGTCCTCATTTACCTACTTATTTAGGCGAAATCAAATTTTACATCACTTAATTCTCAAGCCTAGAGCTAAAGTATTGCAACACAGTTTTCCTAAATAATTATCTGAATGGATGGAAGTAAATCAATGCCTTTGATGTGACTCTCTCAGAGGCCCTACAGGTATGCAGTTTTTTTACTGAGAATCACGTTACAAGGCGTGCCTACGCTACCGTGTGCAATGTGAATACCTAGCACTGGTGCCCCTGAATTAGTTGAATCATTGGGAGTTCCCAAAAATACATAGCGCCTCCAGTCGATCCGAAACGATGTTTGGCATGTGAACTCGCTGGACAGTTAGTCTATGACCGAAATTTTCCGAATAGAGCTTCGCTGCGCCCACAGCATCGGTGCGCGAGGGCCTGGATATTCAGTTAGTATTTCTTTCATAGACGTATTCAAATTACCTCACTGTTATCAACATGTGAAATGTTAAAATTTTGATGAAACATTAACGTGCAACTACAAGAAACCAGTATAAACTGCGCACACGGGTTTTTTTCGTATGGAAGGCAAATATTCTTGCTTTTATGCAATAAGAATGCAAATTATTTCCCACAAAATATGTAAACCGAGACTCAACAAAGACCATCTACCCTTCCAAAACAACAACTCGAGTTAAACTGCAATTATAAGGGAATTGGCTTCTTTTCGCCTAGGAAACAGTCTGTTTTTCTCAATGCAGCACGACAAATCTGCCTTACATTACTATGTAGGAAGTAGATTTTTTAAACAAAACAATCATTAAGGCCTTTGAAAAGTGGATTTGGGTTCGGCCGGTAGGGTAGGGTTAAAGCCTCCTCTGTAAGACTGATTTCACTACTACCATGTAGTTTCCTAGGGTAATCGCCGCCTCGGATTGGGTTTTGGTAATGCACATTCATATTTTCCCGTTTGGACGATGTTCCGATACCACGGTTCACTCTGTAGCCCATGTTATGCCACGTATGCTGCACCCCAAATGGTTGGAGGAGTAGGTAAGCTGGTCAGGCGAGGCATTCTAACATGGGATTTGCACAATCCTGTTCGGGAAGGGTACTTTTACCAAACTTTGTTGCGCTTTCAGCTTTGACATAAGTACTGACGGTCATCTTTGTTTATTACGTTTATCTACCTCCTTAGAGTTAAGAGTTGAACAAGTACCACGACTGACTGGTTGTTTTGGGGCCCGAAGGAGAGCCACCTTTCGACGCGACCTGAGACCAGAGCTGATGTATATTGTTTAGGCACTACAGTGAGGGTTAAGGCATCTATCATAGCATTACATGTTCCCAGGTTCCTTCAGGCATACTCGCCTATCCAAAAACAGACTAACAAGGTGGTAAATGTGGATGTTCGTATGAATTTGTATAGCGATGAGGAAGGCAGTTTCCCCATCTTATCAAGAAAATTGCATCAATGCAGGCAATAACAACACAACAATAGTTTTTTCACAATAAAAGCAAGCATTTGTCTCAACGATTTGGCGAGGACAAGTGAAGTCGCCAAGTAAGCTGATGATTTCTGATAGAGAAATTCGGTTTATCATCTTCTACTCATCCCATCTTTATTAAACCTGGTTGTCCGGCGTCGATTTCACCACATATATGCACAAACCCAACAAATACAGGTAGGTAATGCAGACTGGAGACATCTTCATAGCACAACATGCAAACACCACGACTCCTCGGGCTCATATTGTTGATCAGACTTTCTACCCACTTGTGAGTACCATGTGTGAAAGAAAATTGACTACTTCTTTCAACCTGTCAGCAGCATTCAATCCCTTGCCAAAGCTATAAAAGGCGCTCTCAGTGCTTTTGTCGCCTCCCTACCTACTTTTAGTTTCCGAAAAAGTGATATAAGCTAAGATGCAGCAAATCATGCCACCGGTAAGTATACAGCCTGCTGTTAAGATTATTGTTAATTAAGGTTTGTGATTTAGCTCTGTACCGACGGGTCATTGGGATTTATAAAATACCCGACTTGCAGATGCCTTCGATTGCTAAGCATTTTATTGAACATTTCGCATGCCGAACTGAGGCCTCCCTAGACCTTTAGTAAAACTGCTTTACGAACCATGAAGGTGGGGGATCAAAGGTTACTATGCATACATCATGGTATGCATAGTAAAGAATCATTACCTAAGGACAAAAGACCCTTTTTTAAACAATGTCAATGGTCCCCTCGTAAACTAATGCATACCCCCATAAATTAAATTTCACACTGCTTTCTTTTTCAAATAATCATAGGACAGTAAGTGGTTCTTAGATCATTTACCTCGGAGGTAATGGTGTGAGTAAGAAGGAGAAATTGAAAGCATGAATAAGATCAAGACTTCAGACTTGGGTAGTTGTAGTCGTCGTAGTGCACTTGTAGTGGACTGAAGGTGGACCGTGTCGCCGTGATAGAAACGGAGGTAGGAGACGAGTCCAGTTTTGGAGCCTCAGAAGTGGTTTCAGTAAGTTCGAGTGCAGCTGTAGCTGAGGGTGATGTTGGTACTTCAGTGCCTTCTGCTACTGTGGCAAGGCCAGAGTCACTGGATCCGACAAGCCGACGTTTTCCGACCCACCAAAGGAATTTTGAAGGCTCCACAGAATTTCCTTCTTTAAAAACACCAAAATAGACCATTTGTTCTATCTCCTCCGGGTTCGAATCAACTTCACCAAGGGGAGCCGAGTCCACGTAAGCGAAAATGACTATAATCCCGTAGATGATCGTCGAGCGCATCGTGAAATGAATGGTGACAGGGGCTCTCTCATCCTTTTGTAATAATAGCCAGTCCAAAGTCCAACTCTTGCCTTGCGTTAGTGGACCTACGTGTGCGACCACGATTTCGATTGGGCGAGGACACGGCAAACGGTGTTCGCGTTAAGCCCCCATCAATTTCATTAAGATGTTAGAGCCATCAAAAGCCGAATTTAGAGAAGTGACATAATCTATTTAGGCATCCACCTTTGATGTGAGTATGCTTTGAGGTTAAAACATGGCATTTTTAAACAAAAACTAGGTGGGCTCGGTAAACGGGAACTCCAAATAACTCTTATCTATTGTGCACTACTCCAGAATGCAATTTCAGCGAATGCTTGTCTTTTGACAACCATGAGGCATAAGCAAATTGGCATCACTTGAATGAGCATATATTATGGCTCGGAGTTCCGTCACCAGGACGAAATTTGGTTTGTGGAACAATAAGCTCGAGAGCAATGTTATCAAAAAAATTTCACGATTCTAAGACCAAGGCTGTCAATCCTGAAGCCTAGTGGACCGGTCTCCAGCTACCAAAACCAAAGCGGACCGGTCTACAATTGGACTTTAACACCAAATCATATTGTTAGTCTTACATCACCTCAATGAGTGGTAGTGCAAGTAGCACCCAACACTTGGTATGAGACTTGAAAAAACTCAAAGCTAAGATTTCGGAGTCTTATTCACAGATGCAGAAATCGTGAGCAGCAACCAACACAAACCCACAGATTCATGATTATGCGTTAAGCTGATCACAACTGACGCATAACTCCACCATAGAAGTGGACACAACTCCAGTAAAACACTCAGGAGTATGAAATTGGTATAGAACGCCTACTAGAAGTTTTTACCACAGAATACATTCCAAGACAAAACAAAACGAAGCTGTAAAAACACGTCCATTCACTATGAATGGTATAGTGAGAACCATGAATGATAAGGGCATTATCTTTTTCCGATGACCTCATATGTACACATTCACGCAGTCTCATATTGCTCCAGACATGCGGAATAACTAATTACTCTAGATCGTAGCACCGATCGCTTCCAGGTCTGCAAAAAGACGATTGGCTGCCGCCTCCACCTCATTTCTATCGTCCTCAAGAGCTTCGGACAGAGCTGTCAGTGTGTCCGGAACAAGACAGGCAGCCAGACCGAGATCACCGCTGCTCCCAACACATGCCTCCCCTCTACCCTCCGTTAGGGTATCAAAAGTCTGTTTGAGTAACCGCAAACCAGCCAGCCGGATTCGCCAATGCGGGCTCCGCGTGACCAGATCGCAGAGACAGGTACCGAAGGGCCGAAGAAGTGCTTCGTCACCCCCGATGGCACCGAGGAAGGCAGCCACACAGGGAACGAGATCTACTTCGGTTAGACCAAGACCAGCGACACCCAAAGGTTTGATTAAGGCTTGAGGCAGGGCCAGCACCGAGTCGGTGCCTGCGGTGTCGAGACAAGCCGAGAGCTGCGATTCTGCGCGCAGCCACGCCGCGGTCGCTGCGAGTGCACTATGAGCACATGAGCCGGCAGCGGCGTTCAACTCGGCCATACCACTCGAGAAGCAGCCGAGAAGGTGCGGGAGATCGAGTGGTGAGGCGAGTTTTCGGACGTCTGAAAATGTGAAAGAAAATTAAGAATGTCGTTTCATCTTTAAACCTCAAACCCAGTTATGAACATCAGAGCCGGAATTATCTTTAAACCTCAAACCCAGTTATGAACATCAGAGCCGGAATTACAAGAGGTCGCGATTCAGACAGAATAACACTATTGTAGAAAAATTGGTCAATTTTGAATAAAAAATGTTAAATTGGCGATGGATTACACAGTCGCACTTACCTAGGGATTTGCGCTCACCGGCGAGAAGGGATAGGCAGCACACAAAGAGGTTGATAAGGTTGGCGCCTTTCACTAACGAGACGAAAGACTGAGCTGAAACTTTTGTTGATAGCCTGAAGAAAAAATAAATTATAGCAATCAAGAGATTAAACTTACGAAATGCCCCATTAAAAGATTAAATGATCCAGATAAAGTATAGACAGAAACTATGAAAAACTGGCAGACATCTGAAAAAAGAAGCATCAACGCTGTGGGGTGAAAACTCAAATACGATTTGCAGTATGCATTCGATAGAGCCCATTAATGTCAAGAAAATACATCGAACAGTAGTATTTCTCAAGAACTGAAACCAATTTTCCATTTGAGATTTATTTTGAAATAAAGGAAAGACTGCATGTGAGGGAGAGAAGCTTACCTGTCAAGGATAGCGAAGAGACTTTGCAGCCGAGTGATGACAACACAGACGTCGGGGTTCCCTTCAACTAGCCATTGGATGCATTTGCCTACCAACTGGAGCCGATGATCACTATTCATGGCGGCTAGAAGAGAAGCGCCCGCGAGGCAGGCGGCCCTGGAAACGACACTACTGTCCTCCACCACTGACGACGGAGCGGTCGAAGTAGCAGTGGTGGCGACAGCGGGTCGGCAGTCAAGAGCAAGGCGGAGTAGTCGCCAGATGAGGAGAGGTTTGGAGGTGTAAGCAGTCTCGAGGGAATTGGGTAGACCCTCGCCCGGACGCGAAGACTCCACATCCACGTCACTTCCTGTTGCGACGGAGAACACATGGTCTGCGTGCCTCGAGACAAACTCCAGTCCTCCAGAAAGTAGGTGCTGTAGTGTTAACAAAAAGAGGATCTGATGATACCATCAAACTAAAAAGCCGCGTTCAATATTGGTTTATCAGCATATACCTTTAGTCTCCAGTAGTTCAGTTAAATACTAGGCAAAAACTAATCCATTTTCCAAATTGTCGTCAAATTAGCATTTACAAAGCAGATGAGTTTAAAGTAAGCTACAGTCCTGCATGCAAGCTTTGATTCCTCTAAAATTGAGAATTCTAAATCATTTCGTTCCTGGATTCGAACTCAACAACCGACTCGATAAGTGGTTCAACTCGATTAATGGGCTCCAAATTAGTATGGCTTTCAAAATCGACAAAGATTTCTGTCTCATTTAAGTGATTCCGTTTCCTAAGTGAAACAGCTAAACTGCTCCAATTGGAAAAGCCTTTTAGATGGCCTACATAGGTGCCACTGAAAGGAAGGGAACGACAGCAACTGTACTCGTACTCTCCCCACACATTTCGTCCTACTTTTTAATTATTAGGTCCTGATTCAATGATAATGAAGGACAACAATGTGGCGCCCTTTGCGTGACTGGACCAGTTTAGCCAAGTGCAACTCACCGTGAGCATCAATCAAAAGAAGTAGCAGTTAGAAATTTGGCATATTAATGGTATAGACCTTAAGAAATAGACCTAAACCTAAACCCAGCAACGACGGTTACTTTCTACAACCATTGATCCCGCGGTCGCAACTATAACCACAATGTAGGCAAGTATTAGAATACTATCGAGAGATGTTCACACGTTCACTTAGAGGTGCCAGAGCACACTCATTTTTCAGCACTCGGGATCCTATGCAATACGAGGTATAGATATCGAACGACTCGATTTAAGCCTCATATGTGGTAGGCACTAGTTTCAATACTTCAAGCTTCAAGGCGATCAATTGCAACGTTTTAGCACAAAATAGTACTTTATTCAGTTGGCCCGATCAAACTGCTGCACATTTCTAATTGAAAAGGAACTACGAGTAACAAATAACCAAATGCAAATATGCATGCGAGGCAACACCACATCTATCACAGGATGTTAGAGTGAAACTAGAAAGTCTTCATTCTCGAAAAACTCATCAGTCAAATTGTTCAAGCCAGTAAAAGATAGTTCTCAAAATGATGGACGTAACACTTACTGCGTTGGTTTCCGGAACTGCATCTTTCAATAAACCGTAGGTCAGTTTAAGCAGGTTCAAAGATTCAGGAAGAGAAATGAATAGGCTTCTGAGGCTTCGTATATTAGCCGTGCATTGTTTCAGTGCAGCACTCGATCGGTCCGCCTTAGCTTGGGTGGCAGCCAGGAGATCGAGATGAGTAGTGCGGAAGACGAAAGACAACAGGGACAAATCCAGCGGTTCAGTAAGCACGGATGTCTCATTCGCATCATGTTGAACAGCAAGCGTCTCCTCCCCTCTCAGGCTCTCCAATACTGAGTCTGTTCGAGAGCTCGCCTGGCAATCCTTCGGCATTCTCGTACTGAATTGGAAGGCGCCCCGTAAAAGAGCCACACCGGCCTATGATCGAAATATACTCATGGGAGTGAATTGCCTTCAGAGAATTGTACAATTGTAGCAGAGGATAGAACCGATTTTTGTAGTTCAATTATGCATGCAGTCGGAAAGGAAAAAAACAGTATGATTAGCACTACATACAGCGAGACAGTTTCAGATCCATTATGCAAATGGAGAGTTTCATTTCCGAAACATTCGAAGTCTGGATTTCAAACCACCTAATTCTCTTCAAATAACAGTTAAAATATTAAATAACTACAAATTACTCAACTGGTGTGGAAAATGATAAAGATGGATTTCCACCCGCAAATATGATAACTACGGACACAGTGAAATGAGTAGCACTACCTACTTACCTGCAAATGTTGTTCGCGTGAGTGAAACTTGCCGGCAGAGAGGGTTGTGGTGTCGCCCACAGGTTTCTCGGAAAGGCGGCAGGCCGTGACGGAGTGATTTAGAGCAAAGCGAAGAATATGTCTCATACGAAGTCGCGTGGCCTCCAAGGTGGAGGTGGCGTAAATCGATGTGAATGAGAGGGGGAGGCGAGCAAGACACTCGAAGATGAACAGACACGCCATGGAGCGTGCCTCCGCAGCATGCGTTGCAATGCGCGTAGTGTTGACGACGGTTTCGTTGAGCGAGGGCCACCAGCGAGAAACCGGACCCAGGGTGATGCCATCCAATGTCTGTAAGAGAGGAGAAGTCGATAATCAACCAGGTAGGCTCAAGTAAGGCTTTACATCAGGACTAACCTTAAGAAATTTATCAGAATGTCGAGAACACAATAACTGTGCCAATTTTCGGAGGCAGGACAGTCTTAGGTGGTTGAGCTTTGCTTGGCTTTTATCGGGTCCAAAGAAGGAAGAGGCGTTGACTATACTTGAAGAAAGCTTATCGAAGATATCAATGAGACCGTTCTCAAGTGACGTCTCCATTCGTAACAAAGGCTTGAGTGAGTCCGGCGTAGAGGTAAGGAGAGCAGCTGCGGAAGGACATTTGACAGTTAGGCTCTCCAACTTAGCCAAAAGTAACTCAAGGGCCTTCCTTGTTAAGCTGGACCGAAGAGGAGACATCAGACGAGCCACAGCATCCAAAAATACCTGATTCGACATTAACCTGTTCATCTACAACACGAGTGGGTAAAGCCAGAGCATGCAGAGTGAAATGCGAATCAATGGATAAACGGCACACCTTGATCAATATAAATTGTAGATTTTGAATGGCATTTTTTTTGTTTATGCTGTCCCCAGTGTCTGACATTTCGAATTGAAAAGACGAGCACGCAAGGAGTAGTTGAACAGTGAGTCCTACAACGCTACCGAAGGCTTCTTGAACCACCTTCTCGGACCCACGATCAATGGCCTCCTTTTGGCGTAGGTGGTGACCAGCACTATCGAGGAGGCCAGAAAAGAATGCGCTGAGACCTGACAACAAAGACCAGAGACGAATATCACCGGTAGAGCTCATCTTTTCTACCAGTGGTCTTTTACAACTAAGCGATGGACGAGTGGGTGTTGCTTCACCAGCAGAGTCGGAGCAAGAGAGATGCCTCAGTAGAAATCCGTAATCGCTGACAGACGATGATGCAGAGTAATCTGAGGAGGGACTGGTCGTTGAAATTTCCTAATTGGAATGACACCAATAAGTAAAATCTTGTTCTCCGTGATTGTTGCAAAAAGATTCAAAATGGTAAATCACGCGGAGGTTGCTTCAGCACTCACCGACCGTGGACGCTTGGCATTTGGAAAGGACGTGTTTTTTTCCTTCATACTATCAGGATTGGCGAGTAAGTCGAGGAAGAATTTGAGACACAGTTGCCATGACGACAATTGTACCGACAAATCAAATTGATTGAATAGGTCGATCAGAAGAGGGGAAACAAGACCGGCTAAAAATGTTAAGTCAATTTCATCCAACGGAATTTCTACTCAAAATGCTAAGTAACCAAATTGTTAAATGATTCCAAAGCATGCTAGGTAAAAGGGTTTACGTGAGCTTCACTTAGACGGTAAGGGTAATTTTAACGCAAACCAAAAGCTTACTCCAGAAAGTGTCACTTAAACCTCTATAATTCACAATAAGACAATTAGATCCAATCCTAGGATTTGCAAAACCGCACCTTGCAAAACTTACATAAAAACAAATAAACTGAGACAAGTTAAATGCATTTGAACAAGGCATGCACGTTAACTACTATGCACCGCAGATCAAGGTGGATACGTGGGGAATCATGCATTAAAGCATGAGGCATAAAGTGAAGCATAGGTTGGATAAAAGAGGTCGTAAAAAGGGAGATATTGGAGTAAATACAAAAGCGATTAAACAAAACAAAACCGGGAATGCCATGTAAATATACACGCATTGCAAATGAACCAACTTGACAAACCTGAAGCTAACTTTCACAATTTGGCAAATTCTGATATCTCTGCGTGAAAACAATCACAAAAAATCAGCGATGCAGTTCAACTGGCCTCCGTGTTTCCATCTTTCCATATCGTTATAACATGGATTTGTACAGTGCTTCTCATCGCTTTCTCTGTATTCGAGGAGATGTGCAATGTTAAACCACAGTCGGAGCTACCACCAGAAAATGTTTCCATTCATTGCTGAAGTAAATGTTTTGTACGCACACAAGCAAAATGAACACTAATGCACTCTTCAATAGAGCAACCGAAGATTTGGCCTTAAACAATGCGCATGTGAAAAAGAGAAAAGGAGAAATATGAATACGCGCGTACACACCTGTTTCATGAGAAGGCCATTCCGTGTTGAGGAAGAAGGCAGCGGCAGTCCACAGCCAGCTTTGCAGAGCAACCTGCTTGGTGACTCGTCTGCCGACACCAGGGCTAGCAATGTGTAAATCGGCCGTGACGACGCAGACGGGAGTGGGGGTTGCCACTTGCGCCAACCCGCGGAGAAGTCCGACATAGAGAGCAAGCGAACGCCGTGGTAGATGAGCAGGAAGGTCGGGCAGACCACGGACGAAGACATCAAGGACGCGGAGTCCGGCGTCAACTCGCTGTTTGGAGGCCTGCACGAGAGCTGGCACAGCCACAGAGGTGAGACGCCCCAAGAGCGAGAGATTGTGCACGTCATCCAACCTCAAGAACATGGAATGGTGGCCGTTGACGGAACCACCGGCCCATTGAACAAGGGTCACCAAGTTCTTGCACAGAACCACCTGGAGTTGAGACGTTATAAATGTGCCGATTAAACTCAAAAAGAGGACCAAGTAAAAAGGAAAATGTCTACATACTGGAAAAAGAGATGCCATTTCTATGAGACAAAGCATAACTTGGCGTTGTATGGAAGGCACCTCCTCAAATATAGAAAGGCACCGGAAAATTGTGTCCATAGCTGCGGTGACGGATGGAGTGGGCATGAGAGATGTCTGTAATGTTCTGGACTTCCCACATTTCCTTAGCTTGTTTCCCTCGGCAAAGAGATTGGTTAGAGCCACGAGTACCTCGAAGGCGCAGGCCGAGGTCTGCCCGTGTATACTAACAGCCTCAATAGCACTAGGACTTTCCTTAACAGTGCTACTTTCCTTCTCGGGGTGAGATTCATCGTGGCTAGGAGGAAGGAGCTTCATGTCAACGTCTTGAACGCCCTCATCTTCATCGCTACTTTCTGAGAGGAGGATGGAAGAATTGGTCGAAATAGTTCGCTGTTGACCACTGAGGCGCCTTTTTACAGCGGCTTCGTGCTGGAATCGGGTTTCTGCCGATATACAACTAAAATGAGCATTCACCATACGGCCGATTAAGCATTGAACATGCGTACATGAGTACCATAAGCTATTAATAAAAATTCATCTTTACTATAAAAGTTAATCAAATGCGAACTTACGCAAGTAAGTGGCTGTTAAGAGGAAAAACTAAATCACTGTTTTTCTCTTCTGATTCAGCATCACTCTGCTTGAGACTGTCCCCCGGAAAATCAAGCTTTCTCTGGTCAACGACCGACGCACGCCGCTTGGCTCTGCATCTAAGTCGGGAGACAGCCGAAGAGAGTGGTGTACTCGAGCCATATCCATTTTGCTCATTTTGAATAATGGTAGAGGGAGCTGCAAGCAGACGATGTACATCCCCGGCTAGAGCCGTCAGAATGATCTTAAGAGCGCGCAATCTTCTCCACTCCGCCGATGTGAGCAGCCTCTCTTCGCTGACAGTTCTTCTGTGCCTACGGTAGTCATTTTGAGCCCTTAAATAAATGATCAACTGCCTGCTACATCCACTTCAGACACATCGGCAGCATTACCAGGATGCGTTAAGAGAAGAAGCTCATTAAAAATTAATAATCGACTGGAGAATTAATAGAAAACTAAGTGTACTTTGGAAGTCAGACTGACGTACCGATTTGCCTTTAAGTTACCGTATCAACAAAAGAACAAATGAATTAAAGAGAATTTAAAAAGGGAGAACTGACCTGGAATTTGATACCCTCAAAAACAAAGTTTGGCGGGAATTGTGAGTATGAACCTGATCCAATCTCGCCAAGCAGAAGACATAATGTTCAACTTTCAAGTGCAGCTGTAAACAAGGTGACTCGCTAAAACTGGTCAAAACACTATCGCTCTAACCAAGTGTTTTTAAAAACAACGTACTCTCAAAAATAACTTGGGCGATTTCTCCGAGAATGTTTGTGAACCAGCAAGGTCTATCAGAGCACCCAGAAATTCAGCTTCATGAAAGGAGACTCCAACTAGTTCACTTCTTCCACGTTTGGGGATTGACAATACAGCAAGACTTTGCAGTGTAAAAGCATCAAATTTATCAACACAAGTCCTATGTGCGACCTCGAATCTGGTGAATTGGGGACATCGAATGACTTGAAGTAGAGCTGGCCACCCAGTCAACGAATCAGCATCATTTCCTTCTGACGTAGAAGAGCCGATGAGACCAACAATCGACTGCAACAGTTTATTGTCCAGAAGCTGAGAGGCAGAGTACCAGCACATTTGAGAAAACGCTGTGTCCTTTAGCGGTTGTCTGAAAGCATTTCCAAAATAAACAGTTAAGAACTCTCAGTCACGACAATGCTATTAGCATCTCACCAGCTACTTACCTGCAGAACAACCGAAAGACCGATTGGACCAGATTCGATGAGACGTGGACCAGTGCAGATAATGTATCACCCTGAAGTAATTGCTTCAGTGATTCAGGAATAATGCCCCCATCGCATTGTAAGTCAGATAAAAATTCCCCCACATTTAGATGGTGCATTGTGGGAGGCAGTTTTCCGAACACCACAACGAAACGTTGAAGCAAGTCATAGGCTCCCACGCGAACATCGCCAGTAGGATGAAGCAATGTAGCCAACACACAAGGAAAGGCTAAAAGGAAATAATAAACAGTGGCAGAAAAATTTCCAACTACAAAATTAAATAAAAACTACCAATCGCGTTGGTTCCAGTCACATTTAGAGAAATCTAAGTGCACATTCATTCGAATGATGTTTATCACAAAAAAAACTCAAGGGCATATGTCTTCAAGCGCATCCCAACTGCAAAGAAACTCCAGCTCAATCTGCACGTACCCTTGTCCAAAGCGTCCAATAACTGCCAGTGCTTTGAGCTTGGAAGAGATGTACTGTGTGCTCTTGGAGAATGCCGAGATGGCAACTTAAGTGACTGAACAGCGTCGATTGCACGCCCGACCGTCTGGAGAGCGACTTTACATTGACGTAGCTTAAGGGCGGCGGTCACACCATCACCCCCTGCTTCCTCCTTGGTCGAGGATGACTGAGTGAACTGCAGCACCACGCCAATTAGAAAATCTACCAACCAGTAGTCGTTTGCCTTTGTGGCGGGCGCTTTTAGACAAGGGCACTGTCCATCAGGATGATTTACCACACACACTCCATTATTTCCTAATTTCGCACGTACGGTTTCAAATAACTTATACAGCTCTGGATTAGTACTGAACAAATCGTCATATGTCATGTTGAGTACGCGTCTGATTGTCAGCACGCGTCGGGATTCCGGCCCTGTCGTAGTCGGCGGTGGGGGTACCGAAGAACTGCTTTGATCGCAGGTATTGACGTCCATTATCTACAATAGTGCGGATATAATTATGCAATGTTTGGAAGAAAGCACAGAAGACTTTGCCAACTTACCAATGTAGCCTTCTGAACACGTTTCGACTGCTCCAAACTACTAGACGCAACTTCATTAAGATTAAGGCCTTCATAGTTTTTGTTTTCTTCGTTTTCAAGCAAAGCACGCTCAAGCGGCGTCAGGAAATTCAGCAGCTTATCGTACAACACCGAGAGGCTAGAATGCACAAATAGGAGGAATGCTCTCCATTTTTTAACACCGAAGCATCATCACAAAACTCACTCGTCAGGCAAAACTGCGATACACTGAGTTCTCATCAAAATATTAATAATGCGAAGAGTCTCCCATTCAGCACCATTTTTGTGCTTCTGTGGATAGGAACCAATAATATTAACCAACCAATACTATACCTTGAGAAGACATCTAATCCAGTCCAAAACCAATTCATGGTTAAGCTTTAGGGAGAGAGCGAAACGAACGATTATCAAGCTGGCAGCGGATTGAAAGGACGGCACTCCGATGCTGCGTAAACCTTTTCTTACTGTACCCTGCAACGCCGTCACTATTTTTGCAGTCTTATCTCCCGATAAGCCCAAATCACATAATCCAGATATGGTTGATACGAAAAAACTCGCAAGGGTTTGAGTCCTATTCAAATGGAGAGAATTCTCATACTGCATGAAACGGCGGATCAGACAAACAACTGCCTCACTTTTGCATAAGTGCACATGCACGTTCCGATAAATGGAATAAGAGGTGGCTGAGCACGACAAGCTTTTAGAAAATCCTGGCGGCTCAAAGGTAATCCACGCTCAGCAAAAGGTTGCAACCACTGCCAATTGGACGAAGAATTCTTGAAGTCGATAAGCTGAATACACTTGGCAAAGAACCCTGTCTCGTGATGTGGGATAAGAAGCATCATAAATTCATCGAGGTAATGCAAATGTATTTCAAACCTGTAACACGTTAGGAACGTATTTTACGACTCACTTGTACACCAACCACTCAAAGGCCCAAATGACGTCAGAAGATCGCACGTGCGTGTTGATCAAAAACATAAACAAGGAGATTTGCTCATCAATCTTCAGCCTGTGAGATGGGTGTAAATTACACATCCGAAGTCGGATGGATGCGGAAGAAAACAGAGTCTCATTAAAGCGTTTCAGTTCCACATCAGCGTCGCACAATCTAGTAAAAGCTTCTAGACCTAAAGCAAAGTATTTGTGACCAGCAAGACATACAGTCCCGATAACATGTCTGCGCATCAACTGATTGAGGGTTTTCATAAACAAGAGATTTTCGCCGGATGGTGTCAACAGAAAAAGCCGTGGAAATCGGGGTCGAAAGGCTTTTGAGCTGGTCTTTTAACGACATCTTTGGCAGATTTAAACTAAATATTCAAAAATTTGAAGCACCACAGCCGCGTCAAAAACAACTGCCAAACTTGCACGCCCCGCAATAAGGCTTTAAGCAGTGCGCAAAAGAGACCAGACATAATAAACAGTCTTATATGCGATAAGGAATTTATTATTTAGGTTCAATATTATTAGCACAGGTGTGTTTAACTGTATTACGATAAATGTGAAATGACAAGGGAGGTTGCAGATGTGCGAGATAGCGGGTCTACAACTACCAAGCTAGGCCAGTTGACGTGCATTAAAAATGATCAGCTCTTGTGTATATTTCTTTTCTCCACATTTCGTGGACAGAAGGAACACTTCCTTTGTGCCTCATGTTACGTCTTTGTAATTTTTGGATTTGTCCATATGAAGACGGATGTTTACGTGGTTGTGGCGTCCCGAGACTTTCTTGAAGGCAAAAGAAGGCATTATACTAGGGCGTAATGTACATTTACTAAGCAAACAGAAAGACTTGGGCCGCTGAAGTGACCGAAACTGACAAGTTGTTTGACTAGGTAGTGCTAGTAGTTGACACATTGGAGGCATTCCATTGTAGGGCATCACATAAACTTATTTAGTACATAGCCGGATGACCACCCCCTCTATCTCATTTCGCAAGACTGCACACATAAATGAGTTTACACGTTGTGCCCTAAACATTGCATCCCAAATTTTTTTTTATGAGGTAGCCATAGGTTGCCGAAACGGGAAGGAGATGACGAACAATTAAATAAGGAGTTAGGATGCAAAATTTTGTTTTTGTGAGTTTGCATTTAGGTACGCCAGTACTTTATCTTCCGCAGCTTGTACTTTTGCCTTGATGGCGTGGTCTTCTGACCACGTGAACAGCCGTCCAGTCCTCATGCAGCGCCCAGATACTTTCCTAAAGGCAAAATAAGACGCAATGCCTAGGCAGAATGCATATATTCAGGGCTTAGAAGAGATTGAGACTACTGGCGTGGCTTAGAGGCCAACTCATCCAGCAAATATACATAGGTCACTCAAGTGGCTCTTAACCGAATATGAGTACGCTACTTTATTTAACTAGCGGTTTCGGCTACGATCACTTGGGTGGCCATATTGTTTTGCTAAGTGGGCTAGCCTCTAGGCCTTGCCAGCAGCAGCAATCCTTTTCTGTTTGACAAGCATACGTATTCTATACAAACAGTACGCTTTCTCTTGACTTCAAGGAAGACACCGGAAAGTGAACCCTGCTTCACAAGGACTTCCATCCCGCTTGTGACAGGCTGACGATGGGGAAGAAATGTGTATGCTATGGAAGGGAGAAATGCTGACGTCTCATAACAGAAGAACTAAGGAAGGCATCTGCATTCGGCTGTGAACCATCCCGACAAGTTACGTTTCGGAGTATATCTACCATACCCGCATAAAGACGTCGAAATTGTAAACATTCGCTGTAAACCTATCCTCAAGAAACCGTGCCGGTGTTTTAACGTCTACCTATTTACACTCGTGATGGTAAGCAGAATCCCACGTTTCTGAATTCAGTACGCAAACTGGACAAAACTGTAGATCCAGTAAAAATTTTAGGGGGAACCAGTGACGTTAAGATTAAGTATCGCATCAGTTGCATAGAAATTTGATGGCTGGCACGATTGGCTCGTGTGTGCTTTCTTCCAGTACTGTCTACGTTGTGATGGCTGACGTGAGAGGTCTACCACGGTGGCTATGTAATACTTGGTTTGACGGTCCATTTTGGCTACGGTCACTTGGGTGGCCATATTGTCCTAGTCGGGCTGACTGGCCTTAGGGTCATGTTAGCAGCCCCAACCCCTCCGTTTACTAAATATATGTATATTCTGCCCTAGCATTATGCCTTTTTCGCATTTAAAGAAGACTCGGGACGCTACAGCTAGGGCAAAATATAAGCGTTCAGCGAATAGGGGGATCGAAGCCTCTGGCAGCATGGCCATCCAAGTCACTGTGGAATGTGCAGGACGCCATTCGATAGCATCGTTTTATGCTTTGTGCACTTGGATCGCGTGCATCCCGTTCCTATGAGACCCGATTGCCCCATCTGCTCAGGCTTCCACGATACCATCGAGTTTATCCCATGGCATCAAAAAAGTCAGGAATCACAATTTGTGTTGCGTGTGTCTCCATTCGTCCAAAACTTGGATTCGTACCCCCATCTTTCATTGGGCCATATTGTCGTGGAAGAGGAGGACTAAGAAGTGCGCATTTACTGCACCGAGTGCTACGCGGAATTGATGGCACTACAAGAAGACATGCGCTCGAATCTCGACGACTAGGACGGTTAGCTCGTGGGTGCTTCTCGCAGCACTGATTACGTTGTGATGGCTGACAGGGGAGGCTGACCAAGGGGAGCGTCGGGGACGACACTCGAAAGAGGAGAGGGGCTATGTAGTACTTTGTTTGTTCGAACTGCCGATTTTGGCCACTTGGGTGGTAATGTAGTACTAGACGGTTGGCTGGCATCCGGACAAATCCCTGTTTCCATAATATGTGTGTTCTGCCCTAGCACTATGCCTTCTTTTACCTTAAAGAAAGTCTTGAGATGCCACAATTCATTAGTGGAAATGATCTAATAGCAAAGTGCACTTGTCTTAGACTTCGGTGGCCATGTGATCCCACCTGATTGGAGACTGGTTAAAGCGTATTTTAAATAGGTGCACTTTATCCTCATTATTATTGCTTTGTAAAGTCATCAGTTGACGCAGTGGCACTTTCCGTGCATAATTTTTACTGGTATGTAATTGCTCCTCGCCAAGTGATTTTGTTAAGGCAAATTGATATTTATAATAGTTGGCTTTCCTTAAGGCGATTGGATGTTATTTGGTGTTATTTATCTACACCCTCTCGTTCATCAGATTTTAGCCACTCATTTGGGTATTTAATGTTTCTGACGGATTCTGATGCCTCAACACTCAGCATTACGATTGATGCTGCTAAGATAAACGTCCGCCCCCCTGATCCCCCACCATTAAACTGTACTTTACCAGATCATTGCTTATGTAAGGTTAGTTGTTCGACTGCTCTGCCATAGTAGAAAATTAAAAGGAATTCCATTCCAAAACTCATAGAATGTATCATCGAGTGCTTCATGTAAAATTTTTTTTCTTGTGACTTTGGTTAAGTAAGACCAAGACTGCCTTTTAGACGGAGATTTGTCAATGTGGCTCTGACCTAGGAGTAACTGAAGCTAATGCTAAAGGTATTTACGCTCATTTGGGTTTCGTTGACGGACGCGATGTGATGGTGGCTGAGGGGTATAGAATGGACACTCTTCACGTCTGGGGCACTCATGATTTGAGTACAAAGGATCTTCTTGATTGGCTAGAAGAATATAATCCGAAGGGCGTTGAATGGATCGATGACTCGTCTTGTAAGCATGCTCTTGTGCATAGTGGTGTTTGTAATTGTTTAATAGCGAATTCGTCTCTTTAAGGTAATATCCTCATGCAAAGTGAAAATATCGTCCTGCGTGTTCTAAATAAGTTAGCTGAGCCCTTCGATCGTCGAATTGCACTTGCGGCAATGGCTGCAGTTGTCTCCACAATGGATGCCGATGACAACAGTGGTTTTGTGGAATCACCCGATGGCTCAAAAAATGTGCCTGTGGTTGGAGCTACCACTAACTTGATGCCCCCAAATGGGAGGTGGTTCAAGTCTGTCTCTTCTCCGGAACGTGCTTTCTGTCTTTATTTTCGTATCGCGCACAAAAGTACGTTTGTTTCATTTTTCTTATATCCCTGTTTTAACCTTTCTGCCTTTAATCAGTGCCCATCACCTCCATGCATACTAACAACTGACTTGTTGGCTCATCAAATCGATCTCGGACACTCATTTTACTATCGTAGAATAGTGTACACTCTCCATTGCTCTTGGCAGTTTACTTTAACTGATTAAATTTCCACCATTTTAGGTGACGTGAAGTTACCTGGAGCTGAGCGTCGAAGCAATTATTATCGTCGGTACGGCAACCCAAATTATGGCGGAGCAGTCGGTCTCCTGTCCCGTTCATATCGACGTCGCGCCAAGGCCGTCACACCATCCACTGACACGCGCTGCGTCACTCTAAAGGCTCCACGGAGTCTCATCACTTACGACGACGACGTTCATGGTCTGGTGGTGCATCTTCAGCAAGGCAGTATAGCCGATTCCGACGAAGAAGATTGTCATCCGCGGCGGCACAATTTACCCCCTGGTCGACGAAGAGAGGCTGCAGGTGATTGAAATACTTTCACTGTCAGGCGTTTTTCATCGTAGTCCATTACCGGTTTCGTCCTTGTAAACCGAGTACACTGCTTTTACGAATTAAAGTAAATGTGCGACTTGGAAGAAATCATGGAACCTGATCCGAATTCTTCAGTCAAGTTTGTCGCAACTAAAATAAAATGGTACTGTTTGTAAATGGTTTTTTAAATTATAAAATGCCGCTTATTCTTGGCAACAATGTGTCGTTTCAACTTATAGAATTCATGGAATTGCGGCCTCACTGATATGCACACAAAATTTCTGCTAGTTTTTGGCTCTTCCCAGGTTTTTTAATCTCCAAGTTATAGTCAAGCAGACTTTTATAACCTCCTTCGATGATCATTAGCTTTGAAAATAGGTCTTAGAAGCCATTGGATGTTCCAAACTCGGGTTCCATTTACGGAATGTCGACTGCCTCCATCTAACTGATGGGTAATTATGATTTGTGTTTATTTGTTTCAGCTAGCGGACTGTCAAGGCCGCCCCGAAACCCACCTCCGAAGTGGCCACGAAGGTTTTCGGGCACGTCATTAACCTCTCTCGATGCAGCTACTGTCTTCCACCCACCGGTTCACCAGTCAGCACTAAACTTCGATTTTGGACGGATGAGCGTCAAACAACGCCTGGGTACCCGCATTGGGGAATCTGCGCCAGCCCTCGCCACTGTAACTATCTTCCCCGATGACTGCAGTAGGCAGGGTGATTGTGGGGCAGTGCGAATGCTCACTTCTCTTCGCATGGTGGCTGATGTCGAGGAGGAGGCAACGAAAGCCAAACTCTGGCTTCAAAGCGAAAATATATTTAATCAACGTGGGTAGGTCCCTCTCCTCTTCTCACTTCCCTTGATCCATTTTTCTGTAGAAAACGTTATGCAATCTCCACAACGCTTCCATTATGCTTCAATTTCACCTTCTTTAGACCTTCGGTTATGTAGCTTTCATTTCTGCGCATCTTTTTAGCCTTCATGCCTTTTTATTGGAAACCTTGGCCAATAGAAGGTGCTGCGTGGGTGCCGGTTCGCTCGTTTAATCTGACAGATAAACCTTTAATTTGGACATTTACTTCAGTCAAAAACCTCACCCTCATGACTTTCCCATATTTCATGTTTGCAAGCTCTAGAAACGACCGGGAGCACTATGTTACACGCATCTTGGTATGCCAATGCTGCCCGTTCTACTTATGTGCGCATACCTTTCGTACTAAAGGCCAAAATAGTGTAGACGCTGAACTAATTTGTGTTGCATAGAACAGAACTATTTAGATTACGAAAACGGCGTCAAGTTTTCTTTGTATTACCTGCGTTATTGATTATGATCAATTACGGTTCAACGTCAGCATCTCTTGTAGTACTTCAATAAGAACCAGACGTGAAGACTTTTTACCCGTTTTGAATGCCGTCGTTGCAAAGTATTTCTCTTTTAAATGCGTTTTGCCACTGCAGGCGCGAATATACTGACACGCAATATTGACTTATCCTAATCAGAAAGTGCTTGATGATGAAGGCTTATAAACGTGCTAATTATTAAAGGTAACGTGAGCTTTCTTGAGTTTACATTTTGGTTCTGATAAAATTGATTGAATAGCAAGGTGACTTATTTTTTTGTGATTTCTCCTTTTTGCAATTTTTTCTTTTCAAAGGCCAAGTGATCTGCGGCAGTCTTCGAGGTGGCACCGTCGCCGTCGTCATTTGGATGGTACGCGGACCAGCAGGAAAGGTGGGGTTTGGGATCGACTTGGCTGAGACGCTTGCACTGCCAAACACCATCGCGCCTTCCTCCAGCGTTTTAGTCGCCTCAACTGTTTGCTTCTTCAAAGTGTAGCAAGTATTGCGAACTAGTTTGTCACGCTTTCGCGCGAATCCAGAGGCATTTATCCAATCATGTGCTTATTTCTTTTATTTGATTGATAAATAGAATTCAATTGTGATGCTTCCTTTACGTGTCATCTCACTTTCATTACTCCCCTTATTTCGGATTCTGTTTCAATCCCCGAACCGGTCGCCTTTTAGAGGATTGATTGCTTGGTGAACTAGTTTGCCATCATTATTTAGTTGTTTTTTTTTCCTTTTTGAAGTATACCAAAGGGTGAGCGGGACCGTCGTTAGCGTGCCTAGATCTTGTTCCTGGTTGGAATTCATGAAGGAATGGATCTCTACGAGTAATTACCTCTCACTTCTCTCTTTAGAGTGTTATTTCCTTGGCTCTTCATCAATTATTTCAATCAAATGGCTTTTTGGTCACCTGGTGTTTATCGTTCCGTGTTTTGCCAAAGTTATTGCCATGATTCCACGTCTCTCAGTAGATGGCGCGATACTGACATTTTTGGGAACACAGTGCATGCGATTGCAAAATCTTGAATAAAGCCATTACAGAACTGGGAGCGTGGCGTTTCTTTTTTTGCTGGGTCTATTTTCATATTCATCATTTAACTTATGCGTCACCGTAAAAGCGACCGCTTCACAAAATGTACACTTTGGCCGCGTTTGAGATGGTGCTTATCGATTGTGCTGTGACGGGTACTGTGCCGTCCGCGACGGCGAAGTTCTATCACTGTGGGGATTTTTGGATTGATTGATTGATGGATTAAAATTTTATCACGGATTGGGTGTTACAGCAGCATTCATTGATAAGAAGGAAGATGGTCGAGTTTTGATTCTGTCATCCAGAAGACAGGCCACAAGGGTGGGTGGACACAATAATCTGATGGTTGCTGGTGGATCCAGATTGGGGTAGGTGGGTTGTTCTCCCAACCACTCTCAGCAGGCAGCATATTTGCTGGCCAGTCACTGGTCTAACATCACTCGGGCTGGTGCAGTTGCACTAGATTTCCGTTCCCTCATCTCGTGTACTCGCACTTTCCGCCGGTCGAGATTGACCAGGTAGTGAGAGTAGAGAGGGACCAAAGCGAGTACGTCGACATTGGCCCGCCCAACAGTTTTCCACCCAAAGGGGTGCGTGTGTCAGCATTTACGATTGTGCAAATTCAACTAGTGGAATGTCCATTCGATGAGAAAAACTGTCCTTAGTAATGACGTCATCGTGGGTTTTCAGAACTTTCGGAGACGTGATGCGAAGGCCTCGTCAACGTAATGAAGAAAATGAGGCGCCGTCGTCCTGATCAATGCTCTAACTGCTATTACCAAAAGTTTAAATTAATAAACACTTTGATAAAATTCGAAAATAAAACCCTTAGCAGTTAAACAAAAAAGCCCTGTTTCGTTCTTTACTCAAGACCCTTTTACTGTCAAATGGTTCATCCACTGCACTAATTGTCAGTAACACGTAAAATGATCCTGATGTTTACCACTTATTTAAGTAGCAAGGCGTATATTGGCTCCAGTTTTGCTCATCACACGAAGGACCGAATTCGGGAAACTATAGTTATTTGCTTAATACGACACAAGAATAACCAAAGTGATTTTCCATACCACACGCAATTATATTTAGCACTCGATCCGCTGAATGAAAGCCGCTTTCTCTGCTTCTCGGTGTGTGTGTGTGTGTGAGATTATACAGCGAGCTCAACAGTGAACACGCTAACCAGACATTGTGTGCTGAATTGCAACAATGAATGCCTCAAACTACTATGCAGTGTGTGAAAATCGCACACGGTACAGAATGCAATACTACATGCCCTCTCCATGAATCTACCTGGATCTTCACAATAGAGCCAGGATATTTGTTTTGTAAGCATCAAAGACGCTTCACTGTTTAACAAAGGCTTAAGCTCATGAGGCTTCGATTTCGTTGACTCAAGTGGAGTGTAGTTAATGCCTTCCGTATTTAACAGGGGAAGTTCTTCCATCACTGACTGGGCAATAATTCAAAGGCTAACTGTGTATGCGATAGCCGAGGCAGTGATCGACAGAGCTCCAACCTAGGCATCACCAGAGCATCTGTTAGTAGTTGAAAATCTTGGCGGTCGATAAGTGAATATTTAAGTCACGTAGCACAAAGAAGGCATGAGAGGCTAGTTATTTCGGAAAGTAAACAAAACAACCACAAGCGAAGCCAAACCTACGTGCCAGGTGGTAGGTTCCAACGCACACTACGCTGCTAGGTTTCGGTTCCGTCCAACCAAGTCAACGTCGATCACACTTATGGACTAAACGTGAACAATAATCATGACGTAAGCAAAACACCGTTTCACTTCAGCGATCGAACGAACAGCAGGGTAAGTTTGCAGAGAAGCTGTCAATCGTTGACCAAACTACGATTAACTAGCGCAACCCGTACCCGCCAGAGCTCCTCCTCCAAATCGCTAGCTTTCAAAGCTAAAGCATTTAGTGAACCCCACGCATTACGAAATGCGCCACAAAGGACGCCCCTGCCACGTAGCACAACCAGACCCGTCACTCTTGGGTCGTATTGAGCCTTCTCAGCATACCCCCGCGAGGCTACTGAATGCTCGACGCCAAATCACCGCTTCGAACTACCATTGATGGTGAATCACACGACTGTCTATCCCGCCTACTTCCTGGCGGACCGAATAACAAAGCAGGCATCATCCATCTCGAACATCTCCGTTAGAAACTTTATATATCGTAAACAAATAAGGAATTAAGTTGATGCGTGCCTACGGTCGTCTAATTCGCGAACAATTAAAATTTGAGTGCCGCTGATCTGATCAAGTGCTGCCAGACCATAAAACAATCCGACCCCAGTCCAAGGAGATGAGAGAGCGAAGACCGTTACACACGAAAGTTAAACTCAAGTTCATAATGGAAGTCAATGATTCTTTGCCCGACAAAGCGGATGCATATTAGGAGAGCGGAAAGAGCACCGAACGAAGCTGTTAGGAGGAGGACGCCCAGAGGGGGGGTGTGAGAGGATGGGAGGAACTGAGAGGAGGCCAGAGGCATGCAGAAAAAGATAGAGAGATAGTGAGATGAAGGTACGATGCTTTTTGGAAGACGACCAATCAGAGACACAATATAAAAAATGAACCAGAGGAATAGTGAGAGTAAAATTAAATCTAAAATATAGTCGTACATAGAGAAGATAGAGGAGAGTTGGCGGTGGAGAGAAATGAGAGTAGGATAACTCAGACGGAGGCATCCAGAGGGAAGAAAAGGGGAAGAAATCATGCGCGCAAGAATGAGTGAACGTAGGACGAAAGAAGGAGTATGTGAGGCAATAGGGTGTGTGAATGGATGAGTTGGTGCAGCGGAATTATTTACACAACGTACACAGGGAGGCGTTAAACCGCAAGAGTGCGTCGGAGTAACAACTGAAAGCACGTTCGTTGTTTGTTGTTCGTTTGTGTTTGCGAGTTGCAGCGGGGGAGGGAAGGCCGTGTAATTTGCATAACCAATCAAAATAATGGGAGCCAAGAGGCATCGCACCCAATACCTTATTGTTCTGCACACAAAAAAGAGAGTAAAGCGACAAGGGACAGGATTAAAGAAGATCACAACGCCACAGAGAACGCCGTGGTCGATTGCTGTTGATCTTTTGGACATCTGGGCGAGGAGTGTTGGGAGAAGCCTGCAAAATTCAGAAATGCAACATATGATTGAAGATAGAACTTATTTCAATGGTCCATAGTCATGCGGATTCGTAAAAGTTGTCAGTAATGATTCATAATCAGGCTTACTGAAAATGGCCGAACTTAAAAGGAACCCATTTCGAAAATGTTTATTATTCTTTTAAAATCACGGGAGACTACACAAAACTGCGTTATTTCCCATATTGCCTGTGACTAATTTACATGAGAAGCAAATGACTTGGCCTGTTGATCCACCGCGATTACAAACGAGTACAGGAAAACCCGATTTATTAAGCTTGAAACGGAAATACGACTGATGATGACCAGAAGAGTGAAACCAGGGAGAACCCACAGACGTATTCGCAGAGTTGCAGTGGATGACAAATTTCACAAACTGCTACCTGGTAGAGTAAAAACAGCGCCCGAAGTTTAAATCTACCGCGCACAAACCAGTGCAAAGCAGCGGAGAGTTACAAATAGCACAAAAGCATTTGACAGCCCATGAAAATTAACCAATAAGGCAGGGCAAATTATAATTACTATGTAATTATACGTACTGCGTTGCAAAGTAGGCACAATAAAACAATACACATCTACTTTTGTGAGACAACCTTTAAAACAGGAAACTAAATATGAAAAGGACTTGGGGGAATCCTCAAATGAGCATTGGTAGGTTATCGTAGTTACTTGTAATTTATAGAAAATGCGGTCAATAAAGCCCTAAATGAAATTATCAAGCTGTGGCCTTCTTAAAAATGTAACCAGATAACAATGGTGCATGCCGCAGTATGAAAAGTTCATTCAATGATTGCACCAATTACAGTTGAGGTTATCACACTTGGTCTTAAACTCACAGGGCAATGTTATAAAGTTAAACGAATATGGATACAAAAACAAGGTTGAATTTCCATTCCACCCAAACGCTCATGCGACTGAGGGAAGCATTGCATGCACACAAAGAGCAAATACGGTATTTCACTGAGCCAACAGCAACAAAAAAGCAATTAAATAGCAAGTATTGAGCACAATTAAGTGGTTAGTTGAAACCCAAACAATTTTGCCTTGCTAGAGGTTGTTCTTTTGTCACAGACAAATGTGTCATGAAAAGACACCAACCACCATCGATGTTTTCAAGCATTCAATAGCATCGCAGTAACACATGTGTACACAGATAAACAAAGCACAATTTTTGTCCTTTGGGTAAAGCACAAACTATTGCAAGAAGATTGCCCAAGTATGTAGAGATTAGACGCTAGCGATCACTAAGTTACCGCAAGACAAGATCTTTTGTTATCTACTGATAGCGTTAGCAACAGAACACCAAAAAAACTGCGAAACATTGTGCCATAAAATTGGTCTGATTGGGAAGGCAAATCATCTACTACGACGCCACTGAAAACAAGATCCAGGGCAGGTTCGCAAAAATTGTCGCACCCTTTAGTTAGTGGAATGCAGCCAAATAATGGGACGAAACCGGAAGACAGAGGGATGTGGTCAGAAGGAAGGTAGACGCACGCGGGTGCCGCATTAGGCACGATCAATGAAATGCACATGAAAGTGGACCGCGTTCGTTGAAGTGCCATATACTTCAACCAATGCAACGCCACCAAGTAGCAGCGGTAAGTCATTGAAAGCACTCAGAGGAATACACATTAATTGCGCCTCACTATTATAAAATTACTTCATGGGAATACATCCCAAGTAAATTACTGCATGAGGCTTAAAATAAGCCACTGACAAAAATTCAAACAGTATTCGGACAGGAAACAACCAGCAAAATGGGCTGGGAAGACGGTAGAAAGTAAATTACCTACTCAGCATGTGCAACGCAAAAAGCAGCATGAACAGAATACATAAAAAGATGTATAAAAGAGGATAATGCTAATTAAAAGCAGTGTGGCTAGGCGACACCTTAGTCAAAAGTGGCGTGAGTGATCACGGATACGTACCATTTTTTGTTCCATTTTCGTTTTAATGGCTTGAGCAAGCATTCGAAAGGCGACTGTAACGTTTTCGCCTTCTTTCGCACTGGTCTCGAGAAATTCGATGCTGTGATTTTTGGCAAACTAGAATGATAAAATTTTAGTTAAATAACACTGTAGGAAACCGTGACAAGACATACTACCACCTATTCATTCGCAAAAGCACAGTGGAAGGGTAAATAAAACTAAAACCCAGTTAAAAAGGGTTTTTCTAGGCCAATCGGGAGAACACTTGCAGAAACCGCTCGAAAACAGCCAAGATAAGGAAGCGAGGGGAAGCGGCTGGGTTATGCTAAAAGTACCCTGATAAAAAGATGGAGAATCAATTGGTCCAAGTTAGTTTCAAAAACAGGGGCCAGGTAAAAATTAATTCCACATTTCACAACAAACGCCTACACGAATTTGCATATGTACATAGGAGAGCAGAGCACACAACAAGGTCGATCACATCAAAAGGCAGATTTAAGGAGGTGACACAGTCACAAGCTGAAGGACCGTAACTGAAGTAGCGATAACGACTAATAACGCACAGAATGATAGACGTGTGGAAAATTCCACCAGGTGATTAAATCTGAAAATTGGATTCCGAACAAGTCACAATCGAAGTAAAAATGGTCAGTCGCGCTCGGCTACTGAACGACGAGGTAGCGGAACAGCCTCTAGACTGCGATCTAAAAAAAACTCACGAATTGGAGAAATACGAACCAATTTACACCAACTTAGTAGTGACTGATTGCACGAACTAAAAATATAGATTATAGCAGCTACAAACCTCAGCAGTAAGAATGAAATTGTCAGCCCATCAAGATTAAAAACGAGTGAAGCTTAGAGTACTAGCTGAACGACCGCTAATACGAGCCTGTTTGCGAGGGCGCTAAAGGTGGTGTATTTGCAGGTGATAAATGAGTTGAAGGAGCTTTCAAAACCTGAAACCAAGGAACAGGATGAATAAATCCATTACACAACAATTTTAGCAAATAAATGTTTTTTTTTTGGTTGAAGGCAACGATTAAAGCTACTTATGCAACACAATAAGTCTGAAACTAACGCAAAAGCAACACTTAAGGATAAGCACGGCAAGGCGAACTCATATTTGATCACAAAAATTATAGTACCCCAAAGCTATTTTAAAAGGTCATTGTATATTCGAAGATATTTAAAAGCAACGATAGTAATGATGCAGAATAGGGAATTTAGCGATGAAACGCATAACTTGATCGACTAAGGATGGACATCGCCTCCTATACAAGGCAAAATAAGCCGAAGTGGTTTAAAACTGACTGTTGCAAGCTAAAGAAAACGGAAGAACCGACGATAACTATCCAGGGCATAAAAGTCAAACAAACTGTTCGACGGTCTTTAAGAACGGACGAGGATTAGATACTAAAGACTTGAATGCAATCAGATGTCTACAAAAACGACTAGCTACAGTTCATTAAGCGAACAGCCTAGATAGCACGGATAAACACTCTGGATCGTGTCGGATCCTATTTATCCAAGTTGGAAAACAGGTGCAGGAAGGAAGTGAGTAACGTGTGACAAACTATGATGAGCAAGTGATCCAGCTGCAGAACGAAATGTGGCCACACGAAGAGACATAAGACAACTCTCACAAATAAACTATCCAATTATCATTGCCAGTCAATTTCAGATACTATAGGATATTCATCGCATCCCACAGATGAAGTAAGCCGTCAGCCACTCTGTGGAGGAGTGTAGACTTCCCACCTCAAAATATGATAAAACCGGCAAAAAAATGAGTAAAATGTCACCAAAGTTAGAAACACATTTTAATCAAACATGCCCGAACAAGGCTGAGAAAAGAAAACTGCAAATAAATCAGATCAGTTTGGACACGGTCCAACAGAACAAGGGGGTTTGCACGAGCGAATATACGTATCACAAACTGGCAGGCCTTCGCAACTATTTTATGCACACAGACTGACGCAACACTATTTTCCCTCCCTCGATCTCCGAGGGTTAAGTGGTAGGAGCAGTGACCGCACCAGACAGCAACAGGCGGGATCGTACTTTCGCACCAATCACGGCTGAACTAGCGGTAGGCGAGGGCACAATTGCACACATTCACACAGCACTGATTTATTCGGCCTACCACTTTGTCCCTCAACATGATCACAAGTGCCCTTTAGGCGGAGATACTTTATGCGCCTGTGTATCACAATGTTCGATGAAAGTGTCGTCACCCATTACCTTAACTGGTCACGCTTTGGAAATTTTGAGCCATAGGTATTTAAAAAAATAACGGTGCATAGAAGGTTACTGCAACAATCAGAGCATTAAAATCGACTGTGGAACGCGTTGGGTTGGAGACCATACGGGCTGACTATGAAAGTAGCAATGGATTTAATTTCAAGGCTACGATACAAAGACCTCGAGAAATCCAACACAGACACCCAACAGGAAGTGAGGTAATAAACAACTTTCTACCAGGTATAATCGCACGCCTTGAGGTGGCTTTGACAAATATACTAAATAATAGGACAAAGTATAAGGAAATATCCCAAAAATATTAAAACTGTTTTCAAAAGGTAAAGAATTTAAAAGAAAAAGATCAAAATTAATAAGAAAATGTAACTAAGATCCTAAATATAAGTGTTGCTATCGCATAACAGCGAATGACTGGCAATTCAATGTACTTTGGGCACTCGCAAATTAAAAAGAAACCAAAAACAATAAAACAGAAAGATATTAACCATCAAAATGTGGGATTTGTCAACTTCGAAGTTCGATAATAAGCTCTCTAACATATAAAAAAATCCAAAAGTTTAGGGAACGAAGTACTAGCATGCATGAAGGCCAGCATACCTCTTGAGCCTCTTCCTTAGTGACTTGTCGTTGGGAGACCATGTCACATTTGTTGCCAAGCAACATCCGTTCAACATCTGAGTTTGCATGCTGCATAACGAAACAAAAGGACTAGTAATCACATGTTACCGCGTGAGACCTTTGCATTTATGCTGTATGTAGAATATGAATGTCCCACAGAAATGCAGTCCAGCTGATGAAAGTGGTGCAACTGGGCAGGATGTTCCTAAATTTACTACACGCATAATCGCTAATATGCTCCATCGCCAAAACGATAACAGTCAGTGTCAATAGGAATGGGACATTAAAAATGTAACCTCGCTAACATCTAACACAGAGAATGCATTCACAAGAAAAAACGGTGAAAATAAACAACTCACATCGTCAATATTCGTAAGCCATTGTTTTATGTTTCGAAATGATTGATACTGCGTTATATCATACACTAACATTATACCCTAGAAAAAAGTAATGGGAAGCAGGATACACGAACCATAGCACCCCGGTAATAAGCCGTCGTAATCGTTCGGAAACGTTCCTGACCGGCTGTGTCCCAAATTTGAAGTTTGATCTTCTTACCATCAACATCAATGGTTCGGATTTTAAAATCAATGCCTGAAAGGATTAGGTCATAGCTAAAACCCACTTAGAATAAATAAAACTCATCTCCATGGTCAGGCATGTGGATGAAATTCCATTACGCAGCCAGCCCCTCATTTTGAATCTTAGAAACACAATTGATTGCACACAACTTGGGTGATTTAAAGCCTTGTCTTACGTATCAATTTATGAGTCTCAAAGGCTATTTAACAAACATCCTCGCAAACATGAGAAAAATCTGCGTTCAAAGGGTTGGTAAAATAGGCACATGCTAGGCATAAAAGCCCCTCTGCGTTATCTACTATTATATATTAGATGCGATAATGGCTACCAACCCGACACGCCTAAGTTGCTCGACAGGACCATGCAGAACGCAACAAAACACCGACTGTCAAGGAGGAAGAAAAAAAATGTGATGTCCACGCACCTATCGTTGCGATAAAAGTTGCATTAAATTGCTCCTCCGTAAATTGAAAAAGAAGACTTGTTTTTCCCACACCAGAGTCACCGATTAGCAGCAGTTTAAAGAGATAATCATAGTTCCTCGTCATCTTCCCTTACTACAACCACACAATACAAACTATCCAGTACCTCTGCGAATACGTTAGGTTAAACAAACAAAACACTCGAGAAATGGAGTTTCCACTTTGTAAGCTAGCAAGACGTTAATTATACAGACTAAACCAAAAAAGAATTTTACGGTTTGGTGTGTTCTCTTAAAAAAGGAATTAATTGAATCTATTAATTAAACTTCCAAATCCAACGCATGCCATGTTTTAACAAAGCTGTCCGCACTGGTATTAGAAATAACATTCTTGTGCGACACCAGCAGATATGTTACAAACTTGTGGTTATGTAGAATTCACTCCCTAACGTGACTCCCAAATCAATACATTAATATTTCACATGAATATTTGCGCTTTGTGTCATTTTTTGGGGAATTGTAACCCAAGAGCTTACTTAACCTTACCACATTGCTTCTTTAACATCAATAAATTGACTTTTGTATATAAGGGCGTAGTGTATTTATCTGTTTATTTTTGTTGTCAGTCACTTACTAAATCAAAGTTGGAATCAAATAAAGCGTAGCTAAATATAATGCGAACTATTGCGCCAAACATAATCTCTGAATCCATCCGATTGCAATACCAAAGCTAAAATCTTGACTTGTCACGGTTAACGATCCAAGAGAATCGCAGCGTATAATCGGAAATCACTTATCGTTGTGGCAAGATTATGTAACTTTTGCAACCTTTATTGAAAATAAGGCATCAATATCGATAAATAAGTTTCGTAAGCGGCCTAATTCGCATAGAATAAGGCTCTATTTCCCGTCTAAAATAGCGGGTTCGGGCAGAAAATTACTCCCATTTTTTTTGCTTGGCGAACACATGTGATGAATGTTATTAATTATTTAATCCATTTCGTACCTCTACTTCCAGTTTGAAGCCATTTGATTGTGAAGAGGCATCTTATAATAGAGCAGTATGAGTGAGGTTTACGGAACATCTGTGTTTATTGAGGACCAGAGTCCATTCACGCCTTGATGTTTGGTAGCCTCCTTTTGGTCGCAAGCTGATAATAAAATGGCCGTTTGTCATCCAAAGGGCATTTTCAAGCAAACATAAGTTACAATTGCGCTGCCATTTGTTTAATCCAAGTACTAATATAGATGTCTTTTATTGCACACGGTTTTGGCAGAAATCAGCTCAGCTACCTTCAATGTGCGAATAAATACACACCTAGTAATTTATATGTTCTCGTTTAGTATCAGATATCATACCACTGAATGGAGTGATATGATTCGATGTCGATGTGTCGTATTGTGTGATGTTCGATTTCATAAATAACCAAAGTCTTATGCTTGAAGTGGAATTCGCTTTTGCGTCGAGGATCAGCGTCACTTTCACAGACCGATGGAGCTCCACTTGAGAGTTAGATATACACCTAATTGCATGGGCTGTTGACTTGTACAATACCTTACAGGAACACCATCAAGGCAAAAATTTCCCCCAAATGTAAAATCGCGTATAATACAAGAGAAAGCCTGTGTTTATGTCTCTCCATGACAATTAATAAACTTTTGCCACCAAACCAGGTGGCAAAAATCAGTGCGAATTCTATGGCACTGAACAACAATTCCACAATTGCTGTGAATATGCCTAGTCGTTCAGTCAGGTGACAATAACCAGTTCAGAATTCAGACATGCTTGGGAACTCATTATGAATGATAAGTGGAAATGAAACAACAAGTTTTGGGTTCACAAAAATGAGTGTTCCCTTTTCTCCAGTGAATAATCATTTTTTTGAGAACAAGAGGGCATCCGATAGCGACAAAAGAAACATCCACCTGTTAAACGATTGCTAAATGGGTAGGAAGACGTTTAGCTGAGTGTTGTGAGCATTAGTTAGACTGTGTTCTCCACAATGTCACTACCCAGTGTGGGAGGAAATGCAGAAATGTATTGTCATAAACATGGAAACGGTTGAGTTGTTCAGTTTGACATAGTTCGCGCTATTTTGACCACTTTGTGCACTCTAGACGAATCCGATGACAGATATGTCACCTTCTCCTCAATATCAAGTAGCATGTGTCTGGGTAATTACGTGGACTGCGTGCAGAAGTTATCCCAACATGTGGACTTGGGATGCAAAACGTAAGGCAGTTTAAGTCATCATGAAGGGCATGTATTCCAACCTTCGGTTCGTAGTGCCTGAGACCTTGGGATAGCACCAACACCAAGCATGCATAGAATGTTCCCATGGCCTCAGGCTCTCATTGAGGCGTGTACGCTGTGAAGTTGCCTTTTAACTGAAGCCTACCCCACGAGAATACAGGTGCTTCGATGATGGACTTCATCAACAGTCGTTGAGTCGACACTACGTACGCAAATTTGCGTGTACAGACCTAAGCATGCACAAACTTGTCACTGCCTGCCTGAATAGCAATCCAATACACACACACACACACACACACACACACACACGTGAGCGTGCATGCTTCACCCTGTTCAATGGAGGTAGCCAATGGGAGTGCAATTATGGCACACAGTTTTCTTCTTCTTCTCAGACTGTGGCTTCTTCTGAGAAGGCAGTAAGCATCTCCAAATGCGGGTGGTGAAGTTTTGTGTGTAGGAGAACAGGCACGCGTGCGCGTAGGTGTGTGAGAACATGGTTTCAGTGCTCTTAAAAACACACGCATGCATTCGCCGCCTGAGACACACAGGTGCTCCGAGAACTTCTCGTGATGATGCAAGCGCGTTGGCAGAGTGGCCGTGAGGCCCTTTCTTGTGCATGGATAATGAGAGATCTCTTCGATCTTGGCCATGACTAGAAAGAGCACTCACATCCACCCCAACAGTAAGCAGCCTTCTATCCAGGTGATTTCACTTTTCCGTGTTTTTTGGCGTGTTTTTTTCCCCATTAGAAACCCATTCCTACGAGCATTTTGCGCATTACTACAGGCAGTATTTAAATGATTAAGGATTAATTTTGCATAAACTAACACCTGACTGAGTAGTTACATGCAGCATAGCTAGAAATTTGGTCGGTTTTTGTTAATTTACAGTGAAATTCCAACAGTGAAGGCTTGATGTTTGGGTGGTGAGACTACCACGTCAAATTGGTTAAATCAAGTTACTGTGAAAAATTTGGTAGATATCAAAGCTTATTGAAAGTTGGATGCACTGAAGAGCGATGGGAAATGGTTGCTCACCTGAATAAATGAGCAAATTAGGATGCATTTCATCTACCTGGTTCCATCAAAATAACAAGCTTGCAAGGGCATGACATTAACCACTCTCGATTTTAAGAAATTGGGGCTCGAGGAGGTGACATAGAATCTACGCTGCGGCGTTACGAACTTAGCGGTCGACAGCTTTGATGTGTCTGTATCAATGTGGGATAAGTTCGGGAAAAGCATGTATCGAACGTTATGAAAAACAGAACTTTAGTTCACCCTAATCAGGGTAAAAATATACCAGGCATCAAATAGTACCACACTTGTATTCTGTGCCTTTGAAGAATGTGCTTCCACAGCATTCCATAGAAGTTATTCCACAAGAGTACGTACCGGTCCAACTTCTAAGGCGTCTAGGAACAGATTTAAATCATGCAATTTGTAGACGCTTTATTTGTAACCTTAATGTTCACACCCCATTTCGTTATGAAATGAGGGTTCTGATGATGCTAACTCCTTGCAGTCAATCTCACGCAGTAATGGGGAGGGGGAAAAACAATTGGGATTGGTGCGCTCTAGAAGCATTTGCTAAATGCAAGCTAACCCATATCTATTACGGTTGATTTAACTATTTCTGTAGCTCCAAAAACGAAAATACGTCAGCTACTTTCAATCCCACCTCGAACTCAGCGAAACTTAACCGGTGTGGTACACCAGCACCAACACAAACCATCCCTTTGTGCCTCTAGTAGATCCGACTAATGATACACCGTTTTTGAATTCTAGGGGGCTTCTGAACCAACACGGTGTAATCACCAAAGTCGTAATAGGCTTGAGAACGAAGTCACATAAGTACACTAAGGTCATGATTGACGGATGCGAGCTTCATCCCTGCAAACACGTGTAATTTAATTACCAAATCTCAACTGTCAATAACAATACCAGAGCGAATTTCACGGATTGGACCTCGCGTGCACCAACACGGTTGGGAAAACACACTGCAGTTCTGGGTGAGCACTACATCGTTTGAGCGCGTGAAGAGGAAATATCCAGCATCAGAGACAGAAAAAACACGAGCAGTCTTAGGTGATGATATACGGCTAATGCTTAGAACATTATCAGCGCGACCAAACACGCACGCATGACTTTGCCGCGGATTCCACACACAACAAAATTGACCCGGCCGCAACGTTGAATGAAATACATGCAAAGGAAACACGTAACAATTATTTTAATTTTGCGTTCTAGGCATGAAAAAGAATAAAATGGAAAGTAGTGATAAAAAACTCAGTTACTCGAATTCATAATAAAACAATTTGCATGTGCGTAGGTTAAATACTAAGTAATGCGAGAAACTTATCAATGAAAATAATATCAAAGTCAGAATATGAAAAATTGGGGCTGAACACGCATGTACGAAGTAACAGCTTTAATAAAGGGTTGGGAAAACACGTGCTTTACAACATATGATTTGTTTCCGCGTCATGATTTAAACATCCAAATGAGAGTTCTAGCTGATAACAATTTGCATGTGTAAATACTGTATCATGAATGTAATACTTTGTTTGTTCGAACCACCGGTTTCGGTCACTTGGGTGGCCATCTTGTACTAGCCGGTTGGCCGGCCTTTGGGCCGTGCCAACAGCTCCCAAGCCCTCTGGTTCCAGAATATATGTTCTGCCCCAAT
>MIEF01000464.1:0-112660 GCA_001870725.1 Taenia solium
CCGTGAACCATCCAGAAAATTTTACTTTACGGGGTGTCTTCACAACACTTGCATAAAGATGGCGACAATATGAACAGATGCGAAACCCTATTCCCATAGGACTGTGTTAAATGCCGTAATGACTTTCATAAAACAGCTTTTAGGCCGATGTTTTAACAGCTAGCCGTGAACATGCGTGATGGCCAGGAGAATTCTGGGTTCCTGAGTCCATTTTCCAAACCGGATAAGATGATAGATCTGGTAGAATCGCCAAGAGGTGCCAGTGGCGTCGCGGCCAAGTATCCCCTTAGTTGGTTAGATAATCGATGGCGGAAAGGGCTGGCTCGTGGATCTTTCCTTTCGATACTGGTAAATTTGTAATGAATGTGAAAGGTTGACCGAGAAAAACACCAGGAATGATGTAGCGTTCCGAGACTTCCTTGAGGCCAGCCAGCTCGGCTAAAACAATATGGCCACCCAAGTGACCGGAACCGGCAATCCGAACAAATAATGTATTACATAGCCCCTCTTTTATTTTGAGCGTCGAGGACGACGCTCCTTTGGTAAACCTCCCTCGTCAGCTATCACAACGTAATCGGTGCTAGCAAGACACCCACGAGCCAACCGGGCAGCCGCACAGATGCTTGAGCACCGCGTCACTGATCCCTCCTGACAGTTCGATTTGGAAACTAAATTCAGAGTAAAAGGCCCTGCCGAGCATCGGCTTGCCCCTAGGGAATTGTTAGGATATCGATCTCTTTAAACAGGTATGTTAGGAAAATCTCCGCAACGAAATGCCTCCAGAAAGGTCACGACTGGTGTCGCTTCGGTTGTTAATAGCTTTCTTGAAGAACACGGAGATGGGGGAGATGCCGAAGGTGGACGTCGTTCTCAGCCCTTCTGTTATGGGATGTAAGAGATTCTCCCATCCGTATCACATGCACTTCTTTCACGCTACCAGAGTTTGCCACAAGCGGCATGGATCAGGGTGGAAATCCATCAAATTTGCGTCCGCTTTCAGCCGCCACCAGTGTAGCGTCCCGAGACTTCCACTAAGGTACAAGAAGGCATAGTATCCGGGCAGAATATATATTCTAGAAACAGAGGGATTGGAGGCTGCTGGCATAGCCCGGAGGCTGGCCAACCGGCTAGTATAATGCAGCCACCCACGTGACCGTGACCGGCAGTTCGTACAAAGTATTACAGATATTATGCGTTATGCAGAATATCATAATTGAGGACTTCTGTCATTTGCCACTAGAGCCTTCGATGGTAGCACGCTTATCATGCAGTCACTTAAAACTTTGGAACCTTGGGCCTGGTAAACATAGATATCTAATTTTTTATATCAGCATTATGCAAGGCTCAATCGCGCTACATGTACCTATGCTGCAACTTAGTTTTAACAATCTAAAGACATGCTGAATTTTCAAATACCCAGTGTAAATTAATTTGATGCCATGATTAGTTGTGATTTCGTTTTTTATATCAATTACTCTGCATTGTTTAAGTAACCCTCTGCAGGTGTCCTTACTCCGAATCCTGAATGTGTTGTTACGTCTGTGGTGTGGAGGGGTTAGTCAAATGACTGGACATTGGCAATCTTCATTATTGCTGAGTTGTAGTATAATCCCCTGGACAACATAGTTTTGGGCTAACGGTTGCTCTATAGGGGTGTTTCGTGACCTAGATTTCCGTGTTACTTTCATTTATTTTCTCTAACTGGTTTCTTGTGTAATTTGGTTTTGCAGCCATTTGCTATTTTCACTGTTATCTACCTATGATACCTAGTAGCGAACCATGGAGTAGGTTTGGTAGACACTAGTTGTATCTCTGTTATGCCATATTTGCTTCTAATGCTTCTTCTTATTAGAGGTTCGACATCGACTGAAGTTCTCATCCTTTCCCTGGATGGGAGGGAGTGTTCGAAAGTTGTTGGACCACACGTTAACCAATGGGTATGTGAGTATGTTCGCTGTACATATTTTGCTAACTATTTTACGTTATGTAGACTTTAGGAGTTGAAACGGCTGTGAAGCGTGCAATCGGTCTCATCGAATTGGCATTGGATAAAGCTAAGCTGCCTACAAATACCAAGTTTCTTTCAATCGTAGGTTCATTGCATCCATGAATAGAGTCATTATATATTGCGAAAATCCAAATGATCTTACTAGATATTTATCTACGTTGTTTTGGTTGATGCAAAATCAGCAAAAGTGGTGTATTCATTGTTTATAAGTGAAGTGGTACATATCACCTAAAATGTTCCCATAGGGTCTAGCACTGAGTGGCGTTGATTCGGAAGAAAATTCTCGAGATATTGAAAATGAAATTCGAAGAACAAAGCCCAACCTTGCTGAGCATATTTATGTCTGTAATGATTGCCAAGGGACCTTGTTTTCCGTCACTGACAAAGGTGATGTTTAAACGAGTAGACTTTCTCTTAATTATTGCGGTGCTACTTAATTTGAGGCTTATCGATGGCCGACTGTGACGCTGTAGTAGTCTAAACTGCACACTGAATGCAGTTTAATGATGGATGATAGCTTCACTAGATTGGTTGGCCATTGTTTGCAACTTTTGACCGAGAAAAATTTTCATATTGTGATGAAGAGCGGCTTATTGGATTCCGTCCTATTGCTAATCTCCTTTTTCCTTGAACCAGTGTTTCGAAGTTGGCGTTTTTTATTTTGCGTTTTCATATGTATTTTGCATGCTCCTTAATGGCGAAATCTATGTATTGTCAGTACTACTCTCTTCGGCTACAAGCGGTTTTTAGTATTTTGTTATGACAAAGTTCTTGAGTAGTCCATTTTGAGCTATTCTGTATTGTACTATAAGTTGATGTTATTTGCACTCAAAAGTGATATTGTGACCATTCATCGTCAGTGTAACGTAATGTTTTTCGCCTCTGAACTTCTGAACTTTTGTTTCGCCATTCTCTTGATTTGAATTGTGAACACCGCCTTTGAAGTGACGTTGACATGTCCTCCTCTATCGGATGGATTTTCGCTTCTGTTTCCCTTATGCTATTGTCCACATTTGATAGCAAAAATATTGTTTTGTTTTTCTCTTCGTTAGGCGGAATCGTACTCATAGCAGGTACGGGTTCGAATTGCAAGCTTATACGTGAGGACCTTTCGTCTTGTGGTGTTGGAGGCTACGGGCACATGCTTGGTGACGAGGGCTCTGGTGAGTTTTTTATTTTCTATTTCATTCCCTCTTTTTGTTTCGGGAAACCCGCTTAATCGTGCCACTGTAGTTTACTCCTTGTTCTAAACAGTTAATAGTATTAATCTCCATGATTATGCTTTTTTGCGATTGATAACTGAATGTGACTCCGAATATTACAATCTACGGGACTGCTCAACGCTTGATTACTACTAACTATCCTTTTCAAAACTTACATAGTTATCGCATACTTTTTCGAGAATTCTCTAACTTAGATGTCTCTTATTTGTCTTACTTTATTGTTCAATGATTGGTCATATAGCATCGGCATAACTGTTTCATTCATTTGCCAGCTTTCTGGATTGTTCACTGTGCAATTAAAACCTATTTGGATAATGATGAAGGACTTGTTCTCACACCGCACGATACTTCTTCGGTCAAAAGGGCAATCTTTGACTACTTTAGTCTGCAAAATAATGTAGATCTTCTTGAGCCGCATTACCACTTTGAAAAGAGTCACTACTCGGGACTGTGCAAAAAACTGGCGGAACGTAAGTCTTGGACTTCTATGGGGTATATTTGGGATGAGTAGAGGTATATCACTTTTGCGTACTATAGTAGCTCGCTCTGGAGACGACTTGTGCCAACATATCTTCTACAAGGCTGGCTTCTTTTTGGCTTCACATGTTATGGCTGTTCTTCAAAAGGCAGATCCTGTATGTTTTGCACAATGCTATTTGTATAAAAATTGATATCGCCAATGGCTGTTGTAGTTGTGAATAGAAGGATCAGATTGTTATTTTACTGACTTAAAAGTACAGCATCTATCTAGTCAGCAATCAGGGACTAGTGATGAAGAATGTTTTGCAATTGTACTTTCTTCCCTTGAATATGACATCTTCAATCATGGATGTTTCGAAATGTGGAGGAGTCAGGTATTCTGATATTTAATCCCAAAAAATTTAACTATATTCATCGCTCGCGGCTAGCTCCATGGAATTTATGTATCTTGTAGCAATGGAGAATGAAACCTGAGGGCGTCAGCGTTGTATGCAGAGGGGGTGTGTTTCATAGTTGGGATCTCCTTGAAAGTGGTGGGTTTCTCGCTACTCTGTGCATTTATCGAGTTTAAAGCCTTAACTCATATCCTACTTATTGTGAGTTGTAAATAACTTGTGCTTGGATCATTTTCCGTTGGCCGAATGAATGCATATTCTGAGAGGTTTGCATTTTCAAGTTATAGCAGTGATGCTGCTAATGGCGTTTAACACCAAGATTGTGCGTATCCTTGATCAGGTTGAGCTGCAGGCTATTTAACGATGGGAAAAGAAATCAAATTCAGCAGTGCACTTCTCTACGCTCCGCTCTCCATGTGTGCTTGTTAGCGGTGACTCACACTTTCAGCTGACTACATCACCTCTACATCAATGTGTCATGGCAACTTTTAGTAGTTTATTTGATTACCTAAAATTTCATCTCTTGGAGTTAACTACGACTTATCCAAGATACAGTATTAGTAACGAATGTAAGCTTCCATAGGTCTCCATACCTCCTTCACTCTTCAGGATTCCGAGCCCGTGTCGTGCCAGACATAAAGACAAAAAAAATCGTCACTTCTCTCCGCCTTATGTTGATCACATCCTCGGTGGCTTTCGGAGCGGCGCTGCTTGCAGCCCATGTCAAATTACATCTCAGTATTCCCCGGAACCAGACCCAACAACTTCTGGTCGAATTTCACTCCTGATTTTCCACTAGTCGCTTCTTCTAATTTGCACAATTTTTCATGATTAGGCATTCCAAAAGGAAAGCTCTATCAACCCAAGGGAATAAATGATTTTACCTTCTTTTGCTTCTTGATAGACTCTTTGACCCTACGTTCCCATCACTTCATAGAAGCTAATTACCCATCTGCCACAAATAAATGAACCCACGACCCTGTGAGTGCACCTCATAGATTGTGAAACGACTTAGTTACTCAATGCCTTGTGGAGACTACAAAGGCTATCCTTTCGCCTTGCGGTTTGGTGGCTAGCTCCAAATAAAGTGAAGGTAAATCTCAATATCTAGGGAGAATTCTCAAGGCTGGCTGTGGTGTCTTCCAGTGCACTTCCTGTCCGCTTGTGACCATTTAAGAAGGGATAAGATAGAGATCGAGTTGGTTTCGTTGTGACACGATTTTTAGTACCTTCACATCTGCATTTTTGTACATTCACATAAATTAGATTTGCGAGCCCCTGCACTAGTCTGTGAGTTGGAATTCAAGGAAACCTTTGGTGACGACGCTTGACCAGGCCTGACGAGTCGTGCACCCTCGGGAACCTTCAGCTTCCCGTTGAGTACATCGCAAACCTGGTCGCTACTGAGTGTCTCATAGAAGAGCAACGCCTCAGCCAGGATTTGGTGTTCCTCGCGATGCTTGGTGAGTACCTCACGAGCGCGTGTTAGGGAAGCGTTGAGTAGATCGTCCACCTCGCCGTCGATAGCATCGCGTGTCGCTTGACTCAACTGACTGCCATCTTGGTGAGAGTCGACAAATACCCGGGGCCCCAGTTTCTTCGATAGGCCAAAACGGCTCACCATATTCTCAGCAATCGCAGTTGCCTTCTATTAAACCAAACATGACGTGACTGGTCTGATAACCGGGTACCAACAATGACACTTCACGGGTATATAGGCTTGGACATTTAAAAGGGGAATTACACTGTACTAGCATTTTATCGAGAGTCCAAATTCACCAAATTGAAGATTTTCAATTTACCACAGACGCAAGTTACTTTTGCCAACAATTATCAGCATCTGACCCACGGGTAAATTAAATCTAGTCAGCGATGAAATACTGGTCAACTATGAAAGGTAATAATGCTTTGTTGGTAAAATAAATGTCGACACAACAACCTTGAAGTCGTCTCCGGCACCGGTGGTCACGTGGTCTATTCCGAAAGCCATCTCCTCACCAACACGACCCCCCATGAGAACGTCCAATTGAGCGATAAGTTGGGAACGCGTCCAAAAGCTTGAATCCTTGTCTTGAAGAAGGCTAGTGTGCCCGCCAGACTCGCCACGCGGAATGATGGTCACCTGAATGGTCAAATTGAAGGGTAGAAATACGCGCTCCGTGTGTGCGGGTAGCAAGTGTTGAAAGAGGGGGGAGGACTTCCTCGCACCTTGTGCAGAGGGATGCTGTCGTTGGTATAGAGCGTCATGAGAGCATGGCCAGCCTCGTGATAGGCGGAGACTCTGTTGCTCTCCTCATCAAGGGGTCGACGCTTGGCCGGCCCCATCAATAAGCGATCGCGCGCATCCCAGAGGTGGGCCATGGTAACTTCTGGCTCCTCCCTTAAGCCAGCTGTAATTGCAGCCTGATTGACGAGGTTTTGGATATCGGCCCCGGTGTAGCCTACTGTACCCAAAGCAAGCTTCTCCACGTCCACTTCTGCCGCCGCCCTGACTTTCGATAGGTAAAGTCGGAAAAGAGCTACTCGACCCTTAAGAAAACATCGGTATTCAGTAGAGGCTTTTAACGCAGTGCATTAAGGATAACCTTCAAACCTTTAGGTGTCAAGTGCTGAAGTGCTGGCTGTTCAAATGCCTCCAGTACTACATTCGTGAGTTATCACCAGTTTCAAATAAACTTCGGCTGAACCTAACTAGTGATGCTCTGACAAAATGCAGGGCAAAGAGACCGAGTGCTTCAACACAATGTTCCTAATGATGGTTCTTCAAATAAAATCACCGCAATAAAATGTATCAGTTGTGGAGTTGTGTTCAAACACTTAATAACAAGGTCAAAGTCAGATTAAATGTGAAATTGGAAACCAGTACTATCATGAAACAAATCTGTCAGCATAAATTTACGGTGGTCAAATGTGATGAAAAATATCCATTCTTAGTAATAACAAAGTATCTTCGCCTGAAAATTAGCAAGGTGATCTGCTCAAACGAGCGAAGGAATTATTCCTTGATTCCCCTTGGCAACTTAAAGGGATGCTTTGCCTCTGTATCGGACTTTAGAAGGGTAATCAAGGGAAAAATTCACTGAGCGCGTGATGTGTTACAGTATCTACAATGATGATCAGCTTTAGCAGTGTGATTAGGCGGTAAATCGTGTTCACATTTTGTGTATGATTCGGGAGCACGAATATAGATCAATTACTGTTGACATAAGTTTACCTCAAAGCTAGGTGGTGATACATAGACTTGGAAATCGAAACGACCAGGTCTCAAAAGTGCCTTGTCTAGGTCATCACGTTGATTCGTAGCTCCAAGAACAATTATTCCCTCCGATGGTTCAAAGCCATCCATCTCCGCAAGTAGTTGATTGATAGTCTGATTAGCGTAGGGGTGGAGGGGCGAAGACGACCGAAACCGACCGACTGAATCGATCTCATCAATGAAGATTAGACACGGAGCGTGTTCCTTGGCTGCAGAAAACAACTGCCGTACGCGAGAAGCGCCCATGCCAACAAACATTTCTTCAAAATTACTTCCTGACACATAGAGAAATGGAACCTGTAAAAAAATAATTTTAACGTTAAAGAAAATAGTACTAAAGAATTGGGGTTTTTCAAGCATAAAAAAGTTCTTCTATGTGCGAAAAGGGCGTATGACCAACCAGTAGCTTACGACAAAAATAAGGCAACTTTTCACTCTTCGTTGATTCCAGAAGAAAATCTTTTGTCAACAAATCACTTAGATTTGAATTATGGAAATAGAAAAACTGTTTGACAAAGAGCGTACCTGAGCTTCGCCTGCAACAGCCCGGGCGAGAAGAGTTTTTCCCACTCCAGGAGGACCAACTAAAAGTACGCCCTTAGGTAGCTTTGCCCCAAGCTTGCTGAACTTTTCTGGGTTACGCAAAAATTCAACAATATCCTCGAGCTCCTTCTTCACCTCATCGCACTAAGAAAGATCAAGTAGGTGTATAATGAGTGCAAGAACGGAATCCCGGTGGATTTTAGCATTCCGCATAAGTTATCAGCTAATACCGTAAACACTAGCATGACTTACGCCTTGGACATCAGAAAATCGTGCATCAACATTGTCCGCGAAAGACGCTACGGTTGAATCAAATATTTTCGAAAAACCTCCTCCAAGACCACGCTCAGGGGATCTGATTAAAAAAAACACCAAAGCAGCTCCCAAGCCAATCGTTACCACCCTAATTATCAACATTGAGATGGAGTGAAATGCACTGGTTTTCTTTTGGTTATTTGCACTGGATTGAACACCACGCCTGTAGGCCTCAACAAGTTGTAGCTGCACTACCGGAGTGTACCCCTTGAGCATATCCTTCAGATCGTCATGCTCAGTAATTTTTCTTGACGAACTCCTGGGCTCGGGAGAACCAAAGACACCGTGGCTGAATGAACCCTTATCACCTCGTCTTTGGAAGAATTTCGCACTTGGCAATTGCACGACCGAGAACTTTGAAATAATTTTGCAGAGTCGGTAGGAAAACAAGTCACTGTAAAAATACCTTTCGCTTAAATGTGAGGCACTCGCAAAATTTGTTACTTTCAAGAGGCGGCTGAACATGTCTATCAAAAGCAAAATAGTACAAGAAATAAGTAAATGTGAAAATATTGGACGCTTTAACGAAGTAATGCTGGCTACAAACGGCAATAAACGTGCGAGACGACGTTTGCTCTAAGGCAATAGAACAAATCCGTACTAGATACGGATGACAAAAAATGACAAATCTGCAAAGTCGACATCTGAATAATGGCAATAAACAGTTATCATCGAATTAGAGGGTGACATGGTCCCCGCACCTCAACAAATCTACAGTTATTTCGTCGACGCGTGCGACCTTCATCTGTATTCAAAGGCCAAAACCATTTTCAACATATAAAGAATGGGCCACCATTATAGGATTGCTGCGTAAAATACTGCAATTTGGAGGGGTACCACGAATTAAAAAACGGAGACCGCCACTTAGAGCGGACAAATTTAATTTGAGATACGCTATTCCAAAAAGGTCTAAACTCATGTTTTTATTTAGCAAACGAACAGTTGTGTGTAAAATAGTTGCTTGCAAAAGATTTTGTATTTCTTCATTAAAGGCCTCTACAATGAGTTCGCATTTTGCTTTAACTTTCATAAGGCGTCCACGTTTGAATAAGTCAATTTTGCCGATGTACGTTAACGGCGGGTGGTGCTCTCGACGTCGGTGTTAGGTTTTCTATTTGGTAGTCTACAAGGCTGAGTTTGGGTGCTTTTTGCACCTCTGTTCTCTTCAAATTTGTATTCGAACCTGCTCTTTCACTTTCTAGCAATTAGTAGTGGCATTCGATGTGATTGTAGTTTTTTAACTGCTACCACTTGCTTTTCAGCGTAGTCATGAACGTCTTCGATCCACTTTTTCGTATTATTGAATCATGGGATTTTAACTTTTACTAGGTTCTTCAAGTTACTTCCATGGAATCAGGTGGTTTCTCAAAGCGTTTGTTTGATGACATACGTCTAACTGCTCTGGAACTTCAAAGACTCCTTACCTTGCCTCTCACCGATGGTTCTGATAGCTGTGATTTTGATTCATTCACTGACCTTAACCCACTTCCTACATTAACAAGCATGACTGCAATTACGTCATTAACAGAGGAAGTCGAGTTGCCAGGCAGGGGGGTTAATGAATCTACGCAGGACCAGGCAATTGATCTTTGGCGAGCCGAGAGCCTTGTACAATACTCAATTCTCCAATCGGCGTGTAACTCTGCTGAAGTTATTGCTTGTGACGTGGCGGAGGTTGTTTCGGGCTGTTGGAAATTGGTTGCTGCCTTAAAAAAACTTATTGAGTTATTGAGTACAGGAGATTTGATGGACCTTTGCTGCGAGTATAATAGAGTTCATCAAGAAAATACCATTTGTGAGCAGAACGACTCGGCGGATTGTATCTTGGTGAATGAAAAGTTGGCCCAGCCTTTCAGAACTCCAGGAAGGTCGAGGTGCTCTGATCTCAATCGAACAGATGTTTTTGAGATTGTGGAGAAAATATGTGAGCAGGCTGAGGATGAAAGGAAAACTCTCGAAAATGAGCTTCGCAAGGCGCGGTATGATCTAGATCGAGCGCGAGGTGATTTGTGTTTTGGAAATACTCTTAACGCATGCATAGCATTCTACACTCTTATGAGCTTTTCATACACTTTAAGTGTGGTCTTTTGCTAAAAACGACTTTCATGTAACGCGATCACTGACAATGATAAGACGCTTTTAAAGCTGCGTTTCCTTGTTGGGCGTGCTAGTACTTTTAATCCAAAATGACAGGTTTTCCTCTTGTTAGCATTTGTCAGTTCTGTTGTCGTTTCCGTGCTCTATTATTGAGACGTTTCCTAATGCTTTTAGAATCTCACGAAGTTTATCGCAAGACCATCTCTCACATTAAGACACAATTGGAATCGGAAAACAAGCGTTATGCATGTTTGGAGGACTCCTCCTCCGAAGTTGTGTGTAGGTGGTAAGAGTAGGCTCTGTGATTGTCGCTGTACAGATACTGCTATTTGCTTTATTTTGCAGCTATCATTCGTGATATTGCAACGGAACTTGATTGCTCTGAGCCGGGCCTCAGTGGTCTACAGGTCGCACAGTATCTCAAACGTCAAGTGAAGGGGTTATTAACAGTATGTCCCCGGAAACGCAGTGCTCTTTTTCGTTTACTCTGCTGAACTATTTTTTATGATTAGGCTTTTCCATGGCTTCGATCGTGGAAAAGGATGGAACAGCCTCCCGATGGGTCATATGGAGAGGTGAACCCTTATCACATTCTTCAGCTTAAGGTATTCGGTTGTTCTACAAGAACTTACTGTTTCATCCTGATATGCTATTGTCGGTGGCTTTGATTCATGGATTACTGATTTGCCTTACCGAATGCATGATCACAGGTTTCGTGGCTTTGAGGTGGTCAAATTTCATTTTAGGAGGTGGAACTCAAGGAAAAAATCGGAGCGTTGGAGGCGACCACATCCTTTATAAATGATTTGGGTGTTGAACTGAAGGACTTAAAAGCGGATAGAGCGCGACTTCGTGGGGAGTTGGAAAGCAAAAATCTCCTTATTCAGAAGGTCAGCTTATCAGTCTTTTATTTTGCCAATTGCTAATGGCTTTAATCTTTATTCTGTCTGGTCCCACCCTACCTTTGCACTTTATCGACTTCTTACTAGCGCTTTTCATCAATTTCTCTCAACCTACCATTAGTTACTTGAAGAGGCCCTTTCTCTTGCATGCGTTGACCCTTCACCTCTCATTGCTCATGCTACTATTTTGTTGGGTTTAGCTTCGTGAAGAGGGGACTGAGAAAAGCACACAAATTGATCGATATAGAGCAACGTTTGATGCTCTTTTTGAGCCAAACACCGCAGCTAACTTCGCGAAACAGGTTGCGGAACAATACAGACGTTATGAAAGTAAATCATCCGCTCAAGGCACGATGGTGTCAACGTCTTTTATTGATGCTGCCTCAACCCAGTCAGCTCAGAGCGTTCCCAGGTTTGGAGGTAAGGTTACGATCCATTCTGTTGATAAAGTTGTTGTGTGAGTAGGCTGCCAATTTACTTTGAGCCAGTCACGTGTTTTAGAACGACACGCTCCACGTTACTCGGGCAGTCAACATCATCACGTCGATGCCGTCTCCTGTGCTACCTTTGCTCCCTCGCCTAAACCTCTTCCCCCCAAGGGGGTGTCTAGTCACAATAAAGAAAATGTTCCTGATAACATGGTATGCACGGTCTTTCTTGTTGTCATTAATGACCCGTTTGATCGGTTTCGTCTTTGGTGGGTGACAGCGGTATTTGCTTCATGCTTTTCCCCTAGGCACCCAAGACGCTAAATGTAACGCAGTCGTACCTTGGTCAGGAGGTTTGTTTTGATCTTGGCACGAAACAAACCGTCAAGAAACCTCTGAACGCCTATCCAATGCCGACTGATCCGAAGCGCATCCGGCTAGTCGAGGTGGGAGTCTTAATGAAACTCTAGTTACTATTGATAAGTTTGTAATCGATTTGCTAGATTCCCGTCTAGACTTCACCCCTAGATTAGTTAGTGTGGCTAAACGCGTACGCAGACCGGTGCTGTTGAGTTATCTCAATGTGGTCGTCTCTAAAAAACTTTTTCAACAGAGAGTCGGCCTCATAATATGAGATCCTTCTTATTCTGACAATAGGAAGCATTTACTTCGCGGATCACAAGTAGCGACTTGAGGAAACAAACAGCTTTACGGACGAAGCACCCACATCTAAATCATCGAAGTCAACATGGCTCTGAACCTCTTCCTACGAGTAAGCCGTCACCGCCGCGTCCTTCTTTATCCTCGACTGAAAAGCATGATCCGGGTTGTCCCATATCTTAAAATAATTTTAATGTAAATAAACAATCTTTATCTAATCTTGCTGTGAATGATACGTTTAAAAGGGGACTTGTTCGTTCCAAAGCATCGCACTTGCGGATTGCCGCAATAGCGCAGCAGAAACCACGCTCAACAAATACGAAGGGTCACGAGTGATTAATGCCCCGCTTGCTCGAGTTTCGAAAAAGGTAGTCTGGCTAAGCAAACCTAGGCACCACTGGAGGGTGTTTTATCCTAGTCGGGCTTTTCAGCATTAAGAGGTCTCGGCTTGGCACCCGCGCTCATGAGTCGTGTGAGGTCGGGTGCATTACTTCAGTTGACAGTGTGGTTCTTGATCGTTGTACACAGGTGGGGTTCCAGTCTTACTCGCCAACCTGCGCACACACCTTTCGGTGTTAGGAAAAAGTGGTGCAACGCTTAGAGTACCCAAATTCCGACGAACATTCGCCAGCGCCTGCTTCAGAAGAACTGCTTCGACCAACTAAATGTGATTAATAAACATGAACCATCCCATAAATAAACGTCCAGCAGAGTATGTAGGTTGTGGTTTCACTGAATACAAGACCAGCGAAGAGGGTATATCCACTAAGAAAATACTTTTGCCACTCCAGGCCTGTCTTGCGTAGAAGAAAGAGGGAAAGCACCATGCTCGACATCAAATAAAATAAGAATCCGATTATCCCTGTGAGTCCAAGAATGCCAGCTGCAACGCCAGCCACCGCTGCCAATGCAGTTCGACAGTATCCAACAACGAGGGCGTTATGTTGAGTTGCTGCCGCGCTGTAAGCTGGGGGTAGTTCCGAATTTCCTATTGTTTATGCATAAACAACAGCATCTGAGTGGCGATTTGACGCAAGACAAGTAATAACATCACCAAAAACCACGCCCCAGACTCACCTACTCCACCGCTAACCATCGAAACGCTCCCCCCAAAAACGCACAACTTTAAACAATAAAACGCAACGGCTGATAAATCTATACCCTAAAAGGGTTATTTCAGATGCAAAAATGAAATGTCTGCACACTTTTGAAATAAAAAACACAGCTTTACTAAGATTGTTTATTAGAAGCAAGGAAATTCTTAAATACATGTGCGAATTTGCAAATGTCCTGAACTTCCACCTCTTTCAAACTTACCTAGTCTTAATAATAAAAGTTGTACTAAATATACTGATTTCATGGGAATTCTTACTAATCACCGCGTAACTGAGACAAATATCATCCCGAAACCATCACAGTCAATCCTACACATTACAAAAGTTAATGGTTTTAGCAAATTTGGCAAAATTTATCAATTTGTGTTGTTTAAAACCGCTATTTTTGTTTTCAAGATTTTGGAATCTTCTAATCTGTTTTGCTAACTGTTATCTGGTTTAATTCATTGCTTTTTCGTAAAGATTATGGCACAGAAAGGGCTTCAAATGAGTATCCTGATGCGTTTTCTGTATTTCGTAGTATCTCAATATCTGTTTGTCTACATACATTTAAGCTCGTTACTGCTATGTGCATGATGATGAGACCATTTAATTGGACGCCGGCAATGTCTTTCCGTTGGTGTGGATCAAACAGTAATTTCCTTACTCGAGCTGTTTATAAGTTTCGTCGACACGGGTCTTCGCCAGTCGGCGTTTCGGACTTCTCAGGTACTTATATCAATAGCAATCGTCTTTTCATGGACTAGATGTGTCCAGCAGATATCGCTTTCGTAAGAAGGGGTACAAGTCTCCTGTATCATCGCCTTGTCCGAACAGGACACCTGCAAGGGGCCTGACTGGTAGTCGGGTTGGATCTACTGAAATCAAGCCTGAAGATTTTTTGCAATCCACATCGCTTTATCGACAATGTGGTAATTTCACTTTCCGAACCTTTCACTTTACAGATGCTATCCCCATCGCGTCTGTGCCGAGGGCAGATTTGTCACGTCATAATAAGAAACACATTCCCAATGCTCCTATCTCAGCTTTTAGATCAAAGTACAAGATACACTACAAAAAGACAATCCCAATGCAAAAAGGTCGGGGCAGCAGTTGTTCATTTAAAGTTAAACAAAGTCACAATACATTTCGACAGAGGTCGGAAAACCCGGCTGCCAGAACCATTTCTCCCTATAAGTGAGGATTTGTATAAATTATTTGTATAGGTTGAGGGTAAAGAAGGCTATCGCGATGTTGCGCTACGAAAAAGCTATTTGTTCACATTACGTGAAAACGGGTTATTGTAGAAACGAAAAAAACTGCTCCTTCTCACACAACCATAACTATCTCCGACTTTGTCCAAAGTGAGCTTCCGCCTTCTTGGTGCTTTCATATTAATGTATTTCCTATCGTACCCCAAATGATAACATTCTGGCTTACTTGTTGACGTAGGTTCCTTCAACACTCATGCCTACTTGGTGAGGAAAAGTGTCCTCTGGCTCATGTTCTTGATCCCTGTCGTCTCCCCCAATGTGAATTTTTCGCTGCTGGAAAATGTCACCGTGATGACTGCCCTTTCCTTCATGTAACCTACCCTGAAAATACTCCTATTTGTCCCAAGTTTGTTCGTGGTCGATGTGAACAAGGAAGGGAGGTCTGTTTGCCTGTTCCTATTTTTAGTTCCTTTTGTTGATCGACTAGCTAGACTGTGTATGGACTGTTGTTTCCCTCCTAATCTAGTGTACAAAGCGCCATGTATGGAAATCACGAAAGAAATCCGGGCAGCTTGCAATACCGAAAGCATCTTCAAATGCTCCTAATGTAAATGAAGCTCCTATTGCTGGGGCTCGTCAGGTGGAATCTCTTAGAGATGTTTACCCCGTACCTGATTTCATCCCTTTTGTTCTTGATGACTAAGTCTAGTCCCCTTCCTCTCTGTTTCGTTACCCCGCTTTCTCCGGCACGGCAACAGACACGCATCAAACTCAGGTAAGATAGGCAGCGAATTCGTGAGGATTATTTATATGATTTAGTTCTCTTCAAATGACAATATATGATTTAGTTTTTTATATTGCCACCATTTTTCGCTAGTGTTTCGATTGTCCTTACCTCTGTTTTTAGTTAAATAACGTTACGTAAAAACATTTCCTTTTGTGGCAGAAGTCTCTTCCAGCCGCGAATTAATGCGGTTCAAGCGACTTACGCATCCCATTATTTTTTAGTAAGCTGAAATGCTAGCTTTTTCTATATCCTTCGTGCCTGTTTGGCGCAGTTACTTCTTGTGGAAAAAGGCGCTGGTGGTTATCACAAAATCGTCATGTTAAGGTCACTACCCCGTCGTGCAATGCGCGTCATGAGTTAAGCATCCTAGTCATTTGACACCTTTGGTTGAAGTGCACTGCTGAAATTGCTCCGATATCAAAATGGGTAACTACGGGATTGAATGTATGGCAACTTCCCTGGGAACCGTGCTACTCCTTTTGTCACTCCGTCAAGGTGTTCAAGTTAAACTCTGAAGGTTGTTGATTAGGTGGCACTTTTTGTTATGTTGCGCATGAGTGTGAATCGCATGATGAATTTGTTTGCATTGTTGCTAACATCTAGACTGTGTTCCTGGGCTTTCCAATACTTTGAGTAATTACAGTATGTGTTTTTATTTGTTGGGCCTCATTTTTATGCGGGTTGACAGGAGACTACGATGAGAATGCGTGATGGCTGCCATTCAGTAAGAGCGTATGAGTTGGGGTGACTTCTCGCTTCTTTGAGGTGTAGATGAGTGTGGTGAGTGCTTTAAGTTGCGATGGGCAGTACAGTATCGTGGAATATGCTATGGTAATGGATTTATGCTGCCCATTCTGGGAATAGCTGCATCTAAGCTTTTAGCGCTAGGGACAGGCCAAGAGCGAAGTGTAAAATGGTAATGATCCACCTGCCAGGTCCTAGTCAGATTAATAAGGTGACTGAAATAGGTATCTCGCCTTTTGTCACGTCCGTGTCATGTAATGGGTGGGGGGGGGGGGTTTCGACACCAAGAGAGCACTATGGTGGTATGATATTCTGTTTGGATGTGTTTGCGCCAGAAATTCAGACGGCAAGTTGTACTTCTGCTTTCCTATGCTGCCTTGGCTTACTATGACTTCCGCTGACGCACGGAAGGCCACATTACTAATGATAACAACAGCTAGGGAAGTAGTTTGGTTCAGGTAACCATTTCATGCTAAAAATAGTACTAGGTCGTGTATTGCGGTGCATTAAGATTAGAGTCATGGGTGTGATGTGGTATAATGTGGAATTTGGAACCGTTCCGAACCAATTATCCGTTGCAGGAGTGCACGCTGGAATAGAGATCAAAAGCACAGCATGGTAGTGGAGCGAGGCCAACCGCCAAATTTTAATTGAGCATCACTTCGCAGTTGGGTCACGCTAAAGATGCCCTTCATTATTGGGTGGTGTCATAACGCCCCAAAGAATCATTCCATGAGCGTAAAAGCGTTCGTTGAAAGTAGCAGAATTTTGGCAAACATGCACACATCACCTGGTAACCAGTTTCTCACCCGTCTCGAGTGGATTTGTCGTTTCCGGCACTTCATGCAATTATCCACATGGCGACCAACACAAAGTATACGTGAACAGGGCAGAGAGGCGAGGAATGAGATAAAGACTTGAAAACGGAGCGCATTGTAGTGCACTGTAGATGGTTTCGCAGTTAAGCATGCTGGAGCATGGACAGGGCGATTAACGCGCAAGCCTTTTAGTTGCTACTGTAGTGCCCCAAGACTTTCCTGAAGACATGATACTCGGCGAACAGAAGAGACTAGGCCTGCCGGCGTGGCCTGGTGGCTGGCCCACCCGGCGAAGGTAAAGTGACTAACTAAGCTTTCGCAACCGAAATCAAGAATTAAACAAAACAAACGTGTTCCAGTTTGCACTTCCAAGGCTTAGCCGTGTTGATTGAAGAGTGTATGAATTATAAATTTACCACAATTTCAGGGCCTTGAACTCTCAAATGATTGACAAATCAGTTTAAATTATGGCAGACACGTTTAAAAGAAATACCACTTATTAGTTCATTGCAGTTCAGCTTTTCCTTTATTGTTCATTCAAATATAGGGACCATCCACCCATGTTTATGCTTCCACATCCCTTCTCCATCCCGACAGCAACACTCCCTATATTATTATTATGGCTTCAGAGTATCCTCCAGAGGCTACAGCAGTTATGCTTTTAGCATGCTACATAGCACTTCTTATTGAAACTCCTATCACATTTCCTCACCACTTGTCTCTGAAAAGTTTCCAGAACTTAGTTGGCATGCAAGCATACATCTTTCTCATGGATGCTATTAAAGTAACACTATTATCAATTACAAACAGAAGTGTTTTTTTTACCACATTCATTCATTTCAAAGTTCTCAATGCGAAATCCTGGCCCATGAATAAACCTACACAATTGAGAAGCACGCATTATGGCCATAATTTCACCTGCTAAGACTTTCGTATGTGACTTGAACCAAATAGATGTCGTAGTTATTTGAATGCATGATCTACTATCAACTATCGAAGGACTCATCTGTTGGATGAGAGTAATTCGGTGAATGAGATGTCCATCTATGATCCTTATTACCTCATGCGAATAATTCGTGAAACAGGAAATAAACTTGATCGAATTTCTTAAGTGAACGTCAAGTTATTCGCCAGCAGTTTCCTTGGATATCGACATTCACTCCTAAAGTAATGAATCAACATTTTTTTCCCAATTCAAACAGAACATCTTTAACACTTATGATTATGGAAAATACGTGTTCAATTGTCAAGAGACGTCAATTGCATCCTAGGAGACTCGAACACTCAGTAATCTGTATTTATTACAAAAATAGTTGGCTCAGTTCTTTTGTTATTTCGGTCCCTTTTCCTCTGATGTCTCATAAATGTACAAATAAAATAAGTTATGTTGTTAAATCATGGTTACGAAGTCTTAACTGATTTTGCTATTTTCTTTATCATCCAACCACACGATTAGAGTTTAAGTAGTCGCGTTGAGAGTCCAGCATAGGTGTTTGCTTTCGATGAGCTTCACTACCACCATGAAGTTTACAGCATGATGAAATGTGACAACTTTGATTATCACTTAACGCTTAAATATGTTGCCCCTATTCAAAATTGAAATTATGGCTTTTCCAACTTTGGTGTTCAGGGGTTGCCATTTGAATATGAATGCATCCGATGTGCTGCTACTGGTCATAATGGATTGAGGCACAGACTCGAGCGAAACGTTTTTCGCTAACTGCTAGCAACAGTGGCAACCATGAAGACAGCCAGTAAAGGAAGCGGAGGCAAGAGGAGGTCCCGAAAACGCTGCTTACTTTGGTAGTGCACAGCATTCCGACTTGCAATGCATTGTCGAATACAACACCAACGCTGCGTGACAACTTCAAAAATGGCATCGAAGCCATACTAAATATGATTCAATTAACTATTTTAGTGGGTACACAATGAGCCAGCCAAAGGGATAAATGGTAAATTTATCTGAAAACACAATCTAACAGTCCTGGATACCTATGGTTGATTTTATCTACCATAAGAATGTTTCAGTGGACATTCCATCGCGTTGCAGAAGTTGACTGATCCGAGAAACACCAATATACCTGAGAATTGCAAAGTGAAATTCACCCAGGTATTAGTATTCCCGTTAGAACGATAGTACTACTTCCTAGAGGACTCTAAAAATGCATTCTTAATGAGTCCCTAATTGACAAAAATAACTAAAACAAGAATTTTAAGTCGTTAGCTTGCACGTACGCTTAATAGAAATCACTGCACCGGAAATGGATTCAACTAGATACAATTGTTCAAATAGGTCAAATAAAAAACAATTGGAAGTGTATTTCTGAGTTGCACTTACAGAAGAAAGCGCGATTTTTGAGTTGTGTCGTTGGTCTTTCGTCAGAGCCGTTGTTCTGACTTTCAAGTGAATGGGGGAGTATGCGTTTGACTTCTGAACTGTCATTTATGCCAAATGGGAGTAATGATGACAGATTCCCAACTGCCATTTTCAGCTTTTAGTATACGAACCCGCATTTGCTTTAAAGAAATCTGTACATGTGTAGCAGTTCCACCTCTTCTTCCTCCGCCCCCGGCTTCAGACCCTTGAATCGAAGAGTGGATAGAGGAGGGCATTTCATATAGTGTTTACTGAAGAACCAACTTGTTTCTTTAGACACCGATGAACTCCGCTCACCTGCAAGGTCGGTGCAAACTAACCTCTTGTTACCTAAAAGTGCACTCAAACATCCACGTTTCACAGAAGCATAGGGCAGTCGAAGAAAGGAATTTCATGTAAACTAGACAGAGGATAGCATATTTCCCTCTTGTTGGTTCTGCACGGTAGATGATTTTAAAAGACTATGATAATTGAGACTGTGGTTTTGTCAAGAGCTCCTTAAATCTCATCAAGATTCAATTAAGGCGATACTTATTAGTCTCAGATTGACTGGAAATCTGCTTACAAGTGCTAATTGCTACTTACACTGTTTCAATGCAGGTAAATGTCTGTAAACGTTTGCACCTCAATTTAATGCATCTCACATTTTACCATTATCTATAAACAATAACTTTTTTGCACAACTAAACTGAAAGGAGGTTTTATTTGCTTTCCTCATGGCAAGAAGACAATCGTCAGTGGCGGGACGCCTTCCATTGACATTTTGGTGCCACAGCTTATGGTTTACCAACTGCACACATCCTCGAGGGCGTGAATATACTCTCAAGGGAAGACTAATCTTTTAGCAATCAGTTTCGAAAACGTAATTTCTCCTAGTTATACACCAATGATGACAAGAGGACAATGGAGATAATTTGACAGTATGAGGGATAAACAGAGTAACTTCCTGCATTTTTTTTTGCAATAGTTCGGATTTATCAATATGAGATGTTAAGACTATGTCGCATTAACCTCAGCGTGAACAAATGCAGTGATTTTTTTGAACAGGTGTCAAGAGAAACCATTTTCATCCATTTATATGCTCGTGTCAAAGTCCTGGAAACATTATGATTTTGCACACTTGCGGCAACTTTGTTATCACTCTAAGAAACTGGGAATTTCAAAATGAATATTTATTGGATCCCTGTTTAGTAGATAACATAATAGGCAGAAATGGTTTCTTAATAACTGAGATCAACACAACTCAATTGCACTCCCTTATTCCGTTGTGTATTGTAATTGAAACACCCAAGTTTTAAGCTGCTCTGTGCTTTTCACCATGAAGTGTTCCTCTACTTTCCCAGCTTGTATGTAATTCACCAGCATGGATAAAATTGTCAAGTGAAGGCAGATTTAGAATGCCATCGTCAAATCGGAGTCCTGTCCGTTAGTGGTGCGTGGGCAGCGTTGACGGATGTTGGCAGAGGCTGGCCGTTTGCAGGGGATCGATTTGTGCTTTGTCGATGCACCAGAATTGCAAGGTTGTACTCGCTAAACACCGCTTAATGGCGCTCAACGTGTTTGCCCACAAAAGTGATCAAATAAACTCCGAGCAGCGCTGGGCATTTTGCTGCCATATTTTGTCTTTTATGGCCTCAGCGATTATCAGACTGGCGAGATCGTTCTCACGCTCGCTCGGCGTATGCATATGATGCGAACTTACGGTTTTAAATTTGCTTACACCGCACAACCCCTCTATACCTAGAATCAATTAGCCAAGATTCTTTACAATTCGAGCAACTTGTGTAAATGATTTTTCCAAATGGTTTTATAATTCGCTACCATGTCGCAAATACTTACCTTTGAGGTAGACTCACAGCAACCCATTTATGTTGGGTTATTTCGGAAAAATTTTAAGGAAGTAAAGACCAGCCGCCTCAACAACGAAATAAAACTCTGGAACGGTGCAATGACAGTGTTACTAAGCACTTATTTTTAGGGTTGCCTTACCAACACACCATCTTCTCCGAAAAAAAACTTTCGTTAATTTATGAAAGCTACTCAATCAGGCGTAAGCCTAAAAATAAAAGTTCCTTTTTAATCATTCTCTTCTGTGGTGAAGAATTTGCTGCTAGGAATTTACATTTAGGCAATGCACCTGCAATCATCTCCACATCCAGCAAATTACAGCATAAAAAATCTTCCCTTATTTGTTGTCCACACAAATTGCTGCTCTTTATTTAAATTAGTTGAGAACAATTGCTTACATTAACTTTAAGTAAAGCAACCGTTGCTCCGTCTTCAAGACACATTGTTAATTTGAGGGTAGAAAATGCGTAGGAATCATTGGAAATAGGTTTTTGGTCTGTGGGCAGTGTTGCTTGCCTACTTTGTGCTCAGAGTGACTAACAAAGTCACCCTTTAACGGTGACTACGACGTCTGGCACACCGGTTTCGCTCGTCTTACCAAAGTGTTTTAAAATACCATTTGGCATATCATAAATCCCATGCTTCAGCACCAGCCTATCAGTCTTCAAACCTCATGCTCCTAGGTAATCGTCTTTATGCGTGCTGCTCAAATAACCGCTTTATGGTTTGCCATCTAAACCATTTCCACCATATTTAGCAAGAAGAAATCCTCGCCTAACACATCGTGCTATGCCTCAAATATGCGCACAGGGGAGTAACTTTATTAGATTCACATCCATTTAAGTGTAAACTATTACAGTTAGTGCGTATTTGATAAAGATTGAGAGTTTTATTAAAGGTGTTAATTAACGGAGGAAACGCAACTTGTGATAGGAAAACAAGTGGGAAATGCAATCCAACCTCAAAAATAAAGAAAAAACAATGCACACAAAAAGTGCAGGAATGAATGATGCTATCGTCATGTAGCGCATGCCATTTCTACTTGCTATTACACTGAGAGAAAATGCAAGCCACTTCATGTTTATCATTAGTAATGCGACAATTTCTGGGTGGATCGAAGGTCTTCTGGCAAACCGCTCTCCAAATGCAAAATTTTGCTGTACATCTTTCGCGATAAGACTGTGTGCCATGGCAACCGTACCATATTCCTACTGGTCAAAATAGAACCAATGAAAATGGTCAAATCAAAAGAAGCAGCTTTACCAGTCTATGGCCAGGTACTCCTATCAGATGGGAGGAAAGTGGGCATGCCGAATGAAGAATATGCTTTTGCAGTTATAAGGAGGTGATGAAACATACATTCGTGTCCTCGTCACCTGGTCAGTATAGCACCACGGCAGTCACTGAAAATCCGTTGCACGACGTCGCCTTGTCTAAAAAGTCGGAGGAATATACTCACACGCGTACTTCTCGGGCCAAGCAACTGCTCAACTCCCTGAGGAATTTTACTTCTGCGGGCACCACACCCACAGCTTCTCCAAACCGCAGTGCCAATAGTGGCATGGTGTGCAGGATTCCGCGGGCCTGCTGTAGATACAGCAGTCCTCAAAAGCAAACACACTTCGAGAGTTCACCACAACTGCGACTCAGTCAGACAGCAATCTACTCCTCCATCCTGTTCCCCGTGGATGCCAACGATGCGCAGCCATTTAGATGGGGGGCAGAGTCGGACGGTTCTTCAGCAAATGTGGCAGGAGTGCTCATGGATATGAGGATGCAACAGAGTGACCAACTCAGTCAGGTGAGTGCATGGGGAATGCATTAATCGATGCATTGCTTAAAGTGTTGTCGACTTGCCTTTTAAGCATTTAGTTTGTGTTGCTTGTATGTCATAAAGTTCAGTCCATTTGCATTCATTTGGACATAATTACAATTTTCAGGATTACGAGGACGCAAATCAAGTCACTGTAAACATCAGGATGTATCAGCTACATCGTACTCCATTTTTTATTTATTTGTTTTTGGTCACCTTGGAACTCATGGAATGGTTAATGTCTTTGACACAAGTAATTGGAAATAGCAACAGCTCCAAAGGATAAAACGATGGAAGAATCCGCTAATTCTACTTTCATATCGATCCCCATATTTGCATACTTTTAACAAAATTATGCATTTTAAGAATGCAAAACGAATTACTAGAACATAGCATTATGTTTTTCAAATATATGATTCAAAAGTCAAGATCTCGCATTCGTTTCTTCTTTTCACGATACTTAAATTTCGCTTCGGAGCTAAAGCTATAGAAAACAGAACTCACCCATACCCCCTCCGTCAAGTGGGAAAAAACGTTTATGATCTCTGCGGCCAACTAATAGGGTATTCACTCTGGCTTAGATCAGGGTGACGATTTGTGCACTATCGCTTGATTAATGTTGCGGAGCATTATAAAAATAGCCAATCCATAGCTATACCATAGTTCAACTAAACTTTGCGTTTGCAATGAAGGACAACAAGAATTGCAAAGCTTTGTCTTCTGCTATCTTCCAATTTCTTCGCAGATTAGACCGGTAATTTTATCATTTTAACTAGGCAGCAAAAACAAATATGATGGGTGCTTATTAAATCAGAATCCCCTAAATTCCAACTTTTCTTCCATATGGACGCTTCTTTGACTTGCTTGGTTTAGTCCGAGCCATCATGTGTATGATAGTTGCCGCATCATAATGTATTAGGTAGAGCTGCCGTTTCCATTCAGTCGATGCAAAATCCAGTTACCTGATTCACAAGTCTCTAATAAAACCCATCTCTGTGGCAAAAGCCGCCATTTTTCACTCATTTTAACTGTTAATTTAAGCCATTGATAAATAGAACTGCGTATATTTTATTTGTTTGTAGGGAACGCAGCATCCCATTTCATCGAAGTACATTTATTCATTACGTAACGACGCACTTTTTCCTGTTTCTGTGAATATATTTTATTTTAAGCATCAGAGTCAGAAACTTACTAGTAACAATGAATTAAAATTACCGTTGACTTCAAGTGATATATAAGGCCTAACCGACTGGTATGCACTGCAAATACATGCAGCAACTCTTGATAAAGGCGAAACAAGAAAAATTCAGATCACTTTTAGTCTAATTTGGTCATGCGCTTATGACTTGCCTTTGGAGGAATGCATTTCTCAATAATCTGACCGATCTGTTGTTTGTAGGTTCATTTATTCGTGCTTACAGTTACGCCCCTTTTATTGTACACTAAAAGGGTAGCATTATGTTTCCCTTGTACAAAAAAAACTACAAAGTGTGAGCGGGTACAATTATTCCATGGTTGAAAACATCCTCACAAAACTAAGACAATAATCGCAGCAAAATGGTAATCTGGCTTTCCGAAAAATACACCAGTAAAATGTAAATGAGAAACACTTTAATTGGAATAGACCTCAAACAGATCAACGTTTAGGAAACTAATAATCTTTGACTTTCATTGCTAGCTTAATCTGGTTTCAACTTGAAATTCAAGTGTCTGACAAAACTTGTAGTAAATGTGCCACCATCTCTTCAATAGCACATAGACAAACACCGACACCTCTCTACATGCCCATAATTGGGAAGTTCACTGGCGCTGTTTATGCCAGGTATAGGTCATATCCTTCCCCTTCGTACTCTCCTAGCACACTCCATACAAGCATGCACTTCTGGCTAAGACATTATGATGGAAATTGAGGAAATCTGCCGTAGTAGCAAAAATGTTAAATGTATTCAATTCCAACTGAACATATCCATCAATGAAAGTGGACTGAACTGAATCGCCATGTCTATTAGCAGGGTGAGCAAGTCTCCGCCAAAAATAATCGGCCGTTGAAACCGACATGATTCTTGAAAAGAAAAGATTCGCGTAAGGGTGAACAATTGCAGCACTTTAAGACTTTGTAAATGTCGAGTTTAAGAGAATTTGACTTCTCTTCCAGTAAGCCGTGAAAAATCATTTAAGGGGAAGCCTCGTCATGACCAAAAGTACAACATCTAGCTTAAGACGAGAAGGTCTACCGCCTCCAGATGGATTAAAACACACGCCTTTAAGTCCATTGAAATGAAATTTCGGCCTTTTTGCAAAACATTGCAGTTAGCGCTTAGAGGTCCAACTACAAAATTCCTCACTTATCAATTCGTGCACCCATCGAATACAGCCACTTTTTCATTAGCTGCTGCGTAATTAAAGGCTGAGTAAAACGGAATGCCTGAGCTAAAACTTACAGTCATAACTAATGTTTTGTATCGTCAGAACGAGTGCAATTAAAGAAGTGCCTTAACCATCAGAATCTGTTGTTTTTGCAGTACTTTAGGATTAACTGTTTACGTCCGTTTACTAAAAGGAACATTTCGAAATTTGCGTGCTCTGGAGTATAGGGAAGCTGTTTAAGGCAATGAAGTAACCGAAATCAATAAAATCGCAAATAGTATAACACTTCTTCAAAATTACTTCCAAACTGCACCTTTGACTTCATTTTAACAATCTAATTCTTACAGACATCGTTTTAATTCCCACACTACATAATGATTTTCCGTCAGATTTTACGCTTTCTGTTTGGCATAGTCCATAAGAAATTCACTTGAAGACAATTCAGTTCAGTTTTATGCGAGTACCTTCGTACCCAACGAAACTCCTGCATCTGACTATGTGCGTGCAAATTTGTACGACAGCTACTTAGCGTGATGACTAAAATTCAAAACGATTTTTAACTGCGTTGAAAAATCAAGGCCCTACCTCCAGCCTTCAGCCACATTTAATGGGTCCGAATAAATGAAGAATTGGTATGGGTAGGTTTGCCCATATTTCTGTTTTTCAGTAGTTTTTGAACCATCCCAAACGCCGTCTATATAAGATGGAATATTTTTCCAAAAGCCAACAACGGCGAGGTCAATTTGACTGCGACCAACTTCAAGTGTTAGCCAACATCATCCAATTATGTTGCATTGGTAATTTAATTCATAGTTTGCTTGTCGAATTATTCTGTTTCCAAGGCTACTCGATGAATTTTGGAACTCAGCAATGGCAAACCTCTGTGTTTAACAGTTACTGTAAATGAATAAATCTTTTTGATGATTCATATGCTTGCATCATTCTTTCGCGGACTTGTAGTTTGAGCTATTTTAAGGCAAAGACCAAGTGGCTCTCTTTGCAATAACCTTTAATCGCACCATGTTCTTTTGAATTCCTGATCCTAAAAGGGTACGAATTTTTTCCTCAGATCACTCAACTCAAATAGCTTTTGCAGCATGAACACATCATATTTTAACTTCCCAACTACCGTTTTCAGCGGCTCAATGTGGCAGTGCATAAACTGTTATCTGCTGTGTTATTTCCATCTAAATAACGAGGCCCACCAAACCATTTGTCAATACCCTCACATGTTTTTACTTACAGTTTAAAAGTAGCAAATATTATTTAGCATTTTTTACCCTACATCACCATAGCTGTGTTGTTTAAAGTTTTACCATTATAAACGGTTTGCGTGACAAAGTGCTTCGCCTAGTAAAGAATGAAGATAGTTTTATTTATATGACCTCGTATTTAGGCTCTCAGGTGTGGGAACTAGGACTTCTAATGTAATACGTTATGTCCGCGACAGTAATGTACCAACGCAGAGTACATGCTCGAATCACACTACTGCAAAGACTGCTCGATTTTCGATGTTATTATGACATAATCCCAGTAGCTGGTTACATGGATGTGTAATTTTAAGACTGTTTTTAGCAAATGACTTGTTAAGATTTTTTAATAACCACTTGGCTCTAATCAACGAGAATTTGGGGCTCCAAATTAAAAAAGTAGCCTATTTTACGTCCCCAAACCTATCGTGATTCATGATTTCGAATGAATATAAATTGGCAAAGTAATAGCGCACATCAATATTCTCTTAAGCCAAGGAGGAGTAGAGAGGAAGCCTGGCATGAACGGATGAAAAATGTCTTTATAAAGCACGGTTACGTGTCAGACATGACCAGTAGGTGGAGCCGACTGATTGTTGCTCAAAATCCTACCCGCGCATCTTCATGTCCGCGAGAATGCAAACGCAATCGCCTACTTGGATTTTGGTTGGCCTGTGGCATTAATCAATCGCTAATTCTCCACCCAATCAGGACGGCACAGACGCTTCGGCTGTACACTCGTGCCGTCCAATGGGCACATCAGAGTGGGAAGCGCCTATTCTTCAGGCGACAAGATTTAACCCGCACAAGTGCTAACACGGAAGATATAATCGTTTTCTGAAGTTTTGATATTTTGTCTAGGAACTTATCTTGCCAATTGATTTGGTCTGTTCATGGATTAAAGCCAATCAAGTAAGCTATCAGCACCTGATAGGTGGACATTTTTTTGCTAGAAAATTTGTAAATAATTCTGCCTTTGTTTCAGATTGTCGGTTAATTATGCTTTCATTGTGAAACGCCGTGACACCCATAATTTCTGCATAATTAGCATTAACAAACCACTTTAAAGTACCACAGAATCAGGCATTTTTAGTTGATATGACTCATGGAAGGTCTGGATTTGGCACTTTTCGATTAAAAGTAAAAGAAGGCTTTGACTTTTTGATATTTTAACTTGTCGTGAGGACCCCATCTTATTTTCTGACGTACGCCTTTCAATTATTTCGTGACTTGCTTAAATTCATCTGGGATGAGGGCTGTCCTACTTCGGTTTCTTGGGCACAATACTTGGAACCAAATGTCCCTTGCCTCGGTGTTGCACAGTTGAAGTGGTTAGTCCTCACTTTCTACAAATTGCATAGCATTACCTAATCGCACGAATGGTAAGACCTATCCGTCTGCGTGCCTTGAGCAAAATGCCTCAGTCTGAGGACCGCAGTCACTACTAGTTATCCCAACTTTATGCAAAAAAAGCTTAATGCAAAGGATAGAAGGTTTTACACTTCATTTAGGTCTCAGTCCATAACACACATGTCTACAGTGTGTGGCAACTAGTTGAGTGATATCTTTAAAAACCGGTGGTCTATCCATGTACACCCCTGTTGCTAAAAATGCTATCGAAATTTAAATTATCGTGAATAGCATTTGGTCTCCTTCTAACAAGTTTCATGCAATAAACAAAACTTCGTTGTAGCCATGAATCACGAGGACAGGTAATTTACTGTTCAGTTTCTCACTGAATTGAATTTGCTTTCATTGCTGAAGAGTCATTTTCAGGAGCTGTTTATGATCTGTACAGCATTTAAGTTAGGTATGATCAAATGTCTAGCTCTCAAGTTTACCGAACAAATCACATTCTACCAAACTTAGGCAGTCATATTAAATACTGACGCTCGAAGTTCACTTACGACCAGATGGCTTTAGTCAACTCTCCCCCTAGTGTTTTTGTAGCTTTTGCACTTCTTATGCCCACCAGAGGTGTAGTCACTTTGGAGGAGAGGCTCGTGTTTTGCACACTTGGCAAGTGCATTAAGGAGAGCATTGCTTCTCTTATGGTGAAAATGATCTTAACATGGAAGCTGAATTGGATGGTAATCGGATCTTCCTTCCGGAATGGGCACGCTCAAATCGAGAGTTCTGGTCAAGCTGCACCTTTTAAATTACCATGAAAATTTGGCAATTGGAATAATTTTAATGGAATCACTAACAAAAGTTCTTTCAGTCGGTGAAAAAAATGTCACTGTTTTAGATTCCACTGGTCTGTTCAGCTCCACAAGTTTAGTCATCTGCAGACTGTCTCTAGACTTGTGTGCACGGCATCATGTCTGAAGGATGCTGTGAGCACAGGAACTCACGCGTACATGTACGGGTTTGGTAGACCGCGTAACTCTATGCTTGCCATTCGAGATCCCGCTTTTATATTGTGCATTCCATCTGCTTGAGGTAAAATTACGTTTAATTTCCTATCCGATGCTTTTCTGCCAAGTTATTTACATTAAAATTTAATGGGATAAGATGCCTGAGAAGTGGCACAAAATAAGTGGAAGCACTGATTTATTCGATTGTCCACCACTTTTAAATGTAACACTAGTTATCTCGCTAAAAGGAAGCCTTCACTAGGGTTCATTGGTTCAACAATGTTGTACTAATTGAATACTAACTGTCCAACTAAACTGCAGGAAAGTCAAAAAAAACAAAATTTGGGTCAAAATCGACTTATCATCCATGATTAGAACAATTACGAAGAATGTAAAGGCCTGTTTAAGGAGGTGGCGATTGTTAACCTGAGTTACTTTATTTTTAAATGTACCAAAATAAAAAGAAAAAACACTGCTAATGCTTTAAGATAAATACAGCGTTTGGCGTCGTGATGCAAACCTGAAAAGTGTGAACATCAATATTCAAGTTGCGCGGCACCCAGCCTTCAAAAGGCCAATGCTTGCATCGCGAGGGAAATTTATAATATGCTAACGTACTTAAAACCGAGGACCGAAAAATCACCTTGCAACGAATGGGAAATTTCTCAATCAATTACCCTGCAAATTTGTTGATCAAAGATCACCACGTCGAGTGAAATGTGTCACCTTGAGTTGAGACGGAAGTTATGAGTTTTTAATGGACTTGTGCCTTGTGAATGTTTGTGCTGAATTAGTGACGTATTTTGTGTAACGAGGATGTGTACAACTAAGTGGAACAGGGCTTGTGCCCTTCAGTAAGTGTAAGCCTTGTCGCCTTTGCCACTTGCAGACCTCAAGTGCTTCTAGTATAGTCGACGCCATTCAGCCATCAGAAATAAGGAAACCACAAAGCAACCAAATGTCATCTATCCCTAAATCACTCACGGAGGCGAAACGAAGCACGCCACTCGTCAATGGAGGCGTTACTGCTGCTGGTGCTAGTGGCGGAGGCGGTAGTAGTAGTAGTCTCGCCTCAAGAATTCCCACAGCGTCCACTGCGCCGGGTATGGCGATGGGAGCAGGTGTAGCCGCCAGCTTGGGTCGGAAGACGAGAGTAGCAGCAGTAGCGCAGCAGAAGGCACTCCTCACCAGTCGTTTAGGTGTCACCTCGCCACCCACGCAGAGGCCTACGGACTCACACTACGGCAGCGTCCGTCGTACCGAGATGACCAAGGTGATTGGCCAGGCAACCGCAGCAACTGGTACGTCAGCAGGAGCCCAAGGTCATCAGGGGAACCAAACCTACACTCTCATTGCCTACCAGCCCACCCAGTCTGGTGCGTTAATCCCACTAGCTTGCGCTTGTAGTTCACATTCCACCTGAATCAGATTTTCTTATCTATGACATGATTTTCCCCAACATCTGGAAGGAACCATTAGTATAGACACCCTTTGGAATTAAAGATGATACATCTCTTAATGGTACATTTTAGTGGGAACTTCCAATCTTGGACAGTCAGCAAAACAGAGGGGAGATTGTTGGAGTGACAGATTGCAATGAATTAAAAGGTGTACAATGCAAGTACTGTTCGAAATCCTGTCGTAGTATTTAAACAACCATGACAAACGGTCCTGGTAAAATCTTACGTATTAGACTTACAGCCTCTGAGTTTGTTATGATCAAACATCATTTGTACCACTCTTGAAACTTATGTCATCAAGTGGGGGAACTCGGTGGACAATGTGAGACACCCATTTCTAGCTGTCACAAATTACCTGACACTGAAAGCGCTCTGTTAAAATACGTAAAATCTGTTCGCGACCAGACAAATCCGAATGATTCTGAATAAAGTAATTAAATTTAATAGTGTAAGGCGATGTTCAGTTAATGAAAGTGCGGATTCATTACTAAAAAGTGATGAGTAAAAGGGAAGCTTACTCCTGGAGTCTGATACAATCCTGTTGCAGCACTTGCAACTCAAAACCATAAAGGATTATATTCATCAACTTTTGACAAGCATCACCATAGAGCTGTATTACTTCTATCCAGAACGTAGTGCAAATTGGTAGAGCAGCCTGGCAAACCACTGCATTGATAAATAGCACTTTTACGTCTAAGTACCAAGATCCTGGCAATATCTGTCACTTGTATTCATCACCCAATTGCAAGAAACGAATTTATGTGCCAAAAATATATCCTTTTTCAGGAATGCATTATCCTCTCATCCCATCCACTGGGGCATGATTCAATTAATTCCAGTAACTTTTCGTGGGTCATTTTTTTTCAGACCCTCACCGAAAAGCCCAGAACCAACCGGCTGTCCTCTACGCAATTCCCTCGAACCACGCCTTCCTTCAACAGCATCAGATCCATCAAATAATTCAACAGCAGCAACAACAACATTCCTCACAGGCAAGTTTTAAGTCATCCCAACGTGCGATGCTTCATAAAGTTAAGGGGACATAAATAAATTTAACCAATCGCAATATCGTGAGATGCAGCTTTTGTCTATTTTGACTTAGCTAAGGAGGACTTCTATGTCATGACAAAAGAATGCCCACCTAACAAGCATCCCGAGGTAGTAGAAACGGTCATTCGTGTTGCTGGCAACGAAAAGTAGTCTAATGTTTCCTGCATGGTTGTCACTAATATATTTAATGTTCGGAGCAACTACTGGCAATTAATAAAAAGGCGCTTGTAGATTCAAAAGGCATGGAAAATTAGGTCAAAATTAACAGTATTTCTTCGCGCGGTTTGTACGCTAAAATAATTGCCTTACTTTGAAAGAGACAGCATATTTACGGCATCATTGTAACTCAATACGTCTTTCTCCTCTCTCTCATAAGCGTCAATTTAAAATTTAAAAATAAAATTTTGAAGATCGACAATTCGCGCTGGCAGGTCATAAAACAGGATATGGCTCTGGTGTTTATGAAGCTATTCATAGTCTGCACTTTGTAACATAATTTGAGGATTGTTAAGACCATGGATTAATAAAGACGTGTTGCTCTCACATCGGCCTATTCTTTACATCGTGATTACAGTCACATGGATTTGACAGCTTCCATTCATTTTATTATGTTACTGCTTCTCAATCTAAAGTGAACGCAAATGAGACAAGAATGTACGTATCTACGCTACTGAATTCCCCCAAAACCATTTGGAATAATTAGTAGAACTAATAGACCCTATTTGCGACATAACCGAACTTTGGTTGTATCCGCTTTGACTAATTGCAAGAACACAAGCCCCCGCCTAATCCTATATACTAAAATTGTCTCGATATCCTAACGACTTGGTCACATGTATCCTTAGCACTGCAGTAAACTAAACTATTGTCGATATTTTTTGAAAAAAAATGCAATAACATGGAAATGTAACATCGTCCGATGTGACGTCAATTTGGTCCTCTTCAGTCCGTCTCGGGTGTCATTGCGCCAGCAGCAGTTTTGATGCCGTCAACACGTCCAGGTCATGCACATGCGCACGTCCACGGCTCCAACGCCTCTGATGCAGGACAGCAACAGCGGACGACAGTAACGACGACTTCAGCAGCGACGGTAGCAACACCAGCACATCGACCTGGGGAATTGGTTTGCACGTGTCCGCCTGAGCTTCATCAAGGTAATCGAAAATGCCCTTCTCTTCTCCCACTCTTCCTTCCTCAGTCACACGATGCTTACACGACCTTCTCCGACTTTGTCCAAAAGATGAGAATCCAAACCCTTTAACATTCATTCAAAGAAATAAACCGCAGGTATACGTGAAGGTGAAAGTGATTGCAATTGATTCAATCAACAACAGTTATGGTACCTCCTCCGTTATTTTACGTGAATACTTTGGAAGGGATCACCGGCCTAGTCCAAACATCTGTTCCAATTATGATCAACTAAGGTCGTGGGTAAGAAAGAGCTGGGAAATTGTTGGCATCGACTATCTAGGTTCGACTAACGCTCTAAGTTTTAACGCAAGTGAATGAGCATGTACAAGTTGTAGTCCAAACTTGTCTAGCTTTTATTTTTAAAATATAAAGATTGACGGTTTTTCCCAACAAAATGAAATAGAATGAAAGTTAGGTAAGAAGTTAACCCCGACATCTGTTACATACATATTTGCACTTTAAATTCCTCAAGAGTAAATTGCGACAGTTTATTCAGGGAACAGCTATCAACGGAAGTCTCCGTTAATTTGGTGAGACTTACCACAATCACTACTGTTTCTTTGAGGATAAGAAGTAATAAAAAGATTTGCTAAGCTGTTTCAACGTATTAAAAGGAACTATCTCACGGGGCACACGCATTTCGTGCATCAATTTTTAGTGAGAATTTATCACTTTGAAGAGCACTAAAGTACATAACGATATTCACTCTGCACGACATTAGACTGAATGCTGAAATTGAGGCGTTTGGAGATCATATTTATGTTCAGTAGATTGAAATATCACGAGAGTCATGGTGGCAAGACACTATTGCATTATTTCGACCAAAGCATTACCCTGGTTTTTACAGAAAAGCCATTCTATTGCACTCGTCTACCCTGATTTGAAAAGACCGCCTGTATTTTAAGTTTAGCGTTATTACTTCTCCTAAGAGGTGGTTTTCCTCAAAAACTGAGAATGGTTATCTCATGAGGTATCCAAGTAGGCATATGGCAACTTTTTTTGAAAATAGACCAATGGACAAAAGTTTACTGTCTTGTTGGAGCGTCCACTTAAGTTGATTTGATTTTAGAGCACTACACCTAATCTCTTTTTTCACTTCATTGACCGCTAACTGTTGTTTCTTGCCAAACACAGCTCTCATCGAGCACCATCAGCAACGTCAAAGCCAGCAGCATTCGCAGAATTTTCTTCTTATTAACCGTGATCAACCCCCAGTCCAACTGCCAGACGTTACTCACGCATCTTTACATGCAGAAAGAAAACTGAGGCAAGTTCATGCCATATTCAGCAAACGCTTTGACACTATGTGTAATTTCATGGATATAGCATTACTAATTAAGCTTAAAAGTCTGATTTACTCTTTAAATGAATGCTGGCACAAAATACACATCTCATTAATTGCTTTTAGCTCGGCCCCATCTCTTTGTGGCATAAATCAAAGCAACGTTACTAGCACAGAGCATTCGTGAAGTATAGCTTGAGTTGTGAAGCACAGTGGTTATAATTGATTGAAATCTGGCAATTATTCGCGTAGCACACCGGACAGCGTTCAGTTGCAGTGCGCAGGCCTTCACTGCCCCCAGCGAGGTCGGGAGATGGACGCAGAATCGCACGTCAACTACCTGGTTACGCTCTTTCAGGTGTTGAGGGCCTCCGGGGTTCGCGAGGAATCCTTTGTCAGTGCCTTTCGACTCATGGGACTGTCACCACAACTTAAAGGTGCATTTGTGCTCCCTTACGAAGCTCTAGCTTGTTGCCAAAAATTATTGGCCTTCTATAGGTAGCTGAAGGGTGTGAACGGTTGCTTTGGATCGCAGTCAGTGTGGTGACAATCACGCCCGTCTAGAAGAGCTCTTAAATAGATATTATTTGACTTTCAGTTGTATGCGTAAACATCAAGCCAAAGTAAGGTACTGACATAAAAGTAATCTAAGTTGAGGATGGATTATTACAATCAAGTACAAATCTAGCAGCCCAGGTAGGTGAATGCTACACAAGTCTTCGGCAGTCCTCATACAAACTCATTTACTTTTGCATTACAGCATAGAGGCCAAAGAGGTAAAGTAAGCTAACGTATTTAACCAAAATAACGAATGTTTAATGCATGAAAATAGCGATCACATAATTAATGCAACCTGATAGACGCAGGGTTTATTTTAGCGTTACAAAATGCATCAGACGATATCTGTCATTTGCACCAGATTTGAGCATAGACACACCGTTAAGATCGTTCACTCTTTCAGAAATATGCCCCACTTTCCTATTCCAACATTAAGCTTTACGATTTAATTTTAATGGCATAAGTCAAATTCCATTCGTCAAAAGGAGTGGCAGAAATTTCAAAGAGTTCACGTTTCATTTACTCAGAAGACGGGTAGGTGAGGCAAAAAAGTTCGTCGTCAAATGCTGATTTAACTCTACAATTGGATCAAAAATAAGTGAGATGGGGGACTTGAGAATTCTAATCTGAAAAATGTGCTTGTTAAAGTTTATTAATAGAACTATTTGATAAGGTCATTAAGTGATTAAGACACTTCATTAACATTGACTGCCTCATTGACGCATTAAAGATTTCCAAAGAGAGACCGCTATTCGTGCAAAAAACGAGTTGCAACAAGTTCGTGCCGCGTTATCGGATTTAAAGCGGGAGCAAATGCAGTTGAAAACAATCTTCGCAAAGGAAGTTCAGTGTTGTGAAAGGCAGATAGCCGTAAGCATCCATTCTCCATTGATTGATCATTTAAAATACAATCAAAACGCTGTCAAATTGTTGCATTGTATCTCCAGGTGCAGTTGAAGAAGTACGAACGCAGAAAGGGCCTACAGCAGGCCCAACCCTTCTACGACACCAGGATACATAAGGTGCGCTCGGACAGGCAAATGCTTGACAACGCGCTCGCGGCCTATCAGACCACGTGGTCTTCTCTGATTGGCCAGTTGGCGGACCTAGAGGGTGTCATTGAGGAGACGGGCAATGATGTGCTCAAGGGTAGATGCCGAATCACTCTTCAAATGGTCAGTGCTCTTGAGGATCGCTTACAACTCGCAACGTCAGCTATTGAATTTTGCTGTGGTGAGATAAACTTTTTCTGCAGTAAAGTGGTAAAAGATGTCGGATTATGGAGCAGTTTTACTGGTGATTTAAATATTTTGCCCGGTAGAAAGTGATCCCCTCTTGCGAAAGTCAATTTGGCAACATGCTGAGAACGAGATGGATTCTGCTGAACAGGAAACGCGGTAATTAATGCTTGCTGTTCATACGCTTTAACGTATCACCTACATTGAGCACTTTTTAAGTGCAGCAACATATCTGCTACTTAATAGTCATACATCAGTAACAAATACGTTCGTGTGAACATTTAGTCGTCTGTTGAATAGCAAATGATGGAAACATACTTTGCAACAATACATTGCTAGATTTGGTTGTAAAGAGGAAGTCCGAATAGCCTTTTCAGCGTTTATGTATGAATTTATCAGGGTAGATAAGCAAAGTGGTGTTTTGTGTTAAACTAAAGTGGGTTATCGTTATGTGACGACACAAGTTTTTGTTTTAATTCTTTGTAGAATCCTCGAAGAACAACTGGAACAGTTATCAGACTTGCGTGAGCGCAGTGCTAGGCTAAATGGAACAATTACAACACTAAAACGGTAAACAACGAACCAGCACGACATCATTTTTTACACTTTCGTTCCAAACGCTTTGTATGCAATAAAGCCAATTGGTGTTGCATGGAAGTGAGTTCAATTGAGTCCACCGCATTTGGTTAAATAACTCTAGCACAGCATTCGTAATCATTCAATGTTGTATTCATTAAAAAAAATGGGAGGTCAATAAGCACCACCACTTCATTTTATTGCATGCATCTACTTTGGGTGGATTATTTCCCTTTAAATCCTTTTTACTTGGGCAGGTTGGCAAAAGTAAACACAAACACCCGACAAAACGAGCAACAAATGCAACGCTTACAATCACTCGGAGGAGTGTTAAATCCGACTGCCGCGGATAGTGGAAGTGCTGAACGGAAACGACTTATGGCCACCATTCGTCTGCTACAACCCGACCATGATGAGCGAATGCGCAGCATAGAGGTAGTCTGTGAACCAATCCAGTACTCGTCGCGTATCAATCATGGATATTAGACTCCGAAATTCTTACTTTGAACAATGGCTATTTATCTCAAATTAAAGAATTCAACTAGTGATTGGTCAATCGTTTATTTGGATTGTTGATTTTGCTTAAGAGGAAAAATGAAGTCAACCTTTGATTTTGGATGCTTAAATGCATAAGTGAAGTCACCGTCACCTTGTCCCGATTTGGCCCATTTCTTTCTGTGCAAACTATCGTACCCAGTGAGCTAGCCTTTTCCATTCTTTTAGGGTCTTCCTAAGCATGCGTCACACGTTCTTGAGACCCATTTTCGCTTCTTTTCATCTGTGATACTACCAATGTAACTGTTTGCATATTCCGAGTCGAGGACTAGACTAGTAATCAGAATCCAACATACGGTGAAGCAAGTTTACATTAAAACTGGGATTTTTTGTAATGTTGGCATTTCTTTAAAACTCAGATTCAAGAAGCCCTACGGGAGAGACGGAAACGCGTGTTTCGAGACCCCCCAGTGTTTAAAGGGCCCGCTAAAGCACTCCTCCTCAATGGCATTCACATTTCGCCCATTTGGCCAGAGGGCTTTTCGCGAAAATCGAATCGCAATTCGACACTCATGTCAGATCTCCCTGACGTCTCAGTGGTAAATGAAGAACCACCCGAAATCTCCAACACCACTGCAAATCTGCCCCAACCACTTCGTCTCCCTCTGTCCACAGTTCTCGTTAGCCGACTCAAAAATCCCAATGCACCCAGACCCAAAAGAAATGTGCGTGTGAAATTCAACATGCAGGTTTATGTTGACGGAGAGGACCAGCCCCTGCCGCTAAATTACGTTCTAGAAGAAGATAATCCCAGAAGCGCTCGGCGGAAATCAGCTCCAGCCTTACCCAGTCCGGATGAGGTAACACCACCCGCTCCCCCTCCCCGATTGACTAGCCAGTCAGCCTCTGCGCCTCTCACTGAGACAACAAAGTGCCAGCTGCAAGGCAGTCCTATCAAAATGCTGCGCTATGAAAATATGGACATGTTTTTGAAAAACGTTCAACTACCTGGTAAGTATATAAAAATGTTTTTACTTATTCTTTAAGTAGTAACTGTATTTTATCCCAATTTAGAGAAGAATGCGAACCCACCTGCTCAAAACTAAATCCGTCTCTTCCATCAGTATTTCGATAATTACCTCAGCTAGAACACAACCTTCGTGAAGCCCGATCCCAACCTTACTTCGTGGTGTTAATTGTATTTCATACTGTAAAAGTATTATAGACATACTTGTGACGTCTAACACTGCATCTCTATGTTTTGTTTCATACGCTGTTTTCTGCTTTTACCTGTAAATAACTGATAAATACTTTTGAATTTGACCATGACAAATAAACTATATGAAACCTCCTCACTACTCACCTTCTGATGTAAGGCTTTCCTGAAAAGAAAGAGATAAAATTTTAAACTCGATCAAATAGGATGCGAAAATCGGGTCAGTGACAACGTGGTGGTCATGGTCTGTCCAGTAATTGACGTCTGGTTTCGCGATGAAATGGCTTTACCTTTGGTGCATGTTCTGTTTTGACAAAAGGCTGGTTAATCTAACGATGCCAAATCATGGATTTGATTCATCATCTCCTACTATTTTGCTACAACCTTCATGCCCTTGCTGCTGCAATAAGATCCAAACCAATGGTGACCTCATATTTTTCTGACAAATAATTAAGCGGTCTATGTGGCCAATTACTAAATTTATTATGTCAATTTAATACCAGTGGAATATGACCGCGTGCAAAACGTAAATAAGTGTTAAAAGGCAGCACGAACTACTTTCTGTATTTAATGTAGCGCCAATTTACCAAAATAACAGTCCTTTTTGTGGGTTTGATTCTACCACGCAAGCGTCGGAGGTGCGATGCTATCTAATGTCAGAAATTGCAGAGTAATGCACTGTTTTGGGCTGTTAATATATGCATGAAGCAGAACAACGGTACATTGGCAAACTCCAACTCACCTTAGTCTCATTTATGCAAAACATCAAATCTTCCCGCTCTCTATGGCGATAAGGTGATATTCTTTTATTCACAACTCTGATAATAAAACGATTAAATGATGTTAACCAAACAAAGATGGTTACTTACAAATACTTGTGCACTCTTTTAAAAAGTAGTTAAATGGTCGGATAATTTCTGGTGTTTTTGAACACGGCTCTCTAAGCATGTAAAGCTCAACGGCCCTAGAACTTCCTTATCTCACTAATAGCACCTTTAATTGCTGAAATTTTGGACACACCATAGATTCACTTTAGCCTGCCTATAGCACCTCATTCATCACAGCTGTTTTGCTGGTCAGCACATCTCCCCGGCTGTTCAGCAGCGTTTCGCAAATTTGTAAGCTAACTTGTCAACAAAGGAGCGCATTAAACACCGTCCAAATCAACCAATGCCAGCTGGAAAGTACGCCCATGTGCTTCCATTTTTAGCTTCCCCTCGCAGCCTTCGGAAATTTCGACTCGAAGCTTGTAATCACACCCTCGTGATGCAAAATTTAGCCTCTACAGAAAGATTTAATCGAGTGGGAACATTGAGACCAATTAATTTCCGCTTCCATTTAGTTCACCTCAGAGCATTTGCGTAGCCTAAGCCCATCTAATCTTTAAATTTTTCATTACTTGGCAGTGATTGAGACAAAAATGTGTCGTAGAGTGCAATGAAGTTGGGGTGCAGCTTATCACATGAAATGACAAACCGTTCAAGACTGCTTCAGGCCAATAATAAAGGTTACAACCTGAAATCTTTGATGAAAACAAGACCCAATCGTACTCACTAGGGCGTAAACAGGTCCTTCCAAATTGATCGTTTTACCTGGTCAACATTCTGTCAAACTTTAAATTTACCCTTTGAAAACAGCTTTGTTATGGTAAAAGAAAGTGTTATTTTAAAATGTCTAGGAAAATAGGATTTATTGTTGCAACTATGAAAAGCCGGATTCACGTAGCGGGACCACCGAAAATAGAAAGTTTTACATATCATGAGTCCATTTGTATGAGATTCGATTCAACACAAGATATTGTGGAAACACTATTGTAACATTCGGCTACGGGCACGGCAGAGGTGTTCGGCTACCCTTTAATGGTAGTAGTTCTAACTGGATGGACTGAGTATCATGCGTGGATAAATCCCACTGCCCAGGTTCAGCGTCACAAATTCCTTTTAGCATTGACGCCATCAAGCTGCTGAAGGTGGTGTGTGCGTCTTGCTTTGCAGGAGACTTCCGACGCATACATAGTCGACCATAGATCAGTGGCAAACGCAATGGGCACATGCGCGGCAAACACTTTCCTACATCATTCACCAAGTTAACTAAGTATGTTTCTATGTTTGGTCAGTGCAGCATTTACGTGGCAGGGAATAGAAGACACCCCTAAAAGCACGTTGAAATCGCCAAACAAATGCCAAATCGCCAGTGGCATTTTTCGTCTAATGAGCTCAAGCTTTAAGTTAGGACTAAAATAACCATTACCCCTCTTCGATAAAACGCAGGCAGATGTTTTCCATGGCCTGTTAAGAATACGTTAAACTGCCAAAGCTGTACCCTAAGGCTGAGTTAACATTCACCATCATAGGCCAATATTAAAATGTGAATTCATTAGGTGCTTTTTGGTTCCTCTAGAATAAAGACAAGCTACCTTATTCGAAGAGAAAGTATGCAGAATTAAATCTCACTGTTTAGTTAATCTTGTCGATGTGAAAAGCATAATCGCATTGATTGGGAATGCATTCGTCAAGATTAGCGCTATTTTAAAAGCACCATTACCATAGGGCGCCACGTACGCACAAATGAAGGAACCATGTCAAATGTTTATGCGATAGCCAAAGTCCAATAAGTTAAATGTCTACTACTGTTATTAACCAGAACACTGGAAGCAAGGAAACATATTCTTAGCAAGTATGGCACATTTGAACTGGTAAAAGCCGTATCTGTGATGGTATTTACTTCAGCTGTGTCCAGGCCCCCAAAACAGTGTAAAATCCGGTTCGTAACCACGCTTACAGATTTGAATAACACTTACAAGCAAAGGTAGGGCTTGAATTAGGATAAGATCAACGTAGCCTCTTTTTCACCTCAACACAGATGTGCTCAAAAATTCCACTTTCCAACAGTGTCGGAGCTCTCACACTCACAGACGGAAAACTGTAGTTGAACTGCTGAATGATTATTAGTATTTAATGAAAAGTGCCGTGCAACGGTCATTCGCAGTAGGCGTTGTCTTTGGTTTCTGACTTTGCGCACTACCGGTCATGGGTTAGCCTATTAAAATCCGACTTTCGCTTCCCCATAATGGTTAATGCGCCATTCCTGAGGTACACATAGACTAACTCCGCATAGAAAACCCATTTGTAACCTTAAATAAAAAGGATGCTCACCACATAGTATTATGTAGAGTCAGTTTAAAAAGGAAAATTGTAATGTGACGACATGGTTACAGAATTCTAAGTGCGGCTGCGCAATAAACACTTAACAATGTTTGAATTCACAGAAACGGTACCATTGATTCGAACGTTTTATTTCCTTTCAACAACTTGTCATAGATTTATGTACGTAAGCGTTTTGAACGGTTTACCGGTGCTGTTTGTGGTGCTTGAATTACTATTCAGTTTCATGTCGTGCGCTACACTATGGATTTCAGATGCTCCCTTTTATCAGTTTCAAGACTGTGCGCATATTATAAAGCAGGTGCACCCCATTTCGAATCACTCAGACTATATTACGTTTAAAGCATCAGCAATTGTAGCAGGTAAATGACCATGCAAATTTTGCTTCATGCCTGATTGGTTATTCACGAGTGCTTTTGGTGAGAATCTATGCGAAAATAGAAGGAAATGTAAAATTTCAATAAATCGGACCCGAACTGAAGGCGCTACGCATGTTCCCCAAAATTGTGTGCGATTAAAATTCTTGCCTATCACACTTACCATTCTGCAGCACTTATGCCTAGATGATGACTAAAAACATCAGGAAGGTTAGTTCAAGTCTTACATAGTTGGTACCTCATTCAAATAAATTGACAAGGGGCTTGAACAATGTAAGTAAATGATACACTTGATAAAATAAACGTCTCACTTCCTGTTTATTGGCACAAATTGATGCTTCAGTAATAAAAATGAAACCTCCTTCGGTCATGTGCGATCTTCCTTCAGCGTAGTGCTAGTGTGAAGGCCTTCTACCTACCTTCCATTAAAAATAGATGTGAATAAAATACAACTGCGTTTTTAAAATTTAATTTTCAAGTTTTATGACCATGCATGAAGTAGCGGGTGGTTTATGAGTCTAGGCGCTTTTGACTGCCATGCTTATTGACGTTCGCATCCATTTATGCATCTCTGTTGAATTATTAATGCATGGAAATGCGTTTACCTCTCACTCTCGTGACCCAACACTTCAGTAAACTATGCAACCGTGACAACAGTGTGTGTCTGAGAGAACATTTGCCGTGTCGATGATCACGCTAAAATAGCACACTGTTTCAGCGTACTTAGAGGCATTGTTTGTTCATCGTTTCACTGTGCATTTCTTTTGTGCGCGATTTGTATGTCAAGTTCCAATTCGAACACTTTCTTCCCTTCTCTGTGTAAAAAGAGTGTGCTGTGAGCTTCTCACAGATCATGAATGCATCCATGCAATACATGTGCACTGTTTTGCGATCCGATTTTCATTGCGAAATGATGGAAATGCAGCGAGTGTACACTTCCGAGACAAGGTACATGAACGAAACAGGAAAAATACTGAATGGCAGTTGTACGCTACAAGACGATCCATCTTAATGCATTGGTAGCAAACTAGCACAGTAAGTAACCTGATACTTGGCAATGGTAAGTTAAACTCAAAAGGACTGAAAAATCGGGGAAGCCAAAACCCAAGTAACGCTGTTAGTTTTGGCTGTAGTTACGACAGTGTGCATGAAAATTTCATCCAGACTGGTCACTCCATCAACAAAGACTTTCGATCGGGAATTTGGGCTATCTACTCAAGAGAATACGTAAATTACAGATGATAGAAAGCAGTAGGGCGCAATCACGCGGGTCGATCGTGTGGATAGCTACAGAACAAAAGCACATGCGTGATGACGGTGCTGTCGTTCAGGACACCCGTTTCGGAAGCCCGAAAGTAGTGCAAAACTAGATATGATTAAAAGATACGGTGCATCCGAACTGAAGAGATGACAAAATCTGCTTGGTTCCTGATCAACAACTAACTAAAGGAAGCAGTGGGATGAGAAATAACTATGACTCATACACATGGTTAGCCATATTAGGCCATGCCTACCTGCATATCAACCAGGATAGACCCATTTGAGCGCTGTTCTTTCGTCGCAAGTGGATTCAGATTCAGATGCATGCAACGTTATTTCCGTTTGAGATGTTCGCTCAATATTTCCGTTGATACGATTCCTTAAGTTCCCTATTGACCTGAAATGGCATCATGGAAACTATTTTTAAGCTGATATAAAAGTGGTTTTGAAGTCCTCCATATTAATTTGCCACTAGTCACCAAGCGGATTCCAAAAAATGACTTCGAAGATCTTTTAAATTGGAAAAGCGCTCGCGGATACTAAACAAAAGGGTGTTTTGACAAATTAATACGGACTTTGTGTGTGGGTGAGGAAAGCACCACCAGTTCTGACCTATTGGCCATCCATTTGTCTTTCTTTACTGAGTAGGAATCGCTGCACAGTAAGGCAATTCAACCATAGTGTTTTGGAACTCCACATTCTTCAATGAGGGTTCAAAGTACGTATGCTACTTGACCATTGCAGCGAGAATGATTTAAGGTCTTTTCTAACAAAGCGTGAATCTGGACACTGCAATTTAGTAGGTATAAATTTCAAGCACATACCACCATTTTGAAGGGCGACTTTGTGGTTTTTTTCGTTCGATTTTTTTTGTCCAAGACACTAAGGAATATTGCAGTTCCTTTAATACTTTGGTGAATTTCACGTCAAAATTACTCGTAAGTAACCGGCTGATTAAACTAATCTGGGGTTCGCATGAATGAGAACGGTGACTTGGAAATGAGCCTAATGGAATCTTGCTGTTCAACGGCCATTTAAGCAAGTGTCAAAGAGATGGAGAGCCTATGTCCATTTAATTTCTTCAGAGATTGGGGGCAGAACAGGCTTCAAGTTAAAATTTGTGATTACCACCCTTAACTAATCCTAGAATATTCAGAGTTTGAGGATAAAAAACTTAAAGTGAGGAGTCAGCTTTAATTTGTGGAAGTGTTTTCGTAGCATTTACTACTTTCTGGATTTTCTTTGCCTTTCCAGTTGTGGTAATAGATAGAGAGTCCTTTCAACGGTAAATTGCCCTTTGCGTGAGTATTTCGTCTGGAAATTGTCCAAGATAAATCGTAAAAAATAAGTAAGATATAGTTGATGAATCAACTCGGCTGTTCATTCAGGTCATGTGCAAGTCTTAAAACCCAAACTCAGATTAGTTTCAGTAAAATAATTGTTAGGCGCTTCTGATTCGCTCCATTTAAGAGGCATTTATCAACTCATAATTTCCTTACAATATGCCACCAAGACGTGGCCATTTCAAAGCTGATCATACGAACTCGAACCCCACTCTACTCGGTAAACTAATTGAGGCATACCAAATTACAATTTTACACCGTTTGTGCCGTACACATTCTCATATTAAGCTCATCGAATGTCTGGACCGCTTCACCATTACTACTTCCATTTGATCACTGACCAATTTTTTTCCCATAAAAATTTGCCAGCAACCAAACGTCTCTACAGCAGGGAAATAAAAGCCCAATAAATCTATGGAAGTTCTACACAATTCGATTATAAGAGCTTACTGTTATCCTTAAGGCAAATTTTCACTGTTGTTGTTATTTCATGCCGCAATGAAAGGAGGTTTCACGAAGAATCTCATCACATAGGATCTCTTTATTTCTCACTATGCAATAACATCAACTTAACATTTTGAATTCAATAGTTCCATCAACTCCTTCACTGACAAAAATTGTTGTTTTTAGGGATTTGCCTTGGTTATGAAGAGAGCATAAAGTAGATACAAAATAGAATCATGTCGAATGGAAAGCTCTGTCTCGACCATAATTCGCATCGGAGAGGTACTCACCTTAATATTCCCAAAATACAGAGCGAAATTTCTGGGTCATTTCCCAACAATTTAATGCAAGTAGAAAGATTCACTAATGATCCTTTTACAAACTTCAGATCTGTGCTCTAGTTACTTTGTGGTGGGAAATACTACTAATGCACTTGTCCTTCCAGTAAATTTACATTGAATGAACTCAGTCATCAGAATACTTTGATTAGTTTCTGGTGCCATGATGCCTGTCTCTCACCGGAAGACTTAATGAAGCTTTCTTATTTTAACGAATCTAGAACTAAATGTACTTCGAGTAACCATTCTCCTCTCCCACTCAACAACAACTCAAGAGCGAGTTCTTAAGCGTGCAAATCGGAATGGTTGGGTCTACGTGCAACCTCAAAGAGGGTAAAAGGTAAATTTCAGCAAAAATTTCCCGTCGTATTTTCCCCAGCTTCATAGAGATTAGTTTTGTTTAGGTACAATAAGTTGTCCGGGGCTTGACCGAGTTCAAATAAGACGTAGAAACTTTGACTTGCATGAGAATCGAAGGTAGGGTAAGGGCTTGACTAGCTCAGTGTTTTTTCGGCTCTTCACCACTACTTTGATGTTTATGACTTTTGACAGAGAAGCTGAGTATCATTTAGCTTATTTGAGCAGTTATCTCTAGACGATAAGCAAGCATTTTATTTAATCTTTACTCTTTTCTATATTATCAGGAGTCAGTTCATAACTCTTTAAATATTTACTTTTACAGAACATAAGAATTTCTCATCTCAATGGCCACTCATTTCCAAATTGAGCCGCCAACACAAAGCTCTGTCCAAGGCATGCACTCCATGCAATCCAATAAATATGTTTTCCTTCTAATTCAACCTCACCCTTGTTAATTGTTCTTAACCGGACAAATTCTTAAGTGTGTTTATTTGGGAATCAAGAAAGGTTTCACTTAGGCAAAATGCTTCCAAAATTGTTGAGAGGCAAAGCTACTTCAAATAACTATGACTCAGCAGAGTACAGAAAGTGGATGCCCCGCCAGGTAGGAACGAATTTTTGACTGGTTAAAAAACGCCTGTGGGGTATTAATATGCCATAAATAGACGTCCACACTGTGGACTTAGTGACGCGGTGGCAAATAAACGGCTTTTGTTGTTGTTTTTTGGTAGAGCGTACAGACAACTGTAAGTGTATTGGCGATGTATCCAGCTAGGAGATAAAACTTGTCCATTAAAAGTGTTAAACATTCATGCTATTTGTGAACCAATTTTATAAGAATTTAAATGACTGCAGCACTACTCGCCATGTTCTGGTAAAGGAAGAGATTCATTGATTCTTTACGACTTACTAGTGCTTTTGTAAGGAATTTAATCTGGAAGCCAAAAAAAGTTCTTAGTGCTGAGTAGAAGCCAATCACACTGCTCCTAGTGTTACATCCTATACAATGGAAATGCTCGCCCTCTAAGACATGGAGCTGGAGTAAAAGGTGCATTCAAATGTCACTTTTCGCCGTGTTTGTGATGCTCATATTACATAGGCTGTGTTGTTAATGCAGATATCAGTTAATCTTCCCTGAATTTGCTTTTCACACTTCTTGCTGCCTTGTTTTCTATGCTGCAATTGACACTGTCTATGGTGAGTGCCTTGACCTTCTTTTTAATGAAAAATAAAAAAATCGATGCTACTTATTAATTTGACAACGACATCGGCATTAATTAGGCAGCTTACAATGTTCAGACTTCATAAAAGCATCTGCCTCTAATATTTATCGAAAAACTATTACTTTGACCCAAATTTTGGGATTCAGACACTGAATAAAATCTACTTATTTTACGACTTAAGGATCACTGATTAGGCACCAATGGCGTCAGGCTTCAAGAAATCCGTGTGCTTTCAGTAGAAATATTCTCAGGCATCTTTTGAATAGGCTGTTCTCATGTTTGCTATAGCATTAAGATCAGTGAGCATCTTAAATTATCGCAATGAATACTAACCTAAATAGCTACTCATGTAGCCTTGGTCAAATTAGGCACATGGTTAAGATTACCTGTGATAACATTAAATGCTCTTTGGAGATCCATACGTTTTGGAGGCTGCGTCACCTCAGTTAAAAATGTTCGTTTTGATTGTTCCATCATCATCTTCTTCGTCCACGGTTAAGCCATCACACCCTACTATACAAATGGAGGAAACGGAAAATCTTAGGAAAGTACCTTTAAACTATCGCACGATTATAAATTACTTATTTCACTTTAATGACGCTTGATCAACTTAACGGGACGCTAATTTGTTAAAATTGCATTATACCTTGCTCGTATGTATTTTCCTGTTTTCACTAATCAAATCAGAATCTCTTTTAAAAGGGAATATAACATGAGTTAGGCACAAAAGTTATGCGACAATAAGCACTATTGGCCCGAAAGAAATTGAATGCAAAATTAGTTCAATGAGATCTGTGCGTAGCTTCTCAAAAGTAACCAAATCGCTTGGAGACCCCATCAGGCCACTTACTATCGCCAGCACACTGGACTTCGACCAATGCTTGTCAAATAAAATGTCCGCATTGATTTGGTATTAATGCACTCTTTTTTATTTGTATGACCTCCAATTTGATGGATACACTCTTGAGCATCAACCGGCATGTGAAATGAGACGCATAATGATGCAAGATTAATGGGTCGAATATTTGTCCACCAGTACAGACAAAGGATGTTCGTTAAATTCCAAAAACTTTACCAATCAGCTACATTTCAGCAATTCAATTTCGAAAAGGTCCTCCAAGCGGTGAGTGTGTATTTAAGGACCATGTTTGAGGACAAATATGCAAAGGAAATCATTCGAGTTCTGCAGTTATCACGATAATATGCTAAAACCTACTTGCAACCCAGCCAATTTACTTAGCAAATGGGAGCCTCATGAAGGTTCTGCAATTTTGACTATAAAATACCGGTCTTTGCAGCACTTGAGTTACTCACTGGATTTGTGTTGGCAACAAAGTGCCTATTTTTCCCAATAAAGTATAGCATTCATTTTTCCTCAGTTTTAGGTGGAAAATTTAACCAGTTAGCCGTTAAACTAAATGATTTAATGTAATATTGAAACGGTGTCAACACAAAATCTGTTAAGTTCGCTTCAACCAAGTGATAATTAGATCATGAGATTAATATGCACTTTTACCTTTAATACTTGCCGAGTTTTAATTGCGTAAATAACTTATTTTCATTTCCATTCGTAGCTGAAAAAAAAGCATCCCCTTAACACACGCCTTAATACTTACGTTTTCACGGTTAGAGGAGTCCAAGAAGGTCAAAATATCACTATACTAATCGGACAGTTCGTACAATCACAGGTGTGAGTGCGTCATGCCTATCAGTGGTGCCGCATGAGATGAAGTTGGCCAGAAAATTCAGTTATTTTGTGTTTCTTAGTCCTAAAAGCCGAACTGTGAAAATGAATACCTCCCTTACCACAGACTCTGTTTTAGACTTCAAAAAGAAAAACGAATTTTTTTTTTCTTTTGTTTTAAGCTAAAGAAGGACCACGTGCGGTAGAATGGACTCTTGTGAGCTGTCGAGATGCATGGGTTTTCTGCTTATTAAAGGCGGGTGTCATTTTGCGAGTGCTTGAACGAAAGGACTTGGTTCATAAAACCCACAGCTGGGAGCATAAAGTGGAATCTGTCAAGCAGATTATGTTCGAACATTTTACAAGGGTGGAGCTCATTGCAACATCGAAGCATTGTTATTTTGAATCCGTAAGATAATCAGCAGATGCGCAATACCCATGGTTAATGTCACCCATTTATTTCTTATTTATTGTTTGTAATAAAGGTAACATTTTGTACAGCAAAAACATGTCCTTACACATGAGAAATAGCCTTACCTTAACCTAGAAAGGACACGAGCAAAAGGTCTCGTGACTTTCGAGTCATATGGATCACGTTTCTCATTGTACGTGTGGATAATGAGATACAATGGTACCTTCTTTTACATTTTCGGATGTTCATCTGTATTCACACCTTTCTGCTAACATCTACTTGACCTCCAAATCTGAAAAGTGATTATTCCTATTGCAGCAAAGTTCAGTACCAAAACTGTGAATGTTTTTTGTCCAGACACATCGTCAGTGATTTTGCCACCAATTTGGCTCACCAACGGTGATTCAGGCAAGAGATATCGGCAATGGGCACCAAGTATCCTATAAACTTGGCGCATTTACTTATATGAAGTAAAGTAAGGCCACGTCATAAAGCGTTATGTTACACGTTAAAAACGATAAGCAATAATAATAATAAGGCTAAGGAGATTTAATGACCAAAGCAGAACCATGCTGCTGGTGGAAACTGGCGGCTATGCATCTAGGTACGACAATTTATTGCACTTGTTTCAAAACCCACAAAAACGATACGTAGTCGTTTAAACTGAACCTAGGTAGTGGATGAACGCCACAAAACCAGTCCACAACTATCATTTCACACAACTATTTCAGTAGTCTATAAGCTTCTAAGCGAAAAAGAGTGGGTGCTCTGTGCTCCTTTTCTGGATATCAAGGTAAAAGCCTAAGAAAAAAATATTGGGTTGAAATTATAATTGCCGAACAAATAGATTATCCTTAAGAGCGGACGACACAACTTTGATCACGAGATTTAAAGGGACCTCTGCATGCTCATATGTCTTGAATTGCTCAACCCCAAATCACGTAGCTGTAGGAAAACAGCGTTCTCTTTCTAGCAACATTGAGCTTCAATTTTGCACCTAAAACTTATCTGCCACTGGATGTTTTACAAACAAAATTGTTCAAATGATTGGCAATCCAAACTTTGGCATCCATTACACATTAGATTGGAAATTTTTCAGCTCCAAGACACTTTTCATGACGAAAAACAAACATGATCGACTAAAATAGTAGCTCTAAGCCCTAATAAATCCGAGTTCGAATGACCAATATTCCACATTGTTTATTAGCAACTAAACACTTTCCCTTTCTGATTTAACATTTATTTACTAAGCATCAGAACTTATTACTTAGTTTTAAATGGACAACTATAAAAGGTATCTCGTGAGGAGTTTCTATTTCGCTCCACAGGTTTTAAGGAATTATGTGATTCTTAACCAAAATCTGCGAAAATGCGGGCGTTCGTATGCTTTTCTATGAAGCTTTCATAAGTTTAGGACGTTTCCAGTTGACATCCAATGCCCTATATTACAACCGCTTTTAAGAATTTGAAGGTTAACGGCATAATAGTTCCGCCTGAGGTTTAAAACAAGCCACGGCAATAGCATTGGGGCCATGCAAAGCCATTTGAAGTACCATCACTGTGCGTGTCCCGAAAAGGCTAAGTAAATCCCCATTTTAGTTTTTATAAATTTCGCTTAATAAGTAATTACTCGGAGTAAAATCTTGGATTAAAATATTCCTTAAATGCTTTAACACAACTAAAATGATGCCAAAGTGATTTATAAAAGATTGGAAGGTTAGTCAACAAAAACAGTTATCAGCCTATCCTCACACCACCTGTACAATGAAAGGTAATTTTTTTATCCTATAATAGCATTTATCCCTTACCCAAGTCACACATATAGTGTAATAGAGTAAAACCTTGAGAGTTCACACTAGCTAAATTCAGCAGTGCAAACAACAGGATATCCTTTACTACTCAAAATTTGTTCCATACCGGCTCGCCACTACAATAGCGCATTTACCGCAGTACTACCTCCTCTATCCCACGTATACTTTAACAAAAATCTTGGTGAATCGCCGCTATGGCAACATTCAACTTAGCGCTACGACTGCGAACTTCGAATGTCAGTCAAATAAACACGCCAGTTAAATTGCACCATGCAAGGCAAGAGCTGGGCTCAGATAAGAGTATATGGAAAATCGAGTGGTTCAGGTAAATGCCACCCGTGCAAGAAAACATTTTATCGTGCTTAGAATGTCCGACACTCGCGCCGCGAGATGATGAATGGTATAATAAGATGATGAATGGTATAATAAACATTCTGCATTGACCGTAAGATTGATATGGAAGTGTGCATAACCAGTTAAAATAAGCCGATTAAAGAGAGCGTATACTATCACTTTTGCACATGGAAAGTGGCTATCACCTGACATCGATACACAGATTGCAGCTAACTGTCGACAGATATTAGCTCCACATATAAAAATTTGCAACGTCATTCCCAATACTTTTCGATCGAACTAGTAAGCAGACTCCATTAGAAATCACAAAGTTTAAGAAGGCGAAGTGAAGTGACTTTATAACGTTCTAATAGCCCTGGTTTAGGGGCTAATTGGATTCAGACTCACAATTTCGAATCTAACACTTTGTCAAACCCCCAACACATTTTCATACCGGCAGCACATTAAATGGTGAAGGCAATTTAATTTCGAGTTTAGGGATCCATTGAAGGTAACTAAAACATCAATGTTTACCCAGTCTACTCAAAAGTTTTCAAATAAATTTATACACATAAGTCTAATAAACACGCAACCCACAAAACGAAGGTAGTACCTTTGACGAGCAACAATTGAAAGCATTAAATAATCCAGCACCGCATCGTTGACACAATGCGCTTTGGAATGCGCACGCACTAACCTCCATTCAAAGGTAACGTTAACATTTGTGAGTCAGCAGGAACACAAACTCTGTGGTCTGAAGAGACATACAGAGTAAATGGTTAAAGTGAAATTCTCATCAGCAACAGGAGATATTAAGGCAATTTAGGTGAAAACTTCCACGATTACAGCAATAGGTTTTAGCGTAGGCGGTAACTAATAGATGGGGAGATGAACTAAATTTTGCATAGGCATGGGACTTAATGTGTCAATAGTTTCTACCCACATGCAAATAATGAAATCCTCTATTTCTTCACCTTTTTTACAGAGGAAGGGAGATATGGATAAATTCAGTTAAACTACTTGAAAAGCATCCCCATTTATTTCCCATGTCGCTGATTAAGGTGGAAGAGAAGAAAAGACCAAGATTATTGTAAATTTGATTGAATAGATTACATGACATAGCCGTTTTTACTAAGCTGGTACATCCTGGTTGTGCACTCGACAGAGGAAACTTATTGCCTTGGTGGAGAATTGAAGGAAGAAGTAGAATTTCCCGCAAGAAAGCATGTGGTCTCATACGGTGAAAATGCAACATAATTCGTCTCCCGACTGCAGAACAAGGCATTTTTTCTGCTCAAATAAAACTAGATGGTACTTACAATCACACGTTTCATCCATTAAAAGACAACGTTTTGGAGCGAAATGTGGAAGAAACACAAGGAAATGACAAGCATAAACTGCGTTGCTTTGAAAGTGACACGAGTTAAACGTGACCTTTTGGTTTCTTAAAATGAATATTTAAATGAGTGCGATAAAAAAGCGGGAATGTAAGATTAGAAACATTCAAAATCTCGAAGAGAGAGATTCATGCAAACACAAAAGCGTTCTTTGCATACCGGAAGTACCTATAGAAGTGGCAACACTGCCAAGGAGGTCCCAGCAATGAGCCTACCACATTCAAAGATTAAACGCCGTTCACACTCGACCTCTACCAACTTCATTCCGCTCCTGAATTTTGTGCTCATAGACGCAAACAGATATCTGTGACAAAAATTACAAGGAGGATAGCTTTAAGTGAGGTCACTACATAGATCTAAATAGGTTTCGCTAAAGCTTGCAGGAAAACAACCCTTGTACTCATTTAACACGTTGCAGTACTTCTGTAGGAAACGTTGAATGTTTCCAATAGATTCTGTCATTCTTCAAAATATAACTATCAATGATACACATATGCCTCTTTCTCATTTACCAATGAATGAAAACGGGCAGTAAAATACTTTGAAAGTTGCATTCACTCCCAATGATAAAACAAACTGCGGAGCTTTCTGAGTTCCCCCATTGCCATGTTCACATGGCTTCCACGCGAGTTGGTCCGAATTCTAAAATTTCGCCAAGCGACTAAGCGATAGTTTATTCGTCTAGCAGACGTGTAATGTCAGGTTGAAACTGGGCATGAAGAGCAACACATCAGACGGCTGAGCGGTTCTTAGTGGTAGAAAATTGCCTTTGTAAAATTAACCCATCTTGGTCCAGAATAACCACGTAATTAAAGTCGATGTAAGTACAATAATAGTTCCAGGGCTGGTTACTCACATCGAAGGCTGAACATGCCGTGTGATTTACCACTACCCAAGTCGGATCGATGTCCCCGGAATAAAATTATCTACCATTTTTTGGAATGCAACAGTTGGTCCATTGTCGTGCTACACTGAGCGCTGGAAAGGTCGTGCCAAGCATAAGTAGCAGGGAAATTCCAGCTATTAGGCCTGATCTATGCTAAACTGTAAAATGGGAATGGGAAATTTGATGGTTTCATAAATCACCCAATTTCATGAGCTGATAATTGATCCCCATTACTCATGGAATCTGATTAAACGTCGAAGATTCCTAACACCATGAACGTGCGCCTTTTACGAAAGCCAAAATTGTCTGATTCACAGGAGATGTCTATAATTTATTGCGTTGTCATAATCAGCTCATGACGCATTTCCACACCAGCCTCTAGCATGATGGGTTTAATTGCACAATGAAGAACAATTAATCTTCTAACTCGGAATGTGCACCTCGCAAACCGAAGCAATTAGGATGATAAGGGTATTTATTTCATCTACCCGGATTTAAAAAATCACGAACTCACCAATGCTCCACAGGCGTGAATGCGTGTAGACGGTTTTACAAACCAGCCAGGTCAAATTAGTGTTAGCCAGCACAATCAGTGCTATAAGTAAAGGAGAAAAAGGACATATTAGGCATGTGATTGATGGAACCGCAGTAAGAACCTTTCGCATAGAAAAAATCCAACTAGAACGCACAGGTATTCGTGCAAAGGAATATGCAAACCAGATTTTAAAAAGTGGTTTTTCAAGTGGAGGCAACCGTACTTTCAAGTGAATGATGCGGTCACCGTTTCGCGTATTTAACTTAATCATCTTATGCACAGAAAAGGCGAGTCAACCTTTGATAAAATGAAATCTGTAAAGCAATCACTACACCAGTATTTACCCATACACTCCGCAAAAGCGCTGTAAAGGAGCAAATCCTACACAGGTCAACAAGGCATAAATTAATGTCACTGCCTTGAGATTTTCCACGTGGATTTTTAGATGTAAATGGGCTTTTAATACGATCACAAAATGAAATAGGGACCTAAAAACTTGTGAAGGGTCAATATGTTGGCCAGTCATTCCCAAAGGGACTGAAAGTCCTGGTTTGCTGTTGCTTGGTTTAGCTCCTTCAATGAAGCCCAATTCAAACGGCAGCCTCACTGGTTCTAGGGCGCACTCTTGTTGGCAGGCCAATTGCAAGTCAAATGACACTAAGCGGGTTAGTATTGGTCTGATCGACTACTGAATGTACTTAGTAAAGTCAATAGACTTTTAGAATTCAATAAAGCCAAATTAAAGGTGGTCATATAATAATCTGCTCCACACACATTTTTTTGCGGCATGCGCCACACATAACGATGATTCCGCATTAGCCAAGTATACAATCACATGACCCACGAATGGGGAAGCGCATGAGCGAGTCATCCAAATATGCAACTCAATAAAACTTAAACAACAACTCCTGTACTCCGTCGAACCTCTTTTCAACTTTGCAAACCTTCCAGCACTAATTTGCCATCACCTGTGTCTGCTTCCCCCATGTGTAACTATCTGTTAATAGCTTGAGAATTTGTGCGAAAGGGAGGACGCGTTTGCGATTGCGTAGTAAGTTTTGGAGCGGACTTACATGTTTAATCGTTTTCAGTGTAGGGTCCACCGCGGCATACATTTGTGATGGCTGAAAATGAAGGACTACTACCAGTCCGACAAGACACATCAATGGTAAATGCAATAGTTAAAATGGCTTCATTGCCAAACATACCCTTATGCAATGAAAGACAGCACTCAGGTAGGCGTCACAAAAGTGGAATTTGATGCGAGACTTCCACACTCAAATTAGTGATGCACTGAAACAGATAAATTTTGCAGGAGACGGGAACACAGCACTTATTTGCTGCATTATGACTTGTGTTTGTTGTTTGAACTGCTTGCATCAAACTCTACCATACTTTCCACCAAACACATTTCCATTGCATTCCTTCGTTTTGTATCAACTCAGAAGCAATAATCCCTTTAAGGCACTTATGCGCCTAATATTACTCGACCATGCTAAGAAAATCGGCCTCGTAGACTTGCTCAGTTGCGAGTATGCTTCATGACTTAAAAGTAATTTGATTTGTAGTTAGTGAGGCTGCAATCATTAACCTGTTTAAAGTAGAACGTTGGTTCTCGACTTACAATTTAGCCGCTAGTTTTTCCGCTTTGGAAAACCTATTTGCTAATGGCTTGACACGTTCACTGCATCCCTAGAGCTCCGTTCGGCGCATAAAATGGCTGTTGAAGCATAGGGCGCAGTCCTCAAATACGTTACTGAATAATGTGAGAGCAGCGAATCCCCCCCCCCCCCCACAATAGCAGTTAAGATGAGACTGCAATAATTTCGCCTACTGAGCTGTAAGAGCTATTTGTAATTGCGCCACATATCGCACAACCCACACTCACACTACTGGAAATTTGCAGCAGCAGCAGCAGCATCTCTTTTGGGAACCTACAATCTACACTTCCTAGCTTGAAAAGTCACATCGCTTTGCGGGGTTTGAAGAACGAAAGCGCCACCTGCCTCGCTTGATGTTGCACGCCCCCGTGTGTTCACAACGGGCAAGCTTGTGGACCAATCAACCCTAACTGGGAGTGCCTGTCACTTGCAATAAAAACGCCTCCAAATATGGACAAAGCACAAACAGGCAATCCCCAGCACAGTCAGGACCAGCCTGCCTAGGTGACAATCTATAACGTAAATCCTTTCATTTTCAAGCATAACCCAGCCGCCTGATGTGCACTGTGTATTTTCCTCAGTTGGATATGCACTCACTACCACCTTAAGCCTTTCCCAAACCGTTACATTCAAATTTCCTTTAATTTTCACTCACGTTTATCAGAACAGGATGAAACACCGCAATTATCACATCAACGAACTACACAAAAACAATCGTTGCTTAATGCAACTGATTGCTCTTCATTGCTTCATTTTACCAAAACAACCCTTTCTAGACCTGAAAATAGGGCTTTAGATGGAAAATGCCAACATGAAAAGCCTCAAACTAAGACCGCATAAGGGTGTAATGATTTGGGAAAAAACACATTTAGCTTGGTGATGCCCGCAATTTTAGCCAAATGCCGCGCCTTCGAGAACATCTTAGGTTGGGTCTATGCTTGCTAAATTGCCATTTGCCCTATTTAGACCAAAACTTCGCAACATTCTTAGGCTCTTTTTGAAAGCTCCCAGAATAGCCTTTCTCTAGCACAAAAATAAGAGTCGAAGCAGGCTTGGTTGCAATGCTACCGATTCATTAGGCAATTTTACGGCACATTCAACCTCTAAGCCATGTAGAAACAGAGCTTCATAGCTGGCTCCTTATTAGGATGTGGGCAGGGTAGCAGAGGAAGGGACGGACCGACCAAAATAATACTGCTAGGTGGACAGGGGGACGAATAATGCATATCAGTAGTACAGACGAAGGTATGCAGCCATATGAGAAACACGTAAACCTTGCGACAAAATAATTACGAATAAAGTGTTTCTGAAGAGAGAACAAAGGAAGAGAGGTCAGCAATAGCGGGGAAAGGAATGAAAGAGCGTTGGAGTGACCTAGCAGGCCACTTTAATACCAAGATTCCACAGTTTTTTTTGCGAATTGCCGAGGAGGAAATACTCACATGAACATCTGGATATGCGAGTCGTATTTGCACCATCCAATCGGCAATAAAAGTAATGCACAAAGGTGCCCTTGTTTAGCGAGGGTGCACCGAAAGACGGTATGGCGAATGATGAAGAGAATGATGAGGAAAGCAATGTAAATGTCTGAGGCTGATAGTGTGGATGAGGAAAGTGTGCGGCGGTAACACGCGCCCACACAACGAACCCGACCGACGGAATCGATGGCGCATGTGCGTGTGCCAACGCCCCTGGAATGGCAAAGGGGGGCAATTTCGAGTTCGTTCATGATTTGGGCAGTAAGAGAGGGGGAATGGATGATGAAAGAAAAACCCAATGCGACAAAAAATAAGGAATTAATCAATATGCTTGAAAGGAATGCGCACGCATAATTAAATGCGTCAATAGCACTAGATACTGTTTGTGATTATTTGTCAGGGCAACTTCAACACACATCGATACAATTCCACACTAAGCAATGGGCGACGAGTGGCAGAGAGTAAGCTTGTCTACTTCCCTAAACTGGAATTGTGCGTGATTAGCGCGATCGGAAAGAGAATTCACTTAGATTTTGCTGAAACTGTACAGGATTGTCAGGAGAATTGAAACTGGTAGGAGGAAAGAGGGGGAAATTGGAGCTGAAGTAAAGAAGGCAGGGTACCAAGGCGAAAATGCGGCATGAAATGACAAACTCTAAGCAACTGTGTGTATATGTGTGAAGGTGTAACAGCGCCGTTTATGACCTTCAATCGGACGCACCGGCCCGAAGGACTTCATTGTGATTCTGCGGTTGTCTAACGTGTGCATCGGATCTCCGAAAAGGAGTCCCAGAAGTATTTTCCTGAGACGCGAATGTCGCTAGACGTTGTTTCAGATGCTGCAGCTTAAAAGTCATCACCAGAAGACGTACTTCATCATCACGCCTTTCAGGTTTTCGCATGCAATTAAGAAATTCGTCTAGTTCCGTCGCCAAACGAGTCATTTGCTCCACGTGCGGACCACCGGCGAGAGCCAGTATGCGCTCCTTGAGATTTATGACCTTGTCCCAAGCAGCACGAAAGTGCTCATAAAGGCGCAGATATTTGGGGTATAGTGACTCAAAGGCTTTGCGGTAGGCTGCTGCCTGGCTAGCATTAGAGATCGCCGGATACAGTCTAAAATGGCAAAGATGGTGAAAACATGTTTCAAGAATATGTTCGCGAAAACAGATCGCTGAAGAGTACCTTTCAGTTTCAGCATTTTTGGACGAAATGCTATCATAAAGATAGTCTTCGTCAGAGAGGTCAGAAGTTTTCTCCTCGTTGCATGGATAGAGCCGCTGTCCCTTATCTGCAGTGAAAGAGTAGCAATTATGGCTTAGCAGTGACAATAGGAAAATTTGCCGGGAGATTTGATTGTCGTAACTACTTTAGCAAGGAATCATGAGACACTACAGTGAAATACCTATGCAGTACTACCATCTTACCTACCAAGTCTAGAGCCTAGTGAAAGATCAAACCTGTCAACAAAGTGATGAACGTTTGGGTCACGTGACAACTAACCACCAAAGACATGGCTTATCTAAGGGCGGGCACAGAGACAGCAGATTGGTGATCGCTAAACGCACACATCATCACGTACAAAATTTTGGCTTAACGGATGCGGTCCTCAGACCCAACCTAGAGTACGCAATAGCCTCGACAGCATTCTAATCAAACCAACAAGCGTACACACACACTTCGAGAAATGTGCGCCTCGGGTGAACATGGACAATTTGAATTCATAATGAACTTGATCACCTTGCGTTTTACCCACTTTTTCACCGAGTAAAATGTAAGAATAACTAATGATGAAATTGAAAACGAAGAAGGGAACCAAAAGCCTCGCATATATAATTTATACATGGATATTTGTGGCAATTTACCTCTAAAATAAGGAAAGAAGAGATCACGTCTGCAATAATGAGATGAATAAGATTGAGCCTGAATGAGACGGGTATAAGAGGCACAGACGAGGCTACTGCCCGTAAATGCCGGAGAATGTGCACACAAATAAGGGCTGCGTTTGACAGATTGGGATAAACAAACACCACCGCATACACACCCACGCATTGGAAAGTGAAAAATCAAGAGTGAAGAGAGCAGAGAAAACCAATTAGGCGTACAACTAGAGCTAGGACAACGAAGTTTGAGGATCTATAAGCGGCTGTTTGGCCTTTGCGTACGTCACAGGTCAATAAAACATTAATGAATTAAGAACTTGAATAGTATGGTACTACGACTGTAGAGCACCTAACTGTGATAGGTATGAAACCCCAAAAAGTACTTTTATCCATTATCTGTGTACGCAAATTAAGAGTGCCAACAACACTAGAACATAACAATAAGATGTAAAATGAGCTCAAGTTCAAACTTTGGCAGTGCCATCTGGCATTTAAGACGCCTTATTCAGTTCGATGCGCTCTGAGGTGACAAGGTCATTCAGCTTGGACAATAAACAGCTTGGATTAAAGCTGAGTCCTGGGCTAGGTCCAATTCAATTTCTGGGTGCAAATTTCTCACAGAGAATCACAACATAACCACCACTTAAGCGTCTAATTGAATCAACCTCTTGCCGCAATGAAATAAAGTTAGATCGGCGAGAATTAACTGCACATTATTGAAATTGTAAAAAACACATTAGACAGCGCAATACAGCCATAAGCAAACAAAGTGGTGTTCGTGTGTTGGCATCAATAAAGCAACTAGTAGTGATGACTGGCAGCACAACTATGGAGGTGCAACAAACAGGATTATAAACCAGAATAAGCGACTTTAACGCAACGAGTGCCTGACTGGGGACATGCGTGTTGGACGCACAGATGCAAGGCACGGAAATTCAAGAATCCATAAAAGCAACTTCGCCGTACCAAGCAACACCACTGAATAGGAAAACACCTTAGTGATTGAATGAACAAACCACAGAGATATTTGTACTTTCTAAGCAGCTAATCACAATCACACCTTTGTCATGTGAGCTCCGTTGATATCGAAAAAATGCATAAAATGCAAAGATATAATGAGGACAAGCTTATTATGCTAAAATCACTGTAATTGACTTTACAGCCTATGTGTTGACCGTGCATTGCAAAAGCATGAACTTGATTAGACCCAAAAGAAACATACCTGGCTTAGGATCAATCACTGGTAAGCGAGCGTAGAATTGTGATAGCGGAGTCGCCTCGACAGGAGGACTACAACTGTCGCCGCAACTACTGGTCTCGCTGCCCCGGTCGCACGGATGATGCCGCTGAGCGCTAGTTGGATGCTCGTCAACGGGACGCGAGGGAAGAGAGCCAGCCCGTCTCGACTGATCATCATCTGTAACGCCGTTGCCACCAGAACCACGACCGTCGCAAAGGAGCGCGTCAAAAGGTCGCTTCCGGCTCAAGGGAGAGTGCTTACCGAGACTCAATGGAGAGGAATCTTTGAGGGAATTCGATGGAGGTAGAATGGGAGGTGGGGCCGCGGCAACAGTGTTTGTGCCAGAGCGACGATTAGTGGAGAAAGACACGGATTTTAAAGAAGGGCAATTTCCTGAGATGGAAGAGGTGGAACCACACGAATGGACGCCACTTTCGTCAGATGAGAGTCGGGCGCGTTTCGGGACACTGGATTTAGACGTGTTGGTATTGTTGTTGGCAGCAAAACCAGAGTATGCAGCAATCTTAGATACGTCATGCGTCGAGGAAAGTGGCGCAGCGGTAGGCTGAGGCATTGTGCAGCCACGGCGCTGGGAATACCTCTAAATTTGATAAGACGTTTTCATAGGCAGTAATAGAGGGTCTATTGAAGACGCTAATACTTGATCAAATCTGCGGAAACGCAGCTGTTCATTGAACTCACAGGACCCCGTAGTTCAATAAACAAATGCGAGTGATAAAGAAATAGAAGTGCACTCATCACTTCCTTCAAATAGGAGTGCATAAACTAGATGCCTTGTAGTTATCGAGCTGGTGACCGATTGCACGCATACACAAAGCCCGGTTCACTGACAAAATCAAGATTTTCAGAAAATAGAGCTGATTTAATAACGCAAATACTCAGGCCTAAACGAGAAAGACTTATGCAGATCTACCACGAGGTAGTAAAAAGTTAATGTTACGCCATGGCAACGTATCCTCAAGCAAACGCCTGAGTTAGGCTCATTTCAACGTATCGATCATGAATTTCGTCTTAGTGTGGATTGAATGAAAAAAAAGTAGGTCAGCGAAAGGCGCATTATTTCTATGCCTTATCTGGAGCTCCTGGGTGGTGATTGCCATAAAAATATCTCAGAACCAATAAAAAATCAACTGGTCTTGCTTACATTACTTTCAAACTCATTTTAAAACTTGTGTAAATAATTGTACTAACCAGCCGCAAGGTGGCCTCATTGTTCCTCCAGCTCTCCAACAGCGCCGGAGTGATTCCATGATGGACGGCAACGGAAGTCAAGGAGAGGCCTGAGGCGAGGAGGTCCAGCGCAGCGATTTTCTTGCTAAGCGCGTGTGGCGCCGAAGGAGCGCTGGCACGCGTTGGCTTCCGCCCAAAATCCTCCACCGACGCTACCGCTGCTGTCGTTGGTGGCGCTATGAGGGGCGAATTCTGTCTACTGCTCGGCGTCACACGGGAAGGTACACTCCCCTCTACGGAAAGGCGGTTGCTCATGCCACTCGGAGAATTCGTAGACAGCTTGGCCTGTAGGCGCATCACAGTTGTCACCACACAGTGCTTGGCTATAAAAGCTACCCCCAAAATCTTATTTATTCTTTATCCGTCATTGATTTACTTTGGTTTTTCTCCACCCTAAAGCTTCGGGTGACTAGGCGTATGATCAATTACTGATAATCGTATTGAATTAAAAGGGCCAAAAGATTCGGCAACGCAACCGATAGCGTTTTGCTCAAGAAGCTACGATCAGTTATTTACAGTGAACGAAAAAAGGTGACAAGTAAAATAGACCAGCCACACCCACCACACGATTAATTTCAATGGATTTGCACGGCCTACAGGTTGAGTTGCACAAAACCTAAAGGTCAGCAAGAAAAATGATAATGCTCGTTTAGAAAATGCACTGCTATAACAAAATCAAAGCGTTGCCCACGTAAAATCCAACAATCTGTGCGATATACGATTCCACTTGATTCATCAAATACCACGTGTTACAAACATACCTAACGAAGTATGCAGTTTTGAGAAACCGTACCATAAGTTACGTGCAGCAAATACATGAGACAACCTATCAATATCTTGTAGTTTGTAGACATCGTTTCCTACTTTATTAGCAGGAGTGATCGCGTTGACATGCTTACATTAGGACTACTCCAGAGGGAAATAAGATGCAACGATGCTATTTCGCGTGCCAACATAAATCGCTTCCAGGGCAATATATACAAATCCACTCAAAGCGAGTAATAATAACAGGACGACTTGCTTTGAGGGACGCAACAGCACATCGCTCTGATGGAGAATATCCAGGCCAATTCGGTTCGATCAAATTAATAAACGTCGTGGAAAGGTAATATTCGCCCTGCCTGCCGGATCGGCCCACCTTGCTCAGGACGCCATCAACTTTGTCTTTCTGCTCTTCAGTTAGTCCATCCCTTTTCAGCCTCAAAAGTAGCTCTGGCCGTTGGTACGACTGAACGGCTAGTAAATGGATGATACGGTCCCTATAAAAGACGACTCCCTTAAATTTATCATCAGGGACAAAAACGCAAAGGGAGTGGTCAAATGATTACCGTAATGAACGCGCCCCCACTTCAACATTGGTAACGGCAGGACTATTGTACGCATTAACCACTGATGGGCTACAGCTTCGGGCAGCACATGAAGGTGAGATCCTCGAATCAAGATTGCGGGAACTAGGTGGAGTTGGAACGGAACGTGGGTTCAAGCTACCCTCGCGCATACAGGAACGCTTTACATTCGATACAACTGTGGGCTTTGAATAGCCCTTCCTATGATCCTCAGCTTCAGCCATTCTTAGTTTTGCGGTAGAAAAGCTGTCCGCATTCGCTTGAACCGTTAGCTTTGAGACTGCCCTTCCTAGATTAATTGCACGCGGCCTAAAGAAGATTTGAATTCAGATATAAAACAAAAGCTACCCACCCTAGGAATTGGATAACGTCAAGGGTTCCATCTGATGTCTGGTGAAGAGGAGAAATACTCAGGTCGTAGGAAACACAGGCTTGTTTCCCCGGTATATACAGGTTCTAAATGGCACAACATGAGCATGCGATTGGTAAACTTACTCCATGGCTTCCATCTACTGAAATTTTAATTAGATTTGGCTAAATGATAATTACACAATTCCAACAAGCCATACCGTACCTGCTTGTGAGAGATGGTTTCAAGAGTCCTCAGGGCAGAATCTGTCAACTTTACGGAAAATATTTCAATGTCATCACGTTTCTCTTTACAAAGTTTATAGACGCTCTCAGACACAGTTTTCGTGGGCATGCTACTTCCAGAGAAAGACAGAAGGTCGACCAACTGTGAGAAACCGCTACAAACAGCTGGTTTTGAAATATAGACACGACCAAAGCAAACAAACAAAATCATCCAAATATTTTGAACTTTCTTCTGTCAGATACTGGGCAAGCATCGCAAAATGTATCATGTCTTCTGGCCATTTCGTTGATTAATACGCCATAGTGATGTTTTAATTAGTAGTTCCCTTCTAGAACGGAACGATGACATATTTTTATCTTATCTACCTTGACTTAGTAAAAAATAGACCAAACTTCGTTTCCCTTACTTTAAAACCACTTCAAATTAAGAGATATTTGCCTCTTGCAATTAGCTAACGCCTTATATCTCTCCCTACCGGATTGCTTTTTTAATAAATACGAAAATAAAGGAAATATCTAATGCAATACTTCTTGTTCATTTGACTCCCGTTCCGGTTGCGGACGCATATTCAACTGTTTTCGCCTCCACTGGGTGGGTCGGTTTCTGGGTCCTGTCAGTAGTCGTTTTCCTTTCTGTTCGTCGAAAACATAGACTCTGCCTCGATATTACGTTCACTTTTGTCTCAGGGAGCTAAAGCTTATCCGTCGTTTTGCGCCATTATCCATAACTCTTCAGTTACACAGAAATACTTATCACTTGTGGCGTTTAGGTGTGCTACGATGTTCGTGCATCAAGTGGTACACTACCCTTTTTAACTTATTATTCTCCAGTTGCTAACTACTTGTTCAGGCTATAAGCGCACTGTCACAAATCGTGAATAAGCCGTTAAGCTTTCTATTCTTTGAAGCCATCTCCTAAATTTAGTTTTATTTTTCACATTCTTTTCAACTATTTGAAGGCGGAAAAAACATGACACTCAAGCAGAATGCATGTTTTCAACGTACCGTATGGCTTCGAGCTACCTGCAGGGCCTGGAGGTGAGATTATCCATCGGAATTCCAATGTCGGAGCCCCTAAGTGGTCTCTCACCAAACCAAGGAGTTGAACAAACAATTATCGTATCACAGTGGTTATCCGAGCCTGCCGAGACCCTAACAATCCATTACCGCTATAACAATTTATTATTAACGATGGACTATGCTGGGTGAGGACCTTGCTGTCAAGCGGAAGTTCGGCGTGCAGACTTGAGATTCTATGTAGTTAACCGAGCATTTCAAAGAAACATTAAATCAATCCACTTCAGTTGAAGCTTCACCTTAACAAATGGATCTTAAGAATGAGGTCGGAATTTGCTAAGATCATTTAACCGGGTTACGATTTATGAAAACCCATCGAGTAATGCCCCAGTCCATTGTCAGATTTTTCCGTTCTTTAGAAATGAGCCGCAATAGCACCGCGTTAACATTGTTAGCATGTCTGGTCCTAAGCCACTTATAAGTACTCTTACTGATTAGCTGTCAAAAGGCCTATGAATTAAGTATTTTAGTTTAATTAACAGAATTACAGAGAAGACTGGTAGTTGTTCATTGCGTTAGTTCATATGGTTGGTGTTCATGTTTGAATGTATTAGGCTACGTGTTTACAAGCTCGATGGGCCCAGATTACAGTTTGTTGCCATGGTTTTGTGAGTAGGAGGTAGTTGTAAAGCAAATTTTAATAAGATGTTTGTAGCGGGATCTTCCCGTTCCTCCTCTTCCTTCTTTCCCACCTTGCTATTAGAAGGCCGAGTTTTTCTAGGCATTTCTTTATTTAAGGTGAAAGGCGGATACAATAGTCCAATCTACGAAGGTCAAATCTCCGGCTCAGGTGATGAAGCGAGCTCGACGGTGATCACGTTAAAAATTGTCCTCCCGCCTCTCACCTAAAAAGCGCATTTAAACACCACAATTATTACAGTTCTTAAAGGTGGTCAGTATTTGTTAACTCAAATCCGTTTTGAGTGTGTCGTTGTAGTCCATAATGCGAATTTTATGGGAGCGGACATTGCCATAGTTCCCAAAACTACCTTTTACTAGTTTTCCATAACATAATGAGCAATTACTATTGTATGTACTCATTACATATACTCATACATTTACATATGTGTGAGACAAATGAAGAAGAGATGTTTCAACGAAGAAATGACTTTTCACAAATTGATGTTGAAATACGTAGCGTTGGGTCCTGGTCTTGGGGAGATTACTAAACACTAATGAACATTTAGATAACATCCTTGAAGCCATCCGATTTGGTGGAAACTGAATGGCATCTTTTGATGCCAATTTATTACAATTGATTTGCAAATACTCTAAGGCAGTGATATAAAGGCGATGAGATGTTGATGCAATATCACACCGTTAATTAGTTATTCAAAGTCGTTTATGTGTTCTTACTGCTCACACTTTTGTCTTCTTACAAATTTTACACAGGTATTCAAATAGTAATCCAATTTTATTTGCCAATTGTTATTTGGTAGCAAGCGAGATGCATTGGCCAAATTTTCCCAATGACAGCTTTTAAGCAAATGAAGAAGGCTGCTTTCATTGTTAGATACATGCCCTTACTATTCCAGTACTATCGGAAAGAAATTTGGGACATGTAATTTTTAAGGAGCAGCTATCTGCGAAACCGGAGTTTATTCTGCGCCTTTTCCTGGTCTCTCACAGCATGTGTTTGTGAGCTGGTTAATGTCGAATTAGTGGATCAAAGGAATAAACTTTCGCTCCGTGCCATCGTGCAAGAGTTTGATTTTAGCAGTATGTTGTTACGGCTTTGGGCTATCAAACCGAGAGTGCTGCCAGAACTGAATGCATTTCCCTATTCGATCAGGTATGTCAGGTTGGCAAAGAATTTGTTCTAATTTACGACCATTACATCGACAAAAAGATGAGAGGCTTATTTCCAGCTGACAGTAAAGCCTGTGGTTTCCCTTATTGTTGCAGCTTTTGTGTTTGCATAACCATAGACTAGTGGGTTGTCGGTGACACTGCTGCATCTATTAAATCCATTAAATTGTAGAACATATGGTCAAATGAATAAATGGATTGGTCAAAAATATCAAAGTAGACCTTCAAGTTTGGCTCTAGTCAAATGAAACAGATTCCTTTTTTTCCAATCTGTTCAGCAGTACTTGCTATCTGTTACTGAAACGGGGAGCGAATTGTTTGCATAAGCTTCAACAGAAAACTAAACACTTCCGCGGAAAAGGTTGCGCAGCTTATGTTCCACTATAATACGACTCATCACGCTATTCACATGGTTCTGGTAATTATTTATAATAGTGCTTTGCATTTGTACTGTATGACATTATTTCATAAAAACTGGTAACTGATTTGCCTCAATTTGCAGCGGCATATCAGTAATGCCTGCTATTTTGAAAATGCTAAGATGAAACCAAGCTTTATGTTGGTAGTTGAAATAGGGCCGCAGTACTCTTAGCTAGATTACATGCTCTATTCTTGTAAGTGGTATATTTTTTTCAGGAAAGTTAGGAGAACTCTGATTTGCTGTTAAAGCGATGGTAATGGGAATTATATCTACTGTTCTTCGTAGTAGATGCAGTCATTCAACCGGAGACAACCGATGCAACACAGTAAATAGTGGGAGCTGATAAGGAAGTGATCGTGGCATGAACAGTCTTCTATGTAGCATCTTTGTTATTTTGTTGTGGTCTGTCCGTCTCCATCATTTGGATACGCAACAGATAGGTATCTTCAGTGTGGACTGGTTAGAGGACTGATTATTCTTCGTCTTGCCAAACGGTTTTCTCCTCCATATGCCTTAAAAGGCTTACATAAAGTTTTTGAATGGTTTTTAGTTTAGCGCACCTAAGGAAAACAGAACTGCCGCAAAATTCACTCTGACACGGTTTCTACGATTTCACCATGAATTGTGAATATCCCACCGTTTGCACTCTGTATCTTATTGGAGAGTGCATCATAAAAATTCTTTTGATAATTATTTTTACCCTGCTTTGCTTTGATCAAACCTTAAAAAGGGCCGACTCTAGAAATGAATGTCCTACATTGAGGAAACGTTTGACTCATCAAAGTATATAGGTAGTAAATACTTTTCTGAATAAAGTCTCAACTAGTATGTATGTTATGGGTTTGGTTTTGAGTTAAAATTTTCACTTAAAATCAAAGTACTCCTTGTGTTTCCATGAACGCTGGTAAAACACAACGAATTGACACAGCTTGGAAAAAGAAGAATAGTGGATTTTGGCTGAGAGGCCCTTGGAATGTTGAGGACTGCTCTAACCAAGCTTGCACATTGAAATAAAGCTGCAGCTTCTTGTAAATGGTAAAAGCTACAGCAGGTTGTGTTCTCCAATAGGCCAACTAAAGTTTCTCCTAGCAAGATGTTTATCTGGGACGGCATTTGTATTGCATAGTAATCGTATTTTGCACTCCTTCCGGACAAAGTTCAAACAATGTTTTACGATGCGAAATGTGATGCCGATCATAATAGTCGGTTTGGTTTCGAGAAAAACTTGTCACACAATAACACAGTACGTTAGAGAGCTTGACGGGTTCATCAGACGTTCTAGTGGATACCTTTGAAATTCATAGACATCAGGGTAAGCACTGCGATTCCTTTTAGGTTCCTTGTCCAGTGCACACATTCAAATCAAACTTGCAGCTCTTTGACGCACTACTGAGCCAACTATTATTTTCCGATTGCTTCATATTACCCAAATTCTCAAATTTTCATGTTCAACTGAATAAATGGTTCATTGAATGTGTATGAAATTAGCAATGAATATGTTATGCGTCGCTCCTCAATAAATGAACTAATAAGTTCAAATGCGTGAAATGGAGATTATTGAATGCACTTTTCATTCTTCTCGGAAGGACAATAATCACAATAAAAGTGTGCAATAAGTGGGCGAACCGTGATGATCGGACACTACACAACAATGTAAAGCATTCATGTACTCACTGCCCAGCACCTAATTTAGGCTGGCTATAATAAGCCGATTTTAACTTTGCTTTTGTGCAAGTCAGCAACTTTAAAATGCTTTACTGAAATAAATACTGTCTTTGGAGAAAATATGCTGTGCAAAACACTTCTGTGTGGCCATTGGTGTTGCCATCTGGGCTTGTCAAAACAACTCTGACGCTTCCCAATGGCTTAAATATATTCCTCTTTTCTCCAGAAGACGAAGAGAATGTAGTTTTTTGCTAAACTGTTGTTGCGATAACTGATTTTGGTAAGTATTTCCCAGACTGAATGCAATCATTGTAGGATGAAATTGTAATCCAGCATTCTGCATTGGATAGCAAAAGCATTTCAAAACCAAGCAATTTACATAAGTAGTCCAATAATTTTGGCTCCCAAAATACCTTTAATATTGCATTAGTTCTTAAGTAAACACCTTGTTACACTTAAGCAGCTCAAAAGGTGACTCGGCTTGCAATAAGGTGATTGCATTCAAGAAGAAGATCGCATCACATACCTACAGGGATAAGAAGGTCCTCTGAATGCGTCCTTCTTGTAGGAAGTGATATTTTCACAGCAATTTACAAAGCACTTGATTTATTTCATCAACAGTGCATGGCCAAATAAGTTACTAAGTCAATTATTGCCACACTCATAAATGCACAATTCTGATCCAAAACCCAGGTTTAGCCTTGCATTGCCTTATCTTCTGCCTACATAGTCTTCCAAAATTGGATGCTTTTCCATTCAACTGAATTAATGCGAGTAAGGGAACCCAACCAAATGATAAATTAGTGTGCGCCTGATGTCAGTGGCACGCCTTTTCGAGAGTTCCCATCCATTGTACAAATTGCATTCCACCTAAACACCTGATACTGCGCCAGCGCACGATGCCACTCCTAATGCGCGCCGACAGGCATAAATGGAAATGTCTTATGCTGTACTAGTGGAGGGCAGGACAGGACCCATGAGCGTTGGCGCGTGGAGCAGAAAGCAATTGTTTTTGCATCTGTCTTTTTTAGCTGATAATGTACAGCATCCATTTAGGGGATGACATGCGTACTTCGTGTCATCCAGCCTCAGCAAGGGACAAATGCTCATGCAACTTTTAGCGGCGTAAACCATCAACTCCAAGATCTCTATCAAATAACTTACTACGTTCGTAACTTTACCTCGGATGTTGCTCACAGTAGTAATCTAAATGAGTCCATCAATCCTGACCTTGCCCATTTAGGTCCAACCCCTGTTGAGCCTCGCCACAGGTCTCTTTCCCTACTTCACCTGCTACCGACATAATTTAAAAGCCCTCTCTTGAATCTCCCAGTTGAAAAGTGCTTAAATGAGGTACTTCTTCATTTTTAAAAACTAACTAAGGCCTCATCAAGTTGCGCTACCCCATTAAAATTAAAGTCATTATATTTTGAAATGGAATTACTTAGGTAACTTTAAGTTAATTTACGTTGCTCTGTATCACCTGCCTCCAGTCATTCTTTTTATCCATGATTGCATGCGATTCAGCAGTGTACCCAGGAAAGGAGAGGAGGCTATCACGTATGTCAAAAGTGAAGCAGTTTATAGAGCATTTAGGCTCAGACCACCTTTCTCTGCTAATTTGCATGTCGTAATGGTCGTGTGTGGATACTCAATCCTCCCCCTTTAGAGTGCTTGTTGAAATACGGGTGTGTTTGGCCAAATGTTAACATCAATAAGTATGTGCAAGGTTTCAAAATACCGAGCTAGAAAGAAGTATAGCCTACCGTTCATGCATGTGGCACTGGAAATATGAGTGCAAATTTCCAACGGTCCGTTGCATTATGCGCTCCAATTTGGCTCTGTTCAAGCAGTCACATAGATGTGGACGCGTGCAGTGGGCATTGGTCACTGCCATTCCCCTGCTGCTATTGTTCAAAGTGGCAGAACGAATACATTTTGCGTTTATTCGCCATTTTACAACTGGCGAAGCCTTTAAAAATTGACAAAATGTTGAACTGAAAATGAGACGGACCATTGAGTCGATGCTATTTGGTCGTCTTCTCACGGTGAGATTGTATTAAGAAACCAATACTCATAAGGATTTCTCATTCTTTATGCCTTGTGTTGGTGCAGTTCCGAAAATATCGGTTAAGACGCTCCATCCGGACCATTTAAGTCCCATCAGAGATCAAATACATAGGTGTTTGATGTGGACTTCAAAAATCAATTTTACAAGGCAGAAATCTGCGACTATGGACTCCTCCACTTGCCCACTCGTAGCCCAGAAAACAATGACAGTTTCGGGTGCTTTCCAAATGATAGATTTTAAATAAGATCACTAGCATCAAGCAAGATTCTACAAGTACTGGTGGTACAGCAAGGGAAAGTTAGTAGTCTCAGATGGATACATTGTTCACTGACATTCGATAAGCCTTTATCAGCACTTAAGCCGAATCCAAAAATCATCAAGATCATAATTTCTTTTGACCATTTCGTGCTTTTCATTAGTTATTGAAGGCCAAAACCTACTGGCTTCTAAACATTAAGTGGCACAAACATTTCATGACCCACCAAACAGAAATGTTGATACTAATCTTCTTCAATTGCATTAAATTTTATCCCATCAAATACTTCGTGGTGCAATGAGAACACACAGAAACAACGATATCAGCACACGCTCCACTTAGCTGAAGGTAGTAATGAATTGGTTTAGCCCCTTGTAAATCGCTATGACATGGGAAACAAACTCGGATTGTTAAACATTTAGTTGTTTTTCTGCAGTATTTTGATCATACTCCCTGTGAACAACATGAAGTTAAGTAAGTTCTTCTTCCAACAAGCTAAGAATAGCAAAAAATCAAATAATTCGCAAGCTTTTCATCTTCAACACTAGTGACTCTCGGTTTTTGTGTGATTAACGTTCCCATCTGAGTCAAAGCTTTAATGTGGGAATTAACACCTAAACGTGCATTTTAGTGTCTGGGTGGCCCCTTTACCCCAGCTCCAACTCCTCTTAATTGAATCTTGTACAAGGACATCAGTCAAATGGCCAAAGGAATCCTCTCGGTACACACAAACCATCTACGCCATGACTCATGGCAAGCGAAGTGACTACAAAACCCGGCTTCAGCGGTGTCGATAAACCATGGGTTAGTTTAACTGTCTTCAGCTAAGTTGCCTTATCTTTAAGCCAATTTAGCTTTAAAAGTTTAAATTCGCACACCAAGTACGGTGGTTCTAGGACGAGAACTTTCCATAAATTATAAGAGTTCTAAAGGCAAAATCCTTAGTAAAGATCCCCTCTACTTAGACAAACACGTCCCCTTGGGGTCAGATACCAAGGTTAAATATGAATGCGTTGACGATGAGCTTGTTTTACAACCTGGAATTGATATATCTGGAGGGAGTAACATGTAACACGTCATCTTAATGGAAACAACGCCTGCGTTCATTCCACCGCTCCTTCTTCACTATTCCCGGTGTAAGGGCAAAAGGGTCGACATTCATTCAGTATGGCCAACCGGCGTACATTTTCGGGCTTGATAGTAATTCTCTCTTCCCATTTTTATTACACTGTACGTAGCTAAAAAGAACCATTACGCTATTCATCCTGCCTGTCAATTTTACTATAAACTTAAGGTTAGGAGTTGCCAATAGTAGATACACTCGCATCGACTTCGCATTTCTTCTTCTGTCGAAATTGATAACCCGTATCATTTGACATCAAGCCGACTTTGCATGTATGATTTAAATGCAATCCGCCGGGCTACTGAGCTGGCATGCATTAACAAGAAACTCTAGGGACGTATGGACGAAGCCGGAGGTTCAAATGCCATGGAAAATCGGAAATAAACTTGGAATATTTAATTCTCTACATGCGTTTTATGCGGAGTCCCAATTTAGCTCAACAAATTCACGTCTACAAAGACATCTATCAAACTGCCAACGATCTTAAGTGAAGTATCTGCGACAATGTAAACAAGTTGTCAAAAACAGCCGTTTTGTGCTTAGGTCTTGCTACTTCACAGAAGGTGGAGATTTGTTTATAAAACAGTTCCATGAAGAGTCAAAGTTATGTTGAAAACGAGTGCACATGCACCATGTACGTAGGTTATTAAGCGGCAAATACGTTTTAGAACAGGGGACGATAAGGGCAGGGGAATTTTATTGCAGCATTTAAAAGAAAATTTTCTCTCAGATTGAAAATAGAATCTAGGTTTCATCATGAACGCCGAAAATCTACCATGAACATGTTAACCTAAACCCAGGTAATGCATTGCCAACTTAATGGTTATTTTTAACGCCCAGACCTTGCTGCCGCTCTAACATGAAGCATTGAAGTAGGGAGGCAAAATATTGAACTATCAACCGATAAAGCTGATTGGCTATGTTGAACGCTGTTTGTGATTGTCAATAGCTCTTATTACGCAGTTATTTCGGTCTTTTGTTTAAATAGCTACCAGTTTATGCAAGTGAATCTCAGGCATCGCTTGAAGTAGCACAAAACCTACAAAGTGAATTCATTCTTAGCAGAGCAACAACAAAGCAAAGCTAAATACCAAAAAATGCTGTTGGTAAGTATCCGCTTCTAATGAAACATTGACTCAAAAAATAAAGAAGTCCAAGTGAGTAATTGCTTCTTGTGTCTTTTTACATAAATAAATATACGTGTAAAGTGTAGGAATGGCCTTAAAGGGGAAGCATACAGTCGGTTACTTATTCCGCTACACGTAGCTAGACTGAGCAGTCTTTGGTAAACCGTCCCCAGCGGGTGTCAGTTTATTGAGGGATATGCTGCTGGCTGAGAATTTGACCATCTTGTGCGGTTGTAGCAGTGTCGTCGAGGTCATTGTATCGTCTAGGTCCGAATTCCATCCCGAACTGTTGCTCTGACCCATGGGTTGGAGGGAGGCCGACTTGACGGCATGTCTCCCTACGTCATCCCTAGACGTCTTAGTAGTCGATGAACTCATAAGTTCATTGGGTCCTTGAGACGTAGATGGCCACGCATCCGCTTGGAGGGGAAATTCTACCAGTTTCTCCCCGTAAAATGGTCGACCAGCTGAGGGTCGGTGTTGTATTAAAACTGGCATCTAAATTAGCAAAGTCGTGCTAGGTGTAACTGTTGCCTCCAAAATGCGGTTGTTCCCATTTCCCAAGGAGAACGAAATCTGACTCAAGTAATAGTATGTAGAATGAACCGTAAATAACTAAGCGGCTGAGTTGTTACTTCGTCTTATTCAAAACCCTGCTTCACAAAATCGGACTCATTTTAAGTGCAATTTTGTTAAAAGGTGTCTGATGTATGGTCACTCATAATTGGCCAAGCCTAAACACTACCCAATAACTATTAGTCGAAATAAATTTTTTTAATTAGATACTTTTGAAATTATTATTTAGCCATTGAAGTAACTGAATTTATAACTAAGTATTTTCAAAATCGTGCTTGGGCCGGAAAAGGGTTGATGGTCGGTCCGACAAACGATAAGCACTCCCTTCGTATGGTCGACCATATGGCACTCCAACAAACTGGATGTATAATATCTATTAAACCATCTGGTGAGTAAACAGATTTTGAAACGTCTACAAAGTCTATAATCATCTGGCCATGCATACACAAAATGAAAAAAAATAAATGTCCGCATGTTTGGATAAAGAAGGCGTTGAAGAATTTGTAGAAAAACTGAGTCTTGACCTCTGCCATCTAATTACCATTGTGTACGCAATTTTCGTATTGGGTGATTCGTTTCCTTTTGGAAGAGCATAAAATTTTACAAACCCCCTTTTTTGGCATTAAAGGGAATTTCTCCGCCTAACGTTTAGCAAATTAGTGTTGGCTGGGTAACCCCTCAAAATAAATTACTTTTGGTTTGAAGGCAATCACTCTAATAAATTTCAGTATACTATTGCAGGAAACCTCAAAGCACTTCTTTCAAACTAGCGTGAGTGTGCCATTACCCGACTAACTTCACCAGTATTTTTGACTAAAATACCTTTTGTTGAAGCAACAGCTGGTATTCATACTTGCTGGTGTCACCATCGTTGTTAGCAGCCGCCAGGAGTTGGCCGGACATCTCGGTGTAGGTGGCGGTGGTGGTAGTGGCAGCGGCAGAAGGACACTTGCGTGGCTGCGTAACGAGGCCTGTGAGAAGGCGAGAGTTGCCTGGAGGACTGGTCCGTTGGGTCCCTCCCACGTTCTGATGGCTTGCAATGCGTGTTGTTGTGTATACAGGGTAGATATGAGCGAATCCATTGGAATATTTGTCGGAAGTGGAGTAGAGGACGGCAGCATGACTCTGAGTGTTGCCCTCTACTACTGTGCAAGTGATAGGGAAGTGCAGTATGCTTAGAGTAAACCAAAATTTCACCGACTAACATTTGCTTTTTAATAAATGAGAACCGTGCACAGCTAAAAGATTTCTTGACTTGTCCATAGTGTTACAATGAACAACCGAGTTTGGTGTTTTACACTAACTAATTGGGATGGCCTCTCATTTCGCTACACTGAATGGGGATTTTCACTATAGTTAAACTTATTTCCCCCCAATCGCTTTTCGTCAGCAACCAATCAACCGTACTCATAATTTGACTGAATGTTTCGTTTTAAAAACTGTACATTTATTGATATTGCAATTAATCCACCGCCTACCTAGGAAGTTTATCGGCGTTGCTATTCGAAAATAATGAAATATGACCAAATTGTTCTAAGAATCTGAACAGCCCTTTGTGAGTGACCTTAATCGGAGAGCAATGTGTCTTAAAGGTCTATGTTAATTACTCAACATAATATAGCTGTAAATTTTCGGTCCTACATACACAAAGCTCTTGCTAACTCGTCTATGCTCTGAGCAACTTCATCCATTACTAGAACCAATCAGCTTGAGTCTATCAATTATTAACAACCCCCGCCTCCGTAATAAAGGTCATTCTGAGTGATCTCACGCTAATTAAAAGGGGTTGCATGTCGCTTGATACTTTAGCTCCAAATTAAACTTTGTGGTTTGTACCTACCCTGAATCAATGTGAACACCTGACTTTTCGCTCATCGACTCGAAATCACCTGAGGGGCTTAGATCAAAGAAACCATCGATTATCCCAAACCTCTGTCTTCGTACCGGTTGAGAGGAGACATAATTTTGTCAGCATCCGTTTGAAAAGGAGGTTTTATCACCTAGGCCACTTCGGTACTGTGCAAACGCGATGGTAGGATATCTCAAACAAGCAACCCAAGCTACAACCACTTGGCCAATAAGGGCAGCTGCCAAAATAATAGTAGATGTTTGTTATCGTTAATTGATTCACTCTAGAAATTAGTATGAGCATTCAATGATTACTAATCATGCAATAGAGAACTATCAAAATGCATCGTATCAAAAGTTTATCACTTTATCGGCATTAATATTCTCTGTGCCATGTTGAGCTTGCATCACCCAAGGGGATTGTGGTGAAACCAAAACTGTTATAAGCGGTGTGCGCCTCCCCTGCACCTTGTTGAAAATTTACGCGTCTGCAACTGCTTTGAAGCCCCGTGAAGAGTGTTGTACATGTTGGTGGCGGTGAGTGGGTGAGTGGTGCAGTGTAGCGAGGCGAGGCGAGGCGTGGCGTGAAGCAAGGAGGAGAGGGATGGTGGTTGAGGTAGGAGTGGCAGAAACTGCGTGCAGCAGGGAAGGGAGGCGTAAAAAGCAACACTAGCAAGAAACGCGGGTGTTGAAAAAATTCACCTGCCGAAGATACGCGGTGTTGTGTGCGTGTGTCTGCTTGGAAGCGGACTCTTTACAGGCGCACACACACTCACACAATTGCTTTTGAGTGGGAAAAACATTTTCACACCAACAAGTATCAGCTAAAGACTGTGACGATCTTCAGTCTAATATTTACTTCTACCGAATCCAGAGTTATTATTATGGGGCCAAAATAACTACAATTCCACACTGATTTCCAAGTCACTTTGTCGGTGGTTCCTCTAAGAGACAAGCCTACTGACAAGAAGGCACGTATGATAAGGTTGAAATGTTCTTTAGCGCGGTCGCATTCCTATGCATATAAATTGATGTTGCGGCAAAAACCTTTGCTTTGGGTGAACTCAAAGGAATATAAGGAATAGACGGAGCGACTTGCAATGCTCCGAGCTCTCACAATTTTGTACTGAATAAGTACTTGAAAGGGATAGTGGTCTACTTAGTTCCAGAATATATGCGTCAATGTTTAACCAATGCATTCAGACAGAAGGAATGTATATTCTATGTTTACGTAAAGCAGCCAACGGAATTCAACAGCAACAGGCTTCAGCGCACTGTCCAGTCAGTACAACTCCGCCTGTTTTACTCTCACTTCAATTTGTTCACAAACTACTAGTCTATTTCGATGGTCAGTAATCATTTTCTGAGGGAATGAAGAGATGAAAATAGGGCTGAATAGGAACGCACACTGGAGTTGCCTCGTGCATTAAAATGCAATAGCATGCATTTTGCGTAGAATGGAAAGCTTCAGCTAGTGTTTTGCAAACATCATTCCAAGCATGTTTAAAAATGCAAAAGGCAGAGACGCAACAAGTTTTGCCAAGTTTTAAGAACAAATGCAATCCATTACTTAGTAGTGTACCAGAAACAAAAAAATTATTGAGACAGGAAGCTAGAAACACCATGTAAGGTATTCTTCTGAGGAAAATTGTAAGCTCATCTCTGACTGCGCGGTTGTTTCATGATGTTGCAGCAAGTCATTTGTTGCCTCGAGAGGGTGTGGAAGTCTAAGTCGAATTACTTTTGCATCACTTCCAATGGAACATAGTCGGTCATAATTTCACTTTCATTTTAAAGTGATTTAAGTACAAACATGCGGGAAAGCATTGCGGTCCTGGGAATTCTATTGCCTCACAAGCCTCAAATGTACCTATGGATTTCCCACACCTTTTTAATTTGTAATGTCGTGGTTGCAGTTTTATACATTAGCACTTTCTGAAGAAATAGAAACTGTTATAAAGTGCGCTCTTTGAGGTAACGTTGCCATCATTTTAAACCAGGGTAACCTACGTGATGCTGTTGCATTTTGTATTGGTACCAGGGCGGGGAAGGAGCTCACCGTAGCGCAATGGTTGTATGATCTGTATCCCATCTAAAAGAATGCATCAAAGCATTAATGATTATCCACTTGGTAAGATTGCCCACGCATCATTACGTCATATAGTTTCACCTTGCTCAACCAGTTAATGGATGTAGTTCGCATTTTCTACGGCTACTCCAAATTGTAGAATTTAAACCCCACTTTGCATACATCTTCAGCCGCAGCGCTGAGACAACCAAGCCATCTGCATAATCAAGGACTAGTCACTTAAATGCCTGATTAAAGTCACAACGTTGCTTGTCTCTGAGGTTTCCTATGAGTTGTTACTTAAAATGTCTACAATAGCGCCAATAGCGCCTGCTATCCCATCTAAACAGTAGGTATAGATTTAATTAAAAAGTAATATTTTGGCAGGTCACAAGAATCACGCAGTGGAAAATGTCGGGGAATAGATGTAGTAAAATGAAATTACGTTCTTTCCAAATTTAACAACTAGCACTTAACAACTGTTACATATTTATAATGTATATCAAATTAACCAGAAGGATTTCGTCGATTGTGTTTAATCGTGAGAAGGTGGACTATAGCATCATTTTTTGTTGTCAACTTAGCCACAAAATAAGGTGGGAAAAATTTAGATTTAATTTTGTGCTTGTTGCCACTGTGTACCAACCAAAATTGATTATTCCATTTGAAAACGTCAAGAAACTCTTTCTAAACAGCATTGTTTGATTTTGGAGCCTAAATACATTTGCTTGCAGTAGAAATGGCCGTCCAAAGTGACTGATCGTCGATTATGTGCACAAATTATTTGTGGGGGTTCATGTTTTCATTACCATGAGCAGCACCATAAAATTAGCATTATTTTATTTATTTGCTTTTGGGAATTTATTTGTTGGTACAGTAATTCAAGCATCACTTGTTTTAATGATGACTCACTTCGTTCGAGGAAAGGGATCCGCCTTGGTTTCTACTTAGCGGTTTCAGCAAGGTGTAGGGATCTTCTCCGTTCACTGGAAAGGTTTCTGATGCGTTGATGCTTCTTGCTTCAGAGTCGCTATGAGATGTTCCATCGGATGGAAGACCCGTCCTGTAGAAAACTGCCTTACTACCGGATACCTCATCATTTCGAATCAGCTGCAGTGTGTTCGTTGCACATGGTAAGCCTCCACGAGCAATGTTATTTTGAATCTGTGAAACTGAATGTGCACCGGAATTTAATTACCCAAGTTTGTACCACTTATCCGAATTATAATCGGAATTGTGGAAAATACTGCTTGGGGTCCCCTAATGAGCCAGTGAAGAGGTAGAAACTGTCTTCAACTTAGGTAGTTACTACTATGTCTGTAAGACAAGTCTATTTTGATGAGTTGGAAGCATTGTCGTAACTCCATGCTTTTTCAGCCAATAGAATACCTAAGAATCCGGCTTCTCTTTCCTCATTGAAGTAAAGGTGGCGAAAGCAGAATGTGGTAACGTTGTTAGACATGAATACCCAAATTATCGGCACGATAGCCTAACTATTATTTGCATTGAAAATCTATCAAAATTTGCAGTGGTGCGTTGCGCCTAGGTTTAGGTAATCAGAGTACTTCTTATTTTTCTCTTTTACCTATATTCCTCAGCGTTGGGTTAACCATTAATTAACCGTAAACTTAACCACGCACGTATCAAGTCTAAAATAAGGCAGCTTCTTTCCTTTCAAATCAGTCAATGGGTTAGTATTAACCGGTAGGCGGGAACCGGCTGTCTCTTGACCTGTCTGAGAAAGATTCTTGCTCCTTAGGAGAGGGGCATTTGCGAAAGCGCTCATGAAAGTAGTCATGATGCTTTCTTTGATCTACAAATCATCTCTGTCTGCATCTCTCGTGACTTCAAATTGGGAGAGTTTTAGACGGACGTTTTTAACTTCAAATGACGCTGTAGTACGTTTTGAAAGAAGCAGATTTGCCATATCTGACGTCTAGTGAATTAGCAATCTAACACACTGTATTGCCCACCACCAGATCACTTTTGCTCAACCAATTAACTGATTATAAATTTGATCTTCATAATAATTTGTGAAGCAGTATGATCATTGAGTAAATGACCCATTAAATAAGGATTCATAATTAGCTACTTTATGTATGTATTGATATTTACAACCTTTAAAATGTATGCCGAATGATTCCAGCAGTTCTACTATCGTTTATGTTTGCTCCATTGCCAGTTCTGTTTTCGAAAAAAACGGAACCTCTGAGTAGGATAGGTTTGTTTAGCCTTTTTATTAAGAAGTTTAGCCAGTTTTAAAGCCATTGTCAAACCTATAATCAGTAAATTTTGTCACAGAAACCTTAAGCATCTAATGTACCTCAATACTTCTGATGGACCTCTGCAGAAAAGTGCTTCGTTTAAAATCAGGCAAGTTTTCACTCAAAATACTTTGAATCCCCTTATTTTGTGCCTTCCCTATGAATGCTTACTGAATACTTCCCATACAGTAAGCTTGTTTGAGGCAAAAGCTGTCTTAACCCAAAAGTCTGATCCGGTACGTCTTGCAACATTAACAAATTAGCATATCCTTTCCACTTCTAATTATATTAGTAAAACAGGATTACCGACTACACCAGTAAACACGCGATTAGCTAAAACCAATCACTGCCTACAAAATGAGAATTTATTGAGTTTTAACGTTACAATGGGCAAAACAGTATTTGTGGATAATGTTGTATGCAACTTGTAATGGTTTCCATTTCGTCTATACGGCCGTTTTACGATCCAAGCAACACTGCTTAAAGTTAACTTTGTGCATGCTTAATTAGATCGATCGCCACTGAACGGGAATAAAAATCAAGTTCTTTCACGACATCGTTTAAGAACAGAGCCTTAAGACCCTACCTTTGGGTCCGTCTTTGTGCCCGTGATTCGTATTGATTTCAACAAATCTGCGCCGACGTATGAGGAGAATGAGAACGACGGTGACGACCAGAAGGACAACGAAAATGGAAGAGAGCACGAAGATAATGATGCGGTCGGTGAGGAAGGCAAACGGCTGCACTGTCGTTGATGAGGGTGGAAGCGGTAACGGTGGTGCCAGTTGCAAGTCCCCGAGGCTTCTCTGGCCGCCCTCTCCACCACTGCCATCGCTTTCGCTCCTGCCACTACCGCCCCCATCACGTGAACTCCCGAGAGCGCGATGTCGGGTCTGTGGTACTCGCACCCCTGATGAGCAGTTTTCCAAAAAGCACTGAGCCTTCTCCCCTTGCCCAACAGCCGACTTCTTAGCATCTCCTTTGTAACCCACCGAAGCTTCCAGCTGATTTTTCTGAATATTAAAACAAATATTCGAGCATCTGGATGTTGCACGATTTCCCAACTGCTTATCATCCCAATTCTTTTCACTGATCAATCTCTTGCTTCTCACAATGTGCTACACTTTGGGGTGGCGAAGTAACATCGATCCGTTTATCATCCGTACCAACTAAGCATAAAATGAGACGCTGAAATGTGCACAACGCAAACAGACTCCGATAAATTTCTGATAAAGTGATGAAAAGTCTTTGGGTGACACAAAAGGATCGCTGCAACACATTTTGAACCGTTGATAATCCTCCAATGAGACTATCCACAAAGAACAAATTTATTTGTAAACACAATAACGATAATGCTTAATAATAACAAATCAAAGTGGGCAAGTCAGCTGAAAGAAATCAAGTTGCCCAACATGAGTCTCCCTTCTCCATAAATTCTAACCTTAATGTCTTAATGTTGTAAAATTTTGGGAAAACTCTCTTACTTTTGCATAAGAAAATATACGCAAGGTGTAGGTAGAAAAGCTTACGGCCACAACGTGAATGATAGCTGCAATAGAAGTGTTTCTTTGAACGACGCTTCCCAAGTCGTGGGCTTCGATGGTCAGAAGGTATTTTGTGGGATTGCTGGGGAGTTTCTCCGTCAGTAGAACGATTCCTGTTTGTTCATCAACAGAAAAGATGGCACCCTTGACACTAGCTTCGTCAACTCTCGGCTCTGCCACTAGGGGTGTAGATTGGCGCAGGGAGTAGCGCACAGTGCCGTTCTCGCCTGCATCGGGATCTATGGAGGTTACGGTGAAAATTTGCTGACCCGCTGGTGCTCCCACCTCGACCCGAAGTGTTGTATGCGATGCAGGGAAAGTGATCGTGGGTGCATTGTCATTTTCGTCGTTAACGATGACAGTCACTGTGGTTGTTGCCGTAAATTGAGTTTTCTTTCCATTAATTGTCTGGTGGTAAAGTTGGCCATCAGAAGTGTCAATGGCAACAACATGAAATATGTGATGAATATACTGCTCTCTATCCAGTGGACGCAATGCATGTATGCTACCTGTGTTGGGATCGATTTTAAAGTGTCTCGCAGGATTGTAATCTCGTGGATAGGTGGTTATATTGGAGAGCCCATGGTCGGTTATTGGCTGCAGACGGTAAATAATCTTTCCATTCAACCCCACATCAGAATCGTGAGCTTTCACTGTGCCGATCGGGTGCCCGTTAAGGGGTCTATAGTTCTCCTCAACAAAAAATTCATATGCTGTTTTCTCAAATATGGGTGGGCAATCATTGACATCGGTGATTGTCACCTGGATTTCCGCGTGAGCTGTGTGTTTCCCATCGGACACCTGAGCGCTGAGATGTATCACTACTATAGATTCGTTTGTCGCTAGGCTCTGCTTGACTTCAATGCCCTCATATGTTGACGCTAGAAAGGCTTCTCTATCAAATGGTCTGACAATATACAAAGTCCCTGATTTGGAGTCAATCCTAAATGCATCCTGTGGATTGCTGAGTAGAGTGTATGTTAGCACGGGATCGAGGTCTCTATCACGAGCTTGAATGATACCAACTGGTTTACCCTCCACTTTGGTTGACGGTTGACTCGTCAAATCGGGAACATTTTCCTCTTCTGAAAATGTGTAGATGGTTTGACTGAATTCTGGTGCACAATCATTTTCATCAAGAATTCGAATGGAGACCAGAGCCACTGCTGTCAATTGTCTCGCCCTGTCAGTGACAATCGTTAACTGTCTGCCTCCATTTACATCATTGCTGGAAGGTGCAGCTAAAGATGGTGGACTGAGGTCTTGGAAAAATGTCTGCGTTTGGCCAGTCTTATAAACACTGTCAATGCATACTATCCGAAAAGGCACCTAAAGCAGAAAAAATAATAATATGACTCGTTTTTTTAGGTTAGGTAAAATGAACACAGAGTGAGATTGTGATTTCCATTCGTAATTTTACTAATGCATTCATGGAGCTTGGTCAGATCACTAATGACAGGAAGTTAAACATCAACTTTCGGCTCCTGATTAAAAGTTTAATGGGCTTTTTTGGAAACTACACGAAGTAACAGTAAGCCAAACGGAGACGTCAACCTTTTGAGTGGTAGAAAGTTTTCAAATGCTCCAAACCATGAGTGGAATTCTTGAGAGCTCCTGAATGTCTCCTGGGAAACACCACGGGCACGCTCGCAGCTTCGCTTGAGCGGTCGTGCACGAATCTCTCCTTATTAATTGTGTTGCCCAGCGTTCCTAATGAGAAACGTTAATTATTCATGTCCACAAAGATAACAGCACAATTCCTGCACGATCGTATTCCCTCCCATTTTGGGCAGTGACAGTACAACTCTAAACGAGTCGCCTAAAGAATTTCTTAGATTTTATGCAGAATTTTCAGTCCCGACTTTACATAAGTTTTGCACATGATTTCTTCGATAATCGTACAAACAATGGTAAAAATGTGTAAGGTCTAACCGCTTTAAGTTCATTTGATTGGCAGATATCGAAATCTCTTGAGCCTGGAACGGTTACCTACCAGGTTTTTAGCTTGTTATGTTTTCGTTTTACTTGTCATGCCTGGTTTCGGTTTAAATTTTGTCATGGAAAATACGGTAGTCTGACTGAGATGATTGATTTTTACCTAAATTAAGCATTTGAAGACCCATAAAGCTTCATGATATCCGGAAGTTTGTGAATCAGAGACCAACAGTACGACACGCGACATCCGCCCTTTCTAACATTTCCGGTTTAGCGCTAACGACCATTTTGGTCATCACGTTTAAATAAAAAGGATTTTGGTCTGTCCACATTTCTTAATTCAACAAAGGAGCCAATGAGTCGCTTGGACATCCAACTGTCACTCTCATAGTGACACGGCCTTGCCTTCTGGCTAACATCATTTATTGCCAATCCTATTTTGTGCTCTAATGTAAAACAAGTCCTCTTAATGGCCTCCCATTTATTTAGCTAGAAGACCAAGTCAGTTCTCAAACACACCTTTGGAAAAAAATTTAAAAAGGAGATTCTATTAGAAATACTAATTTTTTGCGCCCTTCCGGTGTGTCTAATTAATCACACTGCGTAACAGCGGAATTATTTCTATTGTTATGAGGTGTTCAGAGGTAAATGGTAAGCCATCCTCCATTACAAGTAACTTACGAAGTAATAATGACTTAAAAAACACGTTGTGGCCCGAGTTCGCTAAGTAGCTTCATGTACTTTATGCTGCCATCAAAATGTCTTCTGGCTGAATGGTAGATTGCTTTCGGTCATATGTCATATGATGGGAAAAGAGCTCCTAGAAGCGACATCATCATTTATTTGTCCCTCCTTTTAATCTTGCTCAATAAAAATGCTCAGCCACTAGGAACACACTTTACTAGGTTGTTTTAGGTTGCTACTAAAGCCGGATATTGCTGCTGGAAGGGTTTATGACTGGTCTCTTGATGTTAAAGCGCATATACTTTTGCTACTAAAAAGCTCATGCATGTAGGTGTTTTTGTTTTAAAAATGGAGTTTCATGAAAGTAAAGCTCGGCATTAAAATACTTGTTCAGTTAAAATAATCACATAATTTCAATATTTATGATACTTATTTACTTTTAGTGATTTGATTTACCTGTTGGATCTCTTCCCTGTCAAATGGTTTTTGAGTCATCAGCTTGAAGGAGAGCTCTTTGTTTGCAGAGCGGGGTTCTATCTCACTATGCTCCTCGAATGAGTCCACCTCTGGAGGGTTTTCACCAATTGGAATTAGCTTGAAGGCTTCATTGTCCGTTCTGCAGGTCACCTGTCCCCACGGTCCTGAGTCGAGGTCCCTCACGGAGACAAATGCGATGACACTGCGTTCCACGTTTTCCATCAGCACCCCGTGGGCCTTTTGGGGTAAAGATCCTCTGAATAACAGGTTTCCTTGGTAATGGGAGCCCTGAGATGCGAGGAAATTGACAGAGATTTTCGGGGTTATGTCGTTAACATCCAGCACCCGCACCGTTACGGTCGCCTCCGATGTATGTCGCCTCGGTGAGCCGTTGTCGGTGGCGATTACACGGAGAATAAAATCGCGGCTTCGACGAATGCAGGTACCCAATGTGGCGCTTGACTGTGATTCGATTCCAGTGTCCAAATCTGGTGATTGCCGGATAAAGAGCTTTGCATAGCCAGGTGTAATCGTGCGGACGTCAAAATATTGTTGAACAATTTTCGACTCCTCTGTCATAGGCGTTGGTAGCTCAAATGATACCTGGGATAAAATTGTCAAATGAATTATAGGGTAACCAACATAAACGCAAAATATAAACCTATTTTGCATTGGTTTCTTGATTCAACGGGAAAAAAACAACGAGTAAATCACAAAATATTTTCCAGCGACCTAATCACTTTCCAAAAAGTACAACATTAACTACCCGTAAAATCAGAATTTCTTCAGCATCCTTAAATTTTTAATATTATGCGATGGAACCTTATTCCTAGTATTTTGCTTCCCACTTTAATAGTTTCTTTACGATTGGACAGCGTTTCAATAGTAAAACTCCTGTCATAGTCACCGAGCCCCTTGGACGGAGGAGATGAGATGGGCAACAGTTGCTGTCAGAAGTGGCGGCACGCGAATTCATTTTTAACTTAAGCGTGCTGATTTAATGGACACAGCTGGATGCACGCGGCGTTTGGGACGCAATGCAAAACAGTGAACAGGGCTATAAACGGCAACTGTCTGAGCTGCTAAGAGTTGGAATTAATTTTATGCCTTGACAGGAGAAGGAAAATTTGTGACTTGTTGTTAAGATATCTAGCCATTCTTCTTAAGTAAATGAGTTTACCTTTTGTTTGTTTGGTTACTACAGAATAACACGTAAGATATGCATTTAACAAGGCAGTCTTTCGAACGCTTGTTAAATGTTAAAATTCTAGGACGGCAAAGGTCCTATTTTAATCTATTTTAATTAAAAATTATCGCTTTCTCATTGAACGACAGATGGTTAATGGACCAGAGCAGCCTAATGGTGTAGGAAATTGTTTCAAAAATTGCGTTTGTGTGTCGTATCGCATAAAAACCCGTTATCTATGTGAGCGTTTCCAGATTGCATACATTCGGAGATAGATTCGCCACGCGGCGTCAAACACGTGCAAGAGATCACCGAAAACATTCTAGTTACTTGTGTGTGCGGGGGCAATCAAAGCGTCGTAACATATAGCTTCGACAGAGCAGCCACAAACGAGGGTCTTATTGGGACGCGGAAGCTGGCTAAGCAGATAATGCCTTCAATAGTTACGGTGCAGATCAACTCTCGTTGTCGGTGAATTAACTGAGGGCTTATGCATTCACATTACAAAAGCAGACAATATTTGGGAGAATAAAGGAAGTAAATCATGCACCAAAGAGTCAACGTTCTCTCAATGGCCACAAAGGAGTTAACCAGATAGATGGGAAGGGAGCCACAGTGATTTGCAAAGTTTTCACGAGAGTATTGTAACTTGATGGGGCAATTTATTCCTGGTTTACGGCTGTAACGCATTAGGCGCTGCAGCAAATCCATTTGCTGGGTTCGTGAATAAAAGCTGAATTTCGGAGCGTCGAGTCTGTTAGATGTCAGCTAAGGCATTACTATCGGCGAAACGTAAACATTCGCTGGCCTTTACCATTGATTTAGAAGCAGAAGATGGAGCATTCATATTAGGCAGAAGGGAAGACGGGTCGATTCCATGGAAGCAATGTTTATTGAAGACGAAAAATGAGTATGCGTAAGCAATGTCATTTATTACCGTCTTTCAAAGTAACACCATCTTGCACCACACCTTTATCATCTGAAAAGCATTTGTACTATGGCAACATGTGAATCTCATTGATACACAGCTTTTGGGTTAGCTTTTCCTGCATTCTAAAGGCGAATAGTGGTAAGTGGCTGTGACTATCGGCTGCTGCCTCGAAGCTCAAGACCTATCTTTGTCTGTGTTAAGAAAATGGTTGGCTTGCACAAAAGGTGACAGCAAATGTCATTGTGCGGTTTCTTGAGACCACACCGTAGTTTTACGGAATATTTTAATTTATCAATCCCCACTGTGTGTGAAGCTTTGATAACTAAACAATGACAACTCTTAAGCAGTGCGCCCGACCAAGAAATTGCGGTGCTTATATAAATAGTAAATTAACGCTTTGATGTTGGTATTTTCAGCAAACTGTCCAATACAATGTTTAATCACCACTGGAAATCATAGAATTTTGCAATTTATAATCCCATTTCATGTAAATAAAGACCTTTATAACGGTAATTGTAAGAGTGCTTTAAAGACCACATCTGTATGATTTGATAAGGCATCGTGCCTGCAGCTTTTTGCCCTTTTAAGGTATTTGTTTGACGTGCTCCCTTGATGGTAGGCCAGTGACATCCCTAGGCATACAAATGGGCCCACCCATGAGACGCAGTTAGTTCCAGACTAATCTAAGTAAAAAAAGACACCCCCTGGTCCCATAGCTTAACGCCTGCTCAACCTCTCACTCACTCATTTCTCTTTGAGCTTACATTACTAAGCTTGAGCCAAATTCATACTAGTACATCATATTAAATGTTCACTAACTTATTAGTTGCAGTAAAGCCAAGTCCAAATTACTTAGAGGAGGCGATGGTTTCATAAGACTATCGAGTGTCTACTTTCTAAAGGTAATCGGCACGTCTAAATGCTATTCTATTTAAACACAGAAAGAATTATGCTTGAAGAACATCTTTGTTAACTGCACACTAACATCTGCGATAAAAGGAGCGCCGTTAGTAGGGCCGTTGTTCTCTTTTTGCTACTAAAATTCTGGCATTCAGTGAATGCTTTTCCAATTGACACTACCAATTACTCAGCTTCTTCCTATCAGCCGTTTTGATTTGCTAAAAGCAAAGGTCCAAATTAAGCCACTTCATAATCACTACTTCCAAATTTGTCCAAGATTCAGACGGCAAATCTAGCTAATCTCACTAGGGTAGTAAACTTTGCGACCCAAGGATAACACCGAGCACATGGTATGGGTGAGAGAATTTATGCGTCAAAATCCACTAAATTAATGCCCACACTAGGCTTATTCAGTAATCAACCCTGAATTCCAGTACCTGCTTGTCAAAATATTTTACAACATTTAGTAAAAAAAACAGAGGCAGCACTAGAAATTAACTTTGGCCCCTTCTAGTGCCCATTTTACCCTCACCTAATTCTTTCCCACCAAATCACCATTCAGTCGAATGAAGACACCATGAGAAGTGCACTGCCCATGACTTTTGTCCCATAAACCATGGCAGTCGTTTATAAAAGAAACCCGAGATTACTCACCTGTCCATTCTGACCGCTGTCCTGATCGTGGGCATGCAGATCTAGCAGTACGCTCCCTCGGGGTAATGACTCGTTTATTATTATAAAGTAATTTGGTCTCGTGAAAGTTGGAATGTTGTCGTTCTCGTCTAAAACTTCAATGTGGATACGTAGTCGAGAACCAAGTGGATTCGGTGTCCCGTGGTCTTCAACACATAGCAGGACTTCGTGGGATTTCAGCCTTTCATAATCTAATGGTTGGTTCAATCGCAATCGCAGAGGATTACCATCCACAAGTCCTTCCAAACGGAAGGGGAAGGTTGTTGAATTCAAGTGCTGTCGGCTGTGTTGAGGTAGGACCGGCTCCAGCCAATAAGAAAGAGTGCCATTCGAACCCGCGTCAGGATCGCTTGCCGTAGGAAGGTTAATCGTAGTCTCTCCAGGTACCGCTGATATCTCTCCCAGTTCCAGGTTGATTCGAGTTTGAGGGAAAGCTGGAACGTGATCATTGACATCGGCCACTATAACGTTCACTGTCAGAAGAATCGGATCCTTCAAGCCGCCCTCGTTTTGTTCGGGTGTGTAGACAACACGAAGTGCCAGAATACAAGGATTATCAGGGGCCTCTGGGGTGTGAATCTTCTCGGGCATTGGATGATCCCTACCATTTTCAGCGGGATAAGGGAACCTCGCAAGTCCTGGGCCGCTATTGTCAGGGCAGAGCCCCTCCCTATCTAGCTTTGAGGTTACAATTAAATAGCCATTGCTCGTGTCAATGGCAAAATTTTGAGGGCCGATGTCCTGCCAGTTGGTGATCATCAGATTAACAGCTGATTTCTCACCGTGTGTTGGATATGTACCAAATATTTGTCGAACATCCTCGGCCAAATTGCCCACCTTAGTGCCTCTGGGCACTTCCTCTTGTACTACGTAAGTCAAGTGGTGTAAGCCATTGGTTTTGGTAGATACAACGAGTAAAGGAGCCAGTGTGAAGAAAGGGATCACAAGTTTGAGCAAATGATTCATCACAGTAGAGAATTTCACTAGAAACAGAAAGTGGCTGCATTTAGACATCGCTAGTTGGAACTTTAGAGGAAGGCTACATTGTAAAAACTCGACTCACTTAACTAGCACCACAAAGTGCCTACTTTCATAAAAGCTTAATACAACCATTACATTGTTTTATAGTACTTGAATGAATCCGCCTAATTCTATAATATAACATTTCAATATATTAAAGGTGGGAGCGGCTAAACTCAGTGGTTAAGCGGTCATTTAAATACATGGGTGCAAAGCAAAAAAGATTTTGCTGCATTGACAGGCGCATTAGGTAACAAAATGTTTGACCAAATGAAATAAGCAAGGTTTGTGACGCAATGGAGCCAACTTGAGGATTTAAAGGCGACATTGATAAGTGATGGAAAATACAGGTGCACTAGAGCTACCCTGGGGTGACATTCGTGCTGAAGAACGCTCTCCCAAATTGTCAGTGCGTAAATCGAGCCGTTTTAAAATGCACAAAAGGCATATGCTTTAACTATTTTTTTTGCCATTGTTGAATTTTAGTAAGCTCAGGATGGACTCTATGTCTGCTTATCACCCATCCACGTTTAATTTTAACGTATCACAATGACTTTTATTCTCTCTTATTAGAACCAAGCATCTGAAGTCCTCTTGACTCTACGTCACTGCTTTATAAGTCGGCTTGGCTCGAAGCAGACCTTATTTCTTAACAGGATTCGATGTGGTTGCTTGTTCCATGGTCTGAGAGCAATGCAAAAATAGCGGGATTTTAAGTGGAGGTGGAGTGCTGTTGCATGTCCATAAATACCTGGAGTGGAATCAGATATCAAACGAGAAACCACGAAGGGAGGCGACGTCAGCGTAGAAGCGAGGAACTTACGTGGGGTGAGAAGCGTGATAAGTGGCATGGGTTCGGGACTCTCGGTCAAAGGAGTGCACTAGCACGGGCGCACACGCGCACGCGACGAGTGGGTTGGTCTGTCTGTCCCACTGAAGCGTCCAGTGCGCATAACCGCGTACGTCCTCGTTCAGCTGTCCGTGTGTCCAAAGGACATGCGACAGGTGGCCCCGACACCACGCATAGTCCGCCGCGCTTCCCCTTCACCTGCACCAAGCTTTCCCCACCCTCCTCCTTCCATTCGTCTTACTCAGCCAGTTATTTAGGCTCTAGTTTGTAAATACAAATAAAGTTTACCGTGGGTGTTTCACACAAAATCTTATGGCCGAGTCATAACAGCCGTTCCGTCCTGATGACCCAACCAAAGAATGTATTTCGAACGGGGCAATTAATTAGCTTTTTTCAAGCCATTCCATATAGTGATACAATATATGTATACTTTTCTCTACTTGGAAATAGAGACCAATTAATAAATTGGTACAGAGATACTTGTTAAGTACTCCAGTCAAACATAATTGACTCCGGTCACAGGTGTAATGCACATACCTACCTTCGGATCAGAGTACTGTGCAGACTGATCTAGGGAATTTGTTTTGATTTTGTTCACTGTTCGAAAATGTTCAATGACCTAAAATAGGGTTTGACGATGTTATGTACTTCAAAATATAATTGGTCGCTTTTTTAAAAATTGTGTTCTACTTTGCTCAAAATTTCATCATTAAGCTGCGTCACTTTGACCCGTATTTATTTGAATAAATGGGTGTCATCATCTGTGATGGTTGGCATGTCAGGAGCTCCATCAGTTTCGCCCCTTGTTTTTTTTGCTTTTTACTCACACAAAACATTTACATATCCTATCTCTGTCACTGCCTAACCTTTTTCTCACCGGTTCAGTAGTGAATACACACTGTGTTGACTTACATTTTCAAAAATGTTATACCTCTTTAGATAAAGTTAATCACGCAGAACAGTAATATGTCATTGAAGATGATAAGTGCCATAATGATATTACTGTGCAATACATGAAGAGTTGGGGATTTTGGGGAAAAACTCAATCAGTTTACAACTTTTGTGTTGTTTTGCATTTTTGTTAGTCACCTTGTGTGAATATAATTTTAACTTGTGTCGAGAAGCCACAAAACATAAATTCCTTGACATTTATGCTGACTTCAAAAACGTGGTATGTTCTTGCTAAGGAGCACGTTTTCACCGCATCACTGAGCTTCTCCTGGTAGCTGAAAAATCTTCAGCGAAATAGATTGTCCAATCGGGAATGCTCTAAGCAAGTTATCGGTACATATCCTCACTATTCGTGTGTAAAGGCGTACATGAGACGTTAATCTTGCATTCTTCAAAATTGAAAGAAACGCCAACATCATTAATAGCCTGTCTAAATAAAGTAAAAATTCAAATGGCTTTTTTTGTGATGAACCATCCGCTTGAGAATGTAATTAAGCAAAGATTGTTGAGTTGATCCTTGCACAGATATGCAAGGGATGCTGGTTGAAGGCATCAAGTAACAATGGGTTCCTGATATGGACTAATCATAAGACGCTTTGCACTTATTCGACAAAACTATGCTCCCTACAGGTCTGTCCTTAATCGAGCATACAGTTGTCAAGCTCAGTCCGCAATAATAAGGACGATTGAACACATGAATCTCAGTGCAAAAAGCAATAAAGGCTTTCTTAAGTGGCTCACCTCATGCAGCATTTCACGAATATTCACTCAACCGCAAGTCCAAATGAGTGGGTCCCAATTGCATCGCTTCGGGCAATCTCGTGTAAGAATCTTGCGAACTAGAAACACAATGGGAATGGTGGTCACAAACCACGCCTAATCTCTTGACCCCTACTGCAAAGTGGAGGTGATGCTGGGGCCTGTTGAGAGCTCCGCATACCTCGCGTGTCGCCTCAACCCCATCACCGGCGCAGGTGACTCATTTGTGTTGCAATTTGGTGTGTCGTTGCTGCGGCAAGTGCCTGCAGGAGGGTCAGTCTTAATTAAATTTTATTGCGTTTCTGGTCCTCTTACTAAAACTACTTGAAGTCAGGCCCTCTAACCGTCTGTATTCTTCCGCCGTGCTTTGATACCACTTCCATAGAGGGTTAAAAATGGCTTGTTAAAAGGCCGTGATTTTACATCATTTTTGTATCCACGGCGTTGACTTCAGCACTTTTCCCAATCTAGAGAAATTTCTAGGTGTCGTGTTTCAATAAAATATATACCCATTTAGTTGGTTATTTACACTATGAGAAGTGCAGCAAAATGGTGTATCGTGACATCTGTAGTGTTAAGTTGGACACATTTTGCCATGGTTCCTCTGATCAGCATTAAATTCCACGGAGTAGAAACAAGCTTATTGGTAAAAGAAAAATAATCTGACAGCAAAAAGGATAACATTAAGGCGCTGGTAGAATGATGGCGATCTGAGCATTGGAGACATGGTCTAAACGGTTTGAGCGCGTCAGATTGGTCCACTACTAAGCATTCCACCAATAGAATAATCTGAAATTAAAATACTTGACGTTTGGTTCCTTTCGCAATGGATTGTATTAGCTTTCATTGGGTCATTGCAATCACCGTTGTATGCATAATGATCCCAGTGATACAGAATGTGAACATTGCAATATCAGGCTCCTAGATGGCTTTTAGAAGGTATAACTAACCTGTTTTTATGACTCTTCTATTTTACGATCAGCAATAGTGCCCTCTTTTAAATTTGAATAAACTTTGAATGTCCGCAACTTCCCGCAATCAAATTTCTCCCTATTGACCTGGTAAAGAAGGCCCTTCTGTGTGTGGGTTAATTAGTGGTCGAAATCCCAGCTTATCCCCCAAACGCATGCAATCGCATGTTTAGTATGCACCATTCAGCGACAGTAGGCACAAATTATGGAGGACCTGACTGCCTGGACTGGCAAGGCATCATATGAATGCGCAATGCAAGAAAACATTAATTTAAATTTGAGGTTGATTAATTTACTATCATAGGTACTGGGTGAAAAATCCTTTGACTAGTATTGTCAAGACAAATCGCTTTATTCAATAATTTCCCCAGGACTGCCTTCCAAAGGTACTCAAAAGTGAGTAAAGTATTCTTTATAAATCACAGTGCCAGGTAAAGGAGACGTGGGGGTCAGCCTTTATGGTTGAAAACAAACCTCCTTTAAAGCAATTTGCAGCCGGTAGTGGTGCTGGATCTCGATGGCGAGAGACTGTGCACCACTACTTTCAAGCCTGTCGCAAATCGCCCATCTTCAGGTAACTCAAAATTGGAAGTAGCTTGCGGTGCGCCTCTGACCGTCATAGCGAAAGGAGTAGAAATAAGGTCGAAGTGAGTGAACCTAGTTTAGAGCAATTGCAGTAAATGGGTGGGGAAGGGTTTCACTTACTGAACTTTCAAACTAACCTCGAATTAAAAAATCACTTTCAAACTTTCCTTGCGGGTAAAAGCAAGAAAAATGCAATTAAGGCTAAACGCAGTTGTCGTCAAGCCATTAAAACTGCAAACGAGTTCATCTGACCTCCGGAAGACCTGTGGAGAAAAGGACTCCTGGTTTTCGTGTGTATCCCAATGTGATTTATCCTAAATGGGCTCACTCAGTGTTATTTAAGGGTAAACTTCAAATACTCAGACAAAATTTGTATATTTTCTTCAATAGGACTTTGCAATTGAGTTGTCTACTTGTTAAGGGATTATAATTTTGCAGCCTGGTATGAAAAGTTCTTGCTTCTTGATCTTTACTTGTCCCTAAGTACTGATCTATTAGCCTGGAGTGTAGTCTATAAGAGTAAAAATGTATATGACACTTAAAACCACCATGATTAGCATCACTTTGGTAAAAGTCAAGAGGGACTTTCTCAGTGGTTCCTTCAGGAAAAGTGAGTATCCTTACATAAATCCAATGAAAGTAAACATGGCCTGAAGTACTGGATAAACTACGCTTGCATTGGTCGTATGTGGCATCGTATAATGCTTGTATCCAAGTGTGAAAGAATTTTAGGTATGAAGAATGTGTTGTTCAAAAATGTGGTTTGCAATTAAGGGGCAGGAAATTGCATTGCATTGGCCAGAATCTCCTTTATTTATTGCCCGAAATCCCCATAGAGTGTAATTTTGAGGCGCGCTGCTGGTAGCACTTATGTGGTAGTTTTACTTCCTTACCAATGATGCCCATAGTGATGGCTATTAACCTGAGTCAAACGGTGGCTGTAAACCACCTAGGCTGAATTTTGATGTTCCAGTTGGGTGACCCTCGCCTTTGCAAGCACTTTATTAACAAAGCCATTTGATCCTTTTTATGTGATTCCCTGAGTATGGAAAGTCCACATGACGTCTTCAGGTACAAAGGTCGCATAATTGCCCAAAGTGCTTTCTTTTCAAATGGTCCTACAAGAGGAGGCCCAAGTGCTACCAACATCGATCAAACGACCCTAAAACTACCGCTGTTGGACGCATAAATTTGTTGGTGAGTTGTTCGCTGGCCAGAACCACAACACTTGAGGCAAAATCTTCTCTGGCCGCCGAGTGCAATTATTTGTCGATACGAGGATACACATTTCCCAAGCAAAGTTTACCCTTATAGTATCAAATTAGCGAACACTCAGAGCGGTAGTTAAACTGTTTTGATTGGACTTTATATCAAAATAAAAACCGACGTCACGATCTTAAACCCACTGTGATGGAAAGAGCAAGATTGTCGTTAGAGTTCCCTAAAAACGTGCTAGGCACATCCACAGAAAACTTTGAGCTCATCAGATTTAGCGCTCTGGATAAAGCGACTCCCAAATTAATCATGAATTTTAATAGATTTCTTCTTCAAATTTCTTTTGGTTTACTTACTTTAGTGTATTTTAACTTACTGTTCCCATTCGGCAGAAAAGAAAGCAGTTTGTACAATTTCTCTTCAATTTGTCAATTTAAAGGCACGAAGGGCCTCTACTATCAAGTTTTGGCGAATTTACGGATCTAAAAGAGCCCTCATCTTAATAAAATTCTTGCCCAAGCACGCGATTGAGCATGACAGTAATGAATCATTTAGTAATTTTGCAGTTTCCTTCGTTGAGGAATGTGTGATAGGAGGATTTGCTTGTGGCATTAGCCCTATATTCATTTACTGTCCATCACTGTATTGAAGGTGTTAATAAGATATGAGTAGCAAGACAAGAAATTTTCATAGTTTCCGTCGGAGACAACATAATTTGCATGACCCTATGCAAATCCTCAAGGTCACAACCTACTCTTCCATTCTTGCCGCATGTCATTTTGCCTTAACCATTCCCAATTTTCTTGAAAGGCGAGTGTGTGTTTGTGTGTGCATTCCCCGCTCTGCATCACCGGTGTAGATACACCCACGGTTCTACTTCGGTGCATCCCAAAACCGTTTGGATTTGTGCATAATGAAGAAATTTATTGCTTCGGTAAAGCCAACAGATATTGAGGTTGGGCAGAATGGCATTGGTTAAAGATGACAGTTCAGTTGTTTCGATTGTTCCCAATTCGGTATGAGTTTGGGAGAATAAACAATGAGGACTTAAGCGTTCACTCCCCTCCTTCCGTTTGGCGTTGCGGTTGCTCGCGATGATGGTCCCGCGGCTTCCATTAGTTAAATTGTGTGCGGCGTATAACTGCCTATCTAGGATTCCTTAGGGTTTAGTGGCGTAAAAGACATGAAATAGGTCCAAAACACTCAAAGTGATTAACCAGTATTTTCACTTCTCTCAGTCACGACCATCTCACCATTTGCTTTGGTTGAATTTTCTTTAAAAGTGATCAAAAGTGTTGAAATTGAATGATCTAATGAAATGGAAAAGATGTTTTTACCTTGGTTTGCAATAAAAATGTGTTTTGCTTCAATAAAGACATATTCGGAGAAGTGCGTCAGGTGAGTTATTAACCGCTTTTATCTTTGACCACCCACGAATGCTTATAAGCTGTGCAACCCAAGTAATACTACAGCTAACTAGCTTTGATGATAAATAATGGGGGGGGGCAAGAAAACCACTCAAATTCAATTTTTTATGAAATATGTACTCAATAAAACTTCCTACCATGCTTCTACTTGAGGAAACTGTTTAAAGCGCCAACAGTTTATGCAAGCGATATTGTAAAACAGAAGTCCGCTCCAAACCACGGAAAACTTTACGGCCAATGGCACGGTAAGGAGGGGCACGGAATCGAGTTACTTTTATGCCGTTAAAAGAGAAGGGCAGTCTTTGAAGGGATTCTAATGCAAATGAGAATGTGTTATCGCTCGTGGACGCAATTTCCTTCTCAGTTATTGGATAATGCTTGGCAAGTGTTGGACGGTCCTCACTAAACTTTCCCTGTTTTCTATCAGTGAGCAATCAAAAATCTTCCGTCTCTTCGAAATTAAATGCTCATTTTAAATTTATTACTAACGAGAAAAGATATCACAATTTTCTACGTACGATATTTACACTTCACAAATAACGACAACTGATCCTTTCCATCATGGATGGTTTGAATACATTGGAAGCGCATCAATCCAACCCTACTTCAGCAGTATTTGTGCTAGCTCAGTTCCTGCGAAACAGTACTTGTGTATGGGACCGTGTAATGATGTGTTTGGATTTTTTAACAAGTTGTGGACTTCCTTCCTAACACTGCGGGAAAGTGTATTGAATTTATCCTAAGCGATCCCACATATTCTGGATTTTGGTATATAATATTCCCCGCGCGATCCCATGGTTCACATGAATGGTCTCTTACCTTAAAGTTTTTGATGACTCGAATTACAGGTGACGAGCCTCGTTGTGCAAAATTTTCAAAAGAATCTTCCCCATCCAAAATCTCAACATGAAAAAAACCGACAAACCTATGTCTTCAGGATTTCAGAAAAAAAGGTAGCCCACGTTTTAGTATACTTATATTGTTTTTAGGTTTTGAAGAACGCAGAAAGCGACAATGTTGAAGCAAATGGACCCATGCTTCACCGAAATGGAACGTCTCCTTTGCTATTATATCATAAAGTGGCAGCCAAGCATTTGGGCTGGGGACCAACAGCAGATAGCATTTTTCTTGGGCGCCTATACATTAACAGTACTTTTAAATTAAATGGAAGTTGATCACCCGCTTGAGAGTTATTGTTACTCTTGCCAAATGGATTAAAGTTCTCTAAGTTGAACCCAAGACCTCAGTGCCCCTGATGCAAGTCCAGAAAGTAAAATCCCTGCTATTCGTGAGGATTTTTCAACCATTAGGTCCTGGCGAAACGAAGTATGCAAGCAAACTTCCTTAGAATAAAAAAGGTTAGGTTTTTAGATTTTTTCACAGCAAGAACTTGAAGATGCTCCATGCATTATCCATTAGCATTTTATAACCCAAACCTACATTTAAAAGTTTTGTTTACCAGACACGTGAAGGAGAAATGCCATTTACCCTGTGATTCTCTTTTCTATTTTACCGTTCTGTGATGCAATACTCATTATTCCGTTTGAAATCATGGTATTTTAAGGAGCCGTGAATTAGTTCACAGCTTAATTTATGCATTTTCCTTTAACCATGACAACAACACCAAAAAATAAAATCAAGCAATCCTGCCGTTTATAAAGCCTGGCAAATGAGGTGCATTTGGGAATTAATCGTGTTACGTTGTCATTAGCACTGGCATAAGCGCTCCACCTTAGATTGATGCTCGCTTTCGCGATGGAGTTTGCAGCACCCATAAAAGTATTTATAAGGATTTCTGGTCGCCGAACAATCCGATCTTATGAACCTAAAGTGAGTCAGCTCACCAATAAAATTCGCTATTTATTAGTCTGCTCCTTTTGAGAAGTTTAAATGAACTTTGATGAAAACCCAAGGCCTGGATTGCCAAAATCACTTGAAAATGCATTTTTTGGACTCTAGGTGGTCGATTCATCATTGCAATGGTAATGGCATAGTAGCTGTTCCACCTTATATGAGTCCAGATTTATGTTGAATTTTGTTGGTTAGTGAAGAGTCAAATGGCAAGTGAATGGAATAATTAGTTTAATTTTATTTAAGGTTTTCGCCGCAAGAAAACTTGAACTGTTTGTGCATCCCCTGCCCACTCCCTTCCGCTCGGAATTGAAATGAGCCACTGCCACCCGAATCACGCGAAGAGAAAAAAGCTATAAATTCTCCAACGCCATTTGGGGTAATCGGGATTTGTTTTCTTATAAATGGATACCCTTGAATTTAGGGAGTAGTGGAACGGAAAGTTCACGAGCGTGCTCGTGTAGCCACGCGCTCGCTCATTTAAATGCAATACTGATGTCTGGTAGTGGAAAAGGAAGGAGTAGACGATAAATTGACTCCCATCTGAAATAACGACCGGGCAGAGCTAATTTCCCCTCACGGATCAGGGTGTGCAAATGGCAACACGAGCTTTATTTGTAAGTGGATGTCAATCAGGAAAGCAAACATTAAATGGACAGCTGTCACTTTCGATTAAGCAAGCAAACAACTGCCCAGAAGGGCAAAGGTTCTTGCCCTCATTAAAAGGGAATCCGAAAACGAAAAAAGCGCAAATTACTACGAATGAAGCATTGTTTTACCCCTTCAAGTAGGATAATTAAAACAAACAAAGTGATGTCATTCCTGAAGAAACATAACGAATTGGAGACCATTTATTGAAGTTTGTTTGCTTACATGAGTAGCAACAATTCGTTTTGCATTGTTGGCAATTGGAAAATTGTTTACACAAATTAAATGAACTCATGCTCTTTAAACCCATCCATAATGAGATTACTCCTCTAGTTCTGTTGGGGCAATGACTGTCTGTGATAATCAGGAGAGCTCCTTAACATTTTGTGTTTTACCAGCATTTTCCCGCTCAAACTACCTTTCAGAAGCGTCTGGATATTTTCGGTCTGCTGTAAATACTTCTGCAAATCCGGCCCCATAATAGTATTTTCCTGCTCGCCAGCCCCCAGGGAGACCCGTTACACCCACGTGGCCATCTTATTCTTCAACAGCCGACATTAACGTGTGCACAGAGGGGTTCATTTTTCTGAGCACATAGTTGTGTCAAATGTGGGAAATGGTTTTACTAAGCACATGTTAAACGAGTTTGCATGATGTCCACGTTAGTTTAGTAAGGCGTACTAGCGCATGATTAGTTTAGCAAAAGTAAAAGACAACTTCACTTCCTTTCCATAACTGTTTCCAACCACCGTCGTAATTCAAGTCACAAAAGATCACGGTTGGAAGCATTTGATACTTTTATTCATGACGGAGCTAGCACCTGAAAACCATATCGCATTTTGGGGAATCGAAAAAGGAACCATGATGGTAATCCTGCAGGTATTGAATTTTCGGCTTCTAGTCAACACAGTTTTCATGTTTACTCACTTTTTATGATCACATATGGTGTGGATTTGCAAAGATCCATTTCCCCAAGATATTAATGAACCATTTGGTATTAACTTCTGGGTTTTCCTATCAAATGTTACTTATCAAAATTAAGTAGCGATGCCTCCAAACAAACATTTTAAGCGAGTAAGAGGCAGTTCGTCTGTGGGCAGAAGTTGGATAGGTAAGACCATAAGCAAGACGATAAATAAGCACTCACGGGACATTTATAAACGATAATTGCTACGAGAAGGGCTGCAAAGAAGTGATAGGGTTGCCAAAAGCCATGTATACAAACAACGGCATCAGATGTCGCGTTTAATCGACCAAGCGGGAACAGGGCTCGTGGTCCTGGCGAGAGTGCTGGGCTGCGGTGACTGAAGCTGATGGTGGGGATGATAAGGGGTAGAACGGCCATGGACTCGCCGCTGTCGTTCCACCGCCTGCACTGCTGAGGTAACATTCTGGTTGGCATCCCGCAGCTCCTGGAGTACCTCGTCCAGCCCACGCATGTTCAGGCGCGTTAGGTCGCTGGGTGACCTATCCTCCGATTCGTAGACGCCCGAGCCGAAAGAAAGTGACTTGCCTGGTTGCGATTTGTGCACGCTCTTCAAGAGATCCGAAGCAAACTCCGTCCCCCCTCCTTCTGTCGGATTCTCCTCCCTGTACGGACGGTATGCCAGCATGCTCGACGTGCCTGCCATCCAACTTTGGCGTGGAGCCTCCAATGATGCTAGGCGCACCAAAGACCTTCCTCTTAAGATGATATATGCGTATTGAACCTGCGCTCTGATGAGATCTCTGGTTGCATCAGACATGTGGACAACACTCACTGGTCTTATTCGGATTGAGCCAAACAAATTACTTTAAATTGTTGTGTTCTCAAGTCAATCACATTGTTCGCATGGTATTCTAAAGTAATTAACGGATTTTCCGAGCCACTTTAGCCCCATAAAATTGAGTCAAGGTGTGAGTTAACTCAAAGATAGCGGGCACATGTGCTTATTAATAGCTAATCGTGCGCTAAGTTGTAATCCTCCAACAATCGTGCAGCGCTTCGCTCCAAGACAAAAGTGAAGCAATGAGTGTGGAAGGATACGCCCAGGCATCATGTTTAGGATTTACTCCATCACAAATCATGCCTAAAAGTTTAAGCTACTCTAACTTGGCTAAAAGTAGCGTTGGTCGCCATACGCAGTGGCGTCATTTACCATTGTAAACTCAAACTACATTTGGAATAATGAATGCAAATATGCTTGCAACTTATACAAGCTGAAAAAAATAAATCAATGGAACCAAGCCTTTTCACAGTGACAAACAAGTGTGAATGTTGGAATGGATCGATAGGGGAGAAATTATTGCGCTACATCATCACTCAGACCAAGTTCCTTTGCTTTCTCTACGGTACTGCTCACGTAACTAACACTTCTACTTGCTTTTGAATGCAACCGCCGTTTCACATTAAAATGTATGTGTAGAGTACATTGCTTGTAGTGATCTGATAGGTAGAATCACTGTCTGATTGGCGGTTTTCAAGGTCAATACCTCCAACAGGCATGTTTTTAAACCGCCCTGGCACCTGGCTAGAGCAACCAAGGCGCAAAAATGGTATTAAAAAACTCCAGAAATTTAGTTGCATATGAAATTAGACAATACCTTTGGTTATGGCGTAGTAAATATTCCCTATGTGAGTTTAGGCTTCACAACACGCCTTTCTATTTATTCAGTCATATTCAGTGGCTAAGCCTACAGAACCAACTGTTGAAAAATCGCTGGTAGACTAGAACTCAAAGATATCCTCATCTAAATTTTAAAAATCTTGAAGATTTATACAATTTCATAGTCCTTCAGCACTACAACTAGATAATCTAACGGTCATACAGGGTTGAACCAATTTATTAGTTAAAAGCTTATGACACCAGATAGGGGGAAGTCAGGAAGAGAAGAAAACGCGAAGATACAATAAAGCATAATAACTGAAAGTATGTGTCGTGTCACAATATCATAACATACTTTGGCGATAGCTGGCCAGATCGAAGGTCTTTGGAGAATACTGAACAAATTGCTTGGTGGCGGCGGTCGGTGGTGTGTTGTTAATAATACTGGCGCCGTTGTGCCCAATCGGACTCGCAGATCCGCTATCACCACCTTCGAGGGCACTAGTGGGAGTGATGGCGCTAGTGTTCGATTCGCGATGTTGGCGGGGTAGGAGGAAGGAATTAGGGGGTGGGGGTGGAGGGGGCGGCAGATTGGTGTCCTCTAAACGCTGCCCGCTGGCCCCTGGCGGTCGCAAATCGTTGCCCGGGCGCTTACTCTCCGTCCCCTGCCTATCTGTTTCACCTGTCTTCTCTAAACTCTCCGAAGTAGGCACGTTATCGTACAAGCGCGGCTGATGCGTAATCCCATTCGATGGCACCTCCTTCACTTCTACTGCTGGCGTCACTGATGTTGGTCCGTTAGTCTTCAGCTGCGCAATAACCTGGGCAGATAGCAGCTGAGATGAGGTGTTTTCATGCGCAGGAAACACTGATGAGAGTGGTTTGAATTCCCTCCATCAAAGTAGTGAGTCTTTAAACGAATGTCTCAGTGCCCGCTAATCATGATGCCAATTGATTGGCTGCCGCCAAAAGTCCCATTCACAGTATTTAGTTTTATGGAGGTACCCGTGTAAACTGCGTAAACTTATCAACATGAAACCTCGCAAGCAGGTATGTATAATCATTTCATGACGACAATTTGGTGGTATGCGTCAGCTGCGAGTTAAGAATGGGTTGAGGGTTGTGGTGGCCGTTGTGCTAATATAAGCTTTGAAATGTGCTCTTAAAAGTCAAAAAATAAAGCACCATGCAAGTTAAATATTATCCTTCTTCAAATTGGCACAAAACGAAGTTTCGTGACAACTGAGCTTAAACAAGCCCTCATCAGGAGTTTAGGCTATCACATTGTGTGAAGTAAAAAAATACAGTGGAACAAACGCTGTTTTCACCAACATACCAACTTGATTGCAGTTTTCCTCATCTTCGTGACAACGAAAACAGCCCACCATTTTAGAAGTTTAACATAAACCTCTGATCCTTACTGATGTATTGTCCATGTAAACCGCATTTCATTTCCCTTAAAATATCCTCACTCTCCGTAGGTTATCACATCATTAACCATTGATTGTACAATTTGCTAAAAAGCTAAAAGAAGCTAAAATGGAGTTAGTAGTTAAGTAATCTGCCATTTAGCCCTCACAAACCATGCTCCCAGCAGCCCCCAGTAGGACGCTTGTAAGGAGCTCTGGCTTGTGAAAAATATAATGTGCTGCTTATTTTGGTGTCATTCATATTTGAGCATGCACTTACAGCTTTTCCCGGTGACGCAATAAATACTCCGTTGTTGTCATCCACTGCCTTTTCTACTGATTTTTGTGACAAGATAGTTGGATCAGTGGTGCTGTTGGGTGAGCATTTACCCTGCACTCCCTCCCCTTCCCTCTGCGGCACTGTTTTATCCAATGCTTCGTCCACTTGCCGTCTGACCGGTGTTGATGAAGCTCTCTTGAAATTTCCCGATGTCCACCAGCCACCACTGCTTCTGTTCCCGCCACTGCCATAGCCACTTACATTGATGGTACCGCGCCAGTTTCCCTTCGGACTAGGGCTTCTATTACCCAGTTTGGAGAGGGATTTAGCACTTCCCAAGTCTGGGGAGCCCTTCGAGGGCACCGGAGGTGGAAGCTGCCCCGCAGCACCGGAAGACCCTGTCTCGACAATGAAACTTTGTTCCTGATGTTGCTGCAGAATTCGCTGTCTCGCGGCCTGCTCCTGACGTAGACGCTGTTTGGCCTCGAGGGCGAGCTGGCGAATCTGCGAGACAAGGGCATCTACCGGCTGGCCGTTATTGGGAGAACACATAAAGAAGAAGTGACCGTCTCCAGTGGAGCATCTGCGACCCGCGTCAACGCGCAGCACGCCTCCTACTGCGCCGAACCTGCAATCAGACGACTCGGTCATCAACCCCACTTATCGTTCATTTTCATTCATATCTCTAGGCCTTGCACACAAAACTCAAATAGTTACTCGTGACTAATAAAGGGTGTGACAGCTGACGGTTACATCTCTGTTCAGTGGACGTTGATGGGTGCAAGCCATCCCCACCAGATTAATACCTCTATCACAACTAAATATGCTGTTATTTTCCTAAAATGAGCTAAATGAATGAGTCTCAGAAACCTTAACAAGGAAGCGCTCTTTTTAGGCTCGATGAACCTTGTGAGCCCTAATTCAAGTCCGCAGCTTAATTCAGTGCATCTAAAAGCATTTAACGAGAATTCAAAGGAAGTGAAACATGTGCAGACTTAACAACCGTATAGATTGGGATTTTGGACTGAATTGATATTCACACCTTACGTGATTACGCTAATCACTAATCAAGTTTTCATTAAGGAAGTTATGCATACAAATGCCTGCTTTTCTGAGAATTAGCGCCAGCAACAAGAAGACTGGGCGTGAGTATGGTTGCCTGGACACAGTAACCTTCTTGTAGCAGAAAGCATAAGGGCGTGGAATGAGGTAAAAGTTGCAAGAGTGAAGCAGATCCGTACTGCTTTGCATGACGTTTATAAGCTGTATACTGGCCGTGTCGTGCGGATGGATTGTAGTGGCCTCCACAGAGGAGACAAAAGACAGCCTCGTAAATGCCCCTAGGTGCATAAGACTGGTTGGTCCACGCGAGTGGGCTTGGCTGAGCTTTGGCGTGGACTTTGAGCGAGCCAACACGCACATGTGTGCAACAGATACAAAGTCATGGCATCCATTTCCTGGACAATTTGCCTAGTCATGCACAGTGCACCTCCTCGAGCAGTTTGAACACCACCCCTAAAATAATCGTTGACTGAGGCGCCACTCTTGTACTGCATTGTGCTTTGCTCATGAATGTAGCACCAAGATTATTTTATAACTCATAAATATCGAAAGCTGAAAATTTGCCAGCCTCGCACCCAATCAAATTCATTTAGTCCATTCTCACATATCACTCAATCGTTTGCCCCTCCAAAAGGCGTGACCCCAAAATTAAGCTTTTGTAAGGTTAACACCGTTCAAGTTGCGTCGACTACGGCAAATTCAGCGTGATTTGATGAAAGGGACTTATGTGGTAGTTTGGCAATTTCAATTTTTCTCCATGGCGATTAGTGTGTGACAATTCTCAGCCTGTATTACTACGCAGGACACAGCACTTCTCAGCCAATGCATCGTCCCACTTTATCTACTATGCATATGTTGAGGGAAGCATGGAAAGCAAAAAAAGGGGAACACAGCCATTACCGCCGAAAAGGGCACAGATCTACAGCAAATGAGTGCCAGAGTGAAAGGTAGAACGCAAAACTAGAGACCTAGGTTGAATGATCCCGTCCCAAAAATGAAACACTCCTAGCAATTAAACGTCAAGCAGAAGCCATTCAAAAGTCATATCCAACATGATTTTTCACCACGATGTTTAAATTTTCTAGTGAACCGTAAATTTCTTTATTCACCTTTTGTGGGCCATAACCTTCCGACTTGAAAAGCTAACATATAATCGTTTTTGAAAAAATTATCTTAAAGTACTCTGAAGCTCCAAACGACAGTGTAGCTATGGTTGTCATAAGCTCTTTGCTATCGCTATCCTTATGATACGCAGGAAGTTGAGAAGCTCCCAACGCTCTGTGAATGAATTTGGCCTCTGTGTCGGCGTCCAACTGAGTGCCCAGTTAGAAAGCCAACAGACAATATTTTAGCCAAGGTCACAAATGACCTTGATCATGATTGTGTCAATGCCTTCAGAGAATGAACGCCTCACTTAGTGAACTACATACGTGAAAGTACCTATCTCTGGATTGTTACCTGCTCAATGTCCTTCTGAAAGAAAGTATATATCATTCCAAAACCGTCCTATTCAAAAGATCGTTGGAAATGTTTGTGTTACAGCTCAAGCAAAAAAACATGCTGTTGTCAGAATAATCGCTTTCTTTTTCGAATTTACGAATTGTAAAACTACCAACCAAACTGTTGCAGATCCGTTTCAAATCCTCTGAGCACTAAATTAGTTTTTAAAATATAGTGTCCCTTAACTTGCCCCTTTATGAATAGGAAATCTTTGAAAGCATTTCGTCATGCCGTCCCTACTGATACATGCAACGCAGGTTTTCCGGTGGACAGTAAGTACATGCTCATAAGTATGCGTTCTCTAAAGTACGTCCAAATGCACGTTCAGTTCCATTGGCATACACTTGTCGATACCTGATCCGTGATCCACGCCAATTTACCCAGCGACACGCAACCCTGGCTCCAAGTTCACGCAGGCACGCCTCTGTACCCCACTGAGGCCTCGGGTGGTCATAGCGCGTAGCACGTAATTGCAGTCTAGCCGGAGCACACACAACGTCTTGGCTTCTCAACTGCCCATGCAAAGTTTCTACCTGTATTAACACCTATGCTTGTTTTGGAGTGATTAAAGTGCAACTACTTCCATACATTGATACCAGGATCTGTTTCAGCGGAGAAAAAGGCCAGTCGATGTAAGAGTTTTCCGCCAAATGCAAGAGAAGGCTTTTATTCTCATTTTAGCGGACTCAATTTCACTCTTCATCATTAAAAATTCAGCCTCTCATTGAAATTTGAACTTGTTTCAACTAACGTCTTAACCACACAATCTACACCAGGTAACCAAATCTTATGCTACAAGGTTTCTGGAGTAGTGCACTTTTCTTTGCATTGCCTTACGCTTTCCGTTCTATTGCTCATTTAAACTAGGTTCGCATTCGCAAGTAGGTAGTAACGAGATTTTCTCTATATTTAAAACATACAGCAGTACTTTCCGACCAACATAGTGGACGTTCGTCGAAATAACATCTCTACTCATCATGTCTAGACGGATAACCTCATCATGACCTCGCATAGTGATCGGTAAATATAATTTAATGAGCAAAGCATTAATATGCTCCCTATCTGTAATGTTTTATTATTCATTGATCAAAGTGACGAGAATTAAATAACGTTCAAATAAGGTATTAGTCGATACTGGAAAAGATGTGCACTATTCTAAAGTAATGGAGAAGCTGTACTAGACGGAGTGATTCTACTAGAACGACCAACTCAAGCAAGGGAATAGTCAGACCAGATTCCTGTTTAAAATCGTTTCCAATGGATCGACTTTTGAAGAGTGTGCAATAACTAAAGAGAGGATTATGTTTGTTAATCGGCATCTCAGAGGGTTCACTTGCCTGCATTTATTCCGTGTCGCGTATGTGATGTAATATTCTACCGACACCAGGGTAGGCAGTGAGTCATTCCAACACTGCTACCGCTATCCTCAACATAAACTATGTATGAAGAGACGGACCACGCCTTCCTAGGGGGTTGTTGCCACAGTACTCTACCCAGTTGTGGGCGTTTTTAAAGTTGCTCCGGCTCAATTGGTCATATGGTGCTCACAAGAAGCCTTCCGTTTTTGTGTTTTATGTTTGGTAGTTTTATCGTGCATGCAATCAGTTTTGAGCCTTTTAAGATGGAATGGTATTTGGTGCCCAGGGTACTCCCAGGAATAGCATACATCAACCGTCTATATTCACACTCAAAACTTAGAAATATCATATCTGCAAATACAAATTCCGTATGTTGTGAGCAGGCATGTTAGTTATCAGTATGAGTGAGAGGTTTCTTTTTCCGTTTGGTGCATCGACTGGGTTCAACATAGCCTTCCATTCAGTTGGCGACACGATAGTTACGACAAGTTAACATGTCCACCATTAATGGATTTACACCAAGTGGAGGTTAATGAACGTTTTCTGGGACTACAGTAGTTTCACGAGTGTTGTGGATATTTAATTTGTTCAGTTTCCGACAGATAAAGTTGACACTACTTTCCTACATTCCTCTTTAGACTCTAGAATACGCAATCGTGTAGTTGGGTTGTGTGTTACAGTGCATACTGAGAAAAGAAAAAAACGGTGATTTCAAAGTCATTTCAATGCCCAACTGGGGTTTTCGTCAGAAGGGACGACCACATCAAGGAGGAGGCGTGGCGATGAAACCGTCTCTTCGAACTGGTGCGTGAGCTGCATGAGAACGCACTTGGCATCGCAAACGGCAGCGGGCAGCCAGCCAGCCTCACGTGAACCACCACCGGGCGACGTGTGTGTGTATGTGCATGTGTAAGGGCGAATCAGGGAGCACCGGCTGACTGACTCCGCTGATAGTAATAAACCCGCCGTGTGATCACCTGAACGCACTGAATGCTCACCAATTGCGCTTCTTTGCGTCGCGAACATTACAAAATCGAGAAACATGTGAAATCGCAACTGAAATTCACTCACTATTCAGATCAGGCCTTAAGAAAAGACTACCAATATGCACCATTTGGTACTGTGGAAACACCCTTTCAGATTGTATGAAATCGTTGTCCACAGAATTTAAAATGAACAAGTGCAAATACTATTCTCCATAGCTTATTCAGTCTCACTGGACATAATCAGTTAAGCTATTGGGATCATTCCAATGACATGCCCTCATGTAATGACGCTCTTTGTTACCCAATTTTTGAAGAAAGCACACTACAATTTTATTTCCATGACAAATAACTACTGGTGCCTGTACGCATACAATGCATGCAAATAGATTCAGTCTTGGGGGTTTCCACACAAAATTCACTAGCCTAGGGCATGAAGATTGCAAAATAAGCCAAAATTGCATACAGAGCTACTCAGGGTTTAGTCCTGATGCGAAAGGAGTTTACATTAGGAATTTTAACAAACACACATCCAAAGGGTGTGAAAAATTTACATGAATGATAGGCGCTGTGATATTGTTTCCAAACCTTCAACGAAATGTGCTCTTAGTAAACTGCAAACCTGCTAATCTTGACAGATTTAACTCCGTGGATCTTTTAAACATGGTTGCCTCCTACCTTCTTATGAAAGATGTAGGACCGCATAACAAAATTCTTAAAACTTCGGTTACACATTTACAACGGCCATCAAATTCACGCTGCAACCCAGTACTAGCCATTTACAAATAACGCTTTTCACCGCATTCAAACTCTACCATTAATGGCAAGAGCGCTTAAGATGCATGTGATGTAGAGACGCTGTGTTCCCCGTCTTGATACGAAAATGGGGCTACAAGACCTGTACAATTCGGAGCATCGTCGCAATGTGGGTTTTTTTTAATTTTCGCGTTTGTTGTTGTTTCACTTTTACCGGATAAAACCTAGGAAGTAGATTAACAGGGAGAGATGTAGAAGAATACAAGTAATTTCCCGGTTAATTTGCTCTTATCCTTCAAGTTCATGGCTTTTGCATACCCTTTACTGGTGGGCCGTTTTCGCCGATCACACCCACAACTAGAAGTAAACAGGGAGCTTTCAAGGCCGTAGACTGTGCGTGTCACTCACTGTGTTTTTCGTGCCAAGGAGCTGTTTCTTCTATCTCAGTGCTCCATTCTGGCCCTCCCTAACACAGGCAGATAAAGATTTTCATGTGATGTGCGTACAATGAAAGAACTGCCAAATGTGTTTCTCGGGATGTGCAAATCCATAAGCGCTAAGCAAAATAGCTGGTCTTTATGAATTTCAAGCGGCTCTGATTTGAGGCTAGACCGACAAGTGAATGAATCCGCTTTTCTCCTGTTCTTGCAAAGGGATTTTTAATCAAGTCGAGATTAGTGAATGCGGCCCAAAACAACAGGTAGAAACATGCGAAATGACACAGCAAATCACCTTTCCCACGATTGATGATGAGAAAAGTGATTTTTTTTGTTAGATGAGAAAAGCGAATTGGTAATTTTATCGTTGTAAAAAAGTCATCAATGCTTTTTGGCAAAGTTTTCGCGCAGCCAATTTCTTCAGAGTGAACTCCAAGGCGATTTAAGTATGCTCTCCAAAATAAGTAAAACGTCCTTTGATTAAGTTCCATCTCATAAAAAACATTTCCCAACATAAATTCAGATCCTTTCTCCACTCCATCGCATTAGCTTCGTACCGCTTATTAATTTGTATCAATCCATACCACTCATTAGCAAGCTGCACAAATATTTGTCCATAATGTTGGAGTAATGGAATCTCAGTGAGGCACAAACGTTTCGTTTCGTCCGTTTCTATTAAAGCACGTGCACGAAAAATATTAGAAAATTGTTGCCTCTTTTCAGCATGTTTGGATACTTCTTGATATGCTTTTGTGAGGTGTGCTGGACGCGCGTTCCTAATCCAAGCAGTCCTCGAATTGGTTTTGTGGTGTAAAAAAACAAAAGCCTACCGTCGGATGAGCAGGTAGGGGAACCAATGAAGAACCCGTTCGCCATTGTGGTCGAGTAATTCCAAACGGTCATCAGTGAGGCGAAGAAAGCAATCCATCTTCGATAGGCGCAGCTTTTCCCAATCTCCGCGCTGTTGAATTACTGCTGGTATAAGGTCCTCTGCCAAAAGCAATCCACATTTGGTTTTTGTGGATTAGCAACCTTCCTAATTAACATTACCAAATGCAATCTACTAACCTATTAAATATGCTAAAGAATGGTCGCTGCAGCAAGCAGAGCATAAAATAATGAAACACAAACTAGTTTAAACATTTTTACGTCCACCAACTTCGGATTTCGTACACCTGGAGAGCTGTATACTTTTCATAAAAATTTACTACAAATATTGCCTTTGAGTGCAATCATAATTCGGTAGTAATGCGTGGTTTTTTAAGAACTAAGCTCCCTCACTCCTGGAAGAAGTATCAACTTTCACTTCATGGATGGCACTGTTTGTAAAAGGTGTTAACTCTGCGTGGGTAGTCGGGCCAGACATTTGACGACGCCGAAAGTGGATGACCCAAGAGCAATTAAACACTAATGGTTTGTGTTAGGGTAACTTAATGAATCTTGAAGTGACTATGCGTAAACCCTGTTCTGCCGTGCACTAACCCGATGATGCATCCGATTTTTAAAAAAAAAATCTGACTAAGAAGTAATTAGCTCCATTTGGAGATGACTAATTGGGCACGGTTTTGTTTACTTTAAATGTCCATCTTCGGTTTATGCGTTAACAATCCCCAATAACCTCATCGAACCCCTAATCACTTAGAGAGAGCGGATATTAGCTACTTAATATTTGACTCACGTGCAGAGCATGGTTCATAGACCTCATTATCAATCGTATCGATGTCAAGGTCGTAGCGATTATTGACGTTTGTGCTGGAGTCGCCTCGGAGGGTATCCTGACTGTCTGATGGGCGCAGCGTGCCGACCAGGGAGTCTCGCGACTGCGTCAGTTGACTTTTAGCCGCTTTTTTCCTTTTCCCCAGGTTGGCTTTGATCATGGACATCCATGTAGTGGCCTCTGTCTCACCTGACATTGCGAGGTAAAGCCGCTTATTTCCGAAAATACCCGCCGGGACTAACTTCAGAGCAAAGTGGCCCACATTATTTATTGAAACTGTCACCACACTGCATGACTTGTACTCAGAGAGGTTACAGAGCGCGGTGAAAGCCCGAGTAATCGGAGTCACTGATGGAAGCTGCGTGGGGTTGTTTGAGCTCGAAATGGTTCCCGTGGCTGAGACACCTGAGAAGATGCTCTTTATATCCTCTTCGGTTTGCCCAAATCCCAACGGACGCGATTTTATGCATAAGAAGGTGTCTGTATCATCTGACAACAGGCGAACTTCACAGGGGACCCAATTATCCTAGGAAACAAATGTTAATCGAATAAGTGAATTCGTTACTAATATGCTTTGGACCACCCTGCACGCCAAAGCATCTGACCAAAGACAATACTGCCTAAACAATGGTAATAGGCAGAAAATATTTGTAGAATTAAAGAAGATCGACATTTTGAAATCGGGTGTCGCAAATAAGAACCTATTATAGGTGATCGGATAAACGTCAACCGTGTTCAAACAAAATTTGAGAAAGGCCAAAGTTCATGGTTCAGTCAATGGATTCATAGTTTAGAACCTAGCTGAGATTAGCTGCTCAAGATTAGAATTGAAGGTTAAGCATAAATTAACTTTGCTAGGATCTCCTAAACTACCACGAATTTCGTGCATTAAGAATGCGCCAAACTATAATAAAGCAAATTCTTGAACTCCAATTTAAATGTATGATTTTAAATAGCGTGAAAAATACGTAGGTGAAAATTGGTGTGTCAAGGTCAGGCATGATTTAATTTTTTCAAAAAGTTACAATTGCATTTCAGTCACAGAAACTAAAAAGCTCTAAAAAAAGGTGTCCATGGACACAACAGCTATCCCAAAATGTTAAAAAACTATAAATACCTAAATTCGAACGTAGGTGGGGTTAAAAAACAAAAATTGGCAAAACCGGCAGATTATCATAGAGACTGTCTAAGCGAATCGCAAAAACTAAGTGGTATAATTGTACATCCATAAACGAAACTAATTCAAAAGAGAAGTGTGCATACAATTAAGACCAAAATAAAACCAAAGCTGTATAAAAATGGTTCTAATAGGCTATGAATCCGTAAAGGAATGTGACTTAGTTCACTGGACTCATCCTGCCATGCGCACTTAAAAATTCTAGTGTAAGTCGGAAGTATGCAGACTTAAAAAAAGTTTTTTTTAGCAGAGACATTTCGTAAATTACATCAGAGTCGTCAAAAAGCGAAATGAGTATTCCAGGTGATAAAGCAAGAAAAACTCCAACCAGCAAGAAGCTCACCTTTGCGGCCTTAATAAAGTTTGCCTTCACACAGCAATAGCTGACTGTATTCATTACGATAAGAAAACGAGCATCCACCACACCATAAAGCGCAACTTAAAAGGTGCCAGGTTGTAACCAAGGTCATAATTTTCAAGTAGTATAGCAAAACTAACTATTTTAACGTGTAAGAAGACAACTGTGCTAAAACTAAAGAGTGTAAAACATGTTTAAAAACATGTCTTGTGCCATAAAGTTTAAATTTGCATGTGCCAAGCTGCTGATACAACGCAGTGGTGTGGAGCGTTATTTACAGATTTTATGATTGTGAAAAGAAGTTTTATTACCTGTTTTAAGAGTTCGAAACAAACATCGCAAATCAAAATGTCTGGCAAATAGCGTGGCATTGTAGCCGAAGCATTTCTAGGGTTCCTTGAATGCAAAAGGTTGCATAATACTAAGTGTAATACTTTGTTTGTTCGAACTGCCGGTTTCGGTCACTTGGGTGGCCGCATTGTACTAGCCGGTTGGCCGGCCTCCGGGCCTTGCCAACAGCCCCCAAGCCCTCTGTTTCCAGAATATATATTCTGCCCCAATACTATGCCTTCTTTTACCTTAAAGGGAGTCTCGGGACGCTACACTGGTGGCAGCGGAAGGCGGACCCGACTTTGATGGATTTTATCCTGCTCCACGCCGCTTCTAGCAAACTTTGGCGGTGTGAAAGAAGTGCATGTGCTATGGATGGGAGATCCCCTGGTATCTCGTAACAGAAGGGCTGAGATCGACGTCCAGCTTCGGCATCTCCCTCTTTCTCGTGTTCTGCAGGGAAGCCATCAACAACTGAAGCGACACTAGCCGTGAATTCCAAGTCCAGTGCAACTGCCAAGAATGATCAGTGACGTTGTGTTCAAGCATCCTCTGTAAGCTCTCTCTCCTGTTCTCAGGCAACTTGCTTCCCTTCGCCAAAATGTGTATCAACAGGTGTAGAATGTGCAGGACACCATTCGATAGCATCGTTTTATGCTTTGTACACTTGAATCACGTGCATCCCGTCCCTATGAGGCCCGATTGCCCCATTCG